>JAKFHT010004535.1:0-190538 GCA_023783455.1 Erythrocebus patas | reverse complement strand
TCTGAAGAACTGATCTGTGTTCTGTTAATTCATCTCACAGAGTTACACCTTTCCTTCAGGAAGCCTTTCGCTAAGGCTGTTCTTGAGGAATTGGCAAAGGATATTTGAAGCCCATAGAGGCTACGGTGAAAAAGGAAATATCTTCCTTCAAAACTGGAAGAAGCTTTCTGAGAAAATGCTCTGTGTTCTGTTAATTCATCTCACAGAGTTACATCTTTCCTTCAAGAAGCCTATCGCTAAGGCTGTTCTTGTGGAATTAGCAAAGGATATTTAAGCCCATAGAGGTCTATGGTGAAAAAGGAAATATCTTCCGTACAAAACTGGAAAGAAGCTTGAGAAACTGCTCTGTGTTCTGTTAATTCATCTCACAGAGTTACATCTTTCCTTCAAGAAGCCTTCGCTAAGGCTGTTCCTGTGGAATTGGCAAAGGATATTTGAAGCCCATAGAGGGCTATAGTGAAAAAGGAAATATCTTCCGTTCAAAACTGGAAAGAAGCTTTCTGAGAAACTGCTCTGTGTTCGTTTAATTCACCTCACAGAGTTACATCTTTTCCTTCAAGAAGCCTTTCGCTAAGGCTGTTCTTGTGGAATAGGCAAAGGGATATTTGGAAGCCCATAGAGGGCTATGGTGAAAAAGGAAATATCTTCCGTTCAAAACTGGAAAGAAGCTTTCTGAGAAACTGCTCTGTGTTCTGTGAATTCATCTCACAGAGTTACATCTTTCCCTTCAAGAAGCCTATCGCTAAGGCTGCTCTTGTGGAATTGGCAAAGGGATATACGGAAGCCCATAGAGGGCTATAGTGAAAAAGGAAATATCTTCCGTTCAAAACTGGAAAGAAGCTTTCTGAAGAACTGCTCTGTCTTCTGTTAATTGATCTCACAGAGTTACATCTTTCCCTTCAAGAAGCATTTCGCTAAGGCTGTTCTTGTGGAATTGGCAAAGGGATATTTGAAGCCCATAGAGGGCTATAGTGAAAAAGGAAATATCTTCCGTTCAAAACTGGAAAGAAGCTTTCTGAGAAACTGCTCTGTGTTCGGTTAATTCACCTCACAGAGTTACATCTTTCCCTTCAAGAAGCCTTTCGCTAAGGCTGTTCTTGTGGAATTGGCAAAGGAATATTTGGAAGCCCATAGAGGGCTATAGTGAAAAAGGAAATATCTTCCGTTCAAAACTGGAAAGAAGCTTTCTGAGAAACTGCTCTGTGTTCGGTTAATTCACCTCACAGAGTTACATCTTTCCCTTCAAGAAGCCTTTCGCTAAGGCTGTTCTTGTGGAATTGGCAAAGGGATATTTGGAAGCCCATAGAGGGCTATAGTGAAAAAGGAAATATCTTCCGTTCAAAACTGGAAAGAAGCTTTCTGAGAAACTGCTCTGTGTTCGTTTAATTCACCTCACAGAGTTACATCTTTACCTTCAAGAAGCCTATCGCTAAGGCTGTTCTTGTGGAATTGGCAAACGGATATTTGGAAGCCCATAGAGGGCTATGGTGAAAAAGGAAATATCTTCCGTTCAAAACTGGAAAGAAGCTTTCTGAAGAACTGCTCTGTGTTCTGTTAATTCATCTCACAGAGTTACATCTTTTCCTTCAAGAAGCCTTTCGCTAAGGCTGTTCTTGTGGAATTGGCAAAGGATATATGGAAGCCCATAGAGGGCTATGGTAAAAAGGAAATATCTTCCGTTCAAAACTGGAAAGAAGCTTTCTGAGAAACTGCTCTGTGTTCTGTTAATTCATCTCACAGAGTTATATCTTTCCTTCAACAAGCCTATCACTAAGGCTGTTCTTGTGGAATTGGCAAAGGGATATATGGAAGCCCATAGAGGCTATAGTGAAAAGGAAATATCTTCCGTTCAAAACTGGAAAGAAGCTTTCTGAAGAACTGATCTGTGTTCTGTTAATTCATCTCACAGAGTTACATCTTTCCCTTCAAGAAGCCTTTCGCTAAGGCTGTTCTTGTGCAGTTGGCAAAGGGATATTTGGAAGCCCGTAGAGGGCTATAGTGAAAAGGACATATCTTCCGTTCAAAACTGGAAAGAAACTTTCTGAGAAACTGCTCTGTGTTCTGTTAATTCATCTCACAGAGTTACATCTTTCCCTTCAAGAAGCCTTTCACTAAGGCTGTTCTTGTGGAATTGGCAAAGGGATATTTGGAACCCAAAGAGGGCTATAGTGAAAAACGAAATATCTTCCCTTCAAAACTGGAAAGAAGCTATCTGTGAAACTGCTCTGTGTTCTTTAATTCATCTCACAGAGTTACGTCTTTCCCTTCAAGATGCCTTTCGCTAAGGCTGTTCTGGTGGAATTGGCAAATGGATATTTGGAAGCCCATAGAGGGCTATAGTGAAAAAGGAAATATTTTCCGTTCAACACTGGAAAGAAGCTTTCTGAGAAACTGCTCTGTGTTCTGTTAATTCATCTCACAGAGTTACGCCTTTCCCTTCAAGAAGCCTTCGCTAAGGCTGTTCTTGTGGAATTGGCAAAGAGATATTTGGAATCCCATAGAGGGCTATGGTGAAAAAGTAAATATCTTCCGTTAAAACTGGAAAGAAGCTTTCTGAGAAACTGCTCTGTGTTCTGTTAATTCATCTCACAGAGTTACATCTTTCCTTCAAAAGCCTTTCGCTAAGGCTGTTCTTGTGGAATTGGCAAACGGATATTTGGAAGCCCATAGAGGGCTATGGTGAAAAAGGAAATATCTTCCGTTCAAAACTGGAAAGAAGCTTTCTGAAGAACTGCTCTGTGTTCTCTTAATTCATCTCACAGAGTTACATCTTTCCCTTCAAGAAGCCTTTCGCTAAGCTGTTCTTGTGGAATTGGCAAAGGGATATTAGGAAGCCCATAGAGGGCTAGGGTGAAAAAGGAAATATCTTCCGTTCAAAACTGGAAAGAAGCTTTCTGAGAAACTGCTCTGTGTTCTGTTAATTCATCTCACTAAGTTACATCTTTCCCTGCAAGTAGCCTTTCGCTAAGGCTGTTCTTGTGGAATTGGCAAAGGGATATTTGGAAGCCCATAGAAGGCTAGGGTGAAAAAGGAAATATCTTCCGTACAAAACTGGAAAGAAACTTTCTGAGAAACTGCTCTGTGTTCTGTTAATTCATCTCACAGAGTTACACCTTTCCCTTCAGGAAGCCTTTCGCTAAGGCTGTTCTTGTGGAATTTGCAAAGAGATATTTGGAATCCCATAGAGGGCTACGGGGAAAAAGGTAATATCTTCCGTTTAAAACTGGAAAGAAGCTTTCTGAGAAACTGCTCTGTGTTCTGTTAATTCATCTCACAGAGTTACATCTTTCCCTTCAAGAAGCCTTTCGCTAAGGCTGTTCCTGTGGAATTGGCAAAGGGATATATGGAAGCCTATGTAGGGCTATAGTGAAAAAGGAAATATCTTCCGTTCAAAACTGGAAAGAAGCTTTCTGAAGAACTGATCTGTGTTCTGTTAATTCATCTCACAGAGTTACATCTTTCCCTTCAAGAAGCCATTCGCTAAGGCTGTTCTTGTGGAATTGGCAAAGGGATATTTGGAAGCCCATAGAAGGCTACGGTGAAATAGGAAATATCTTCCGTTCAAAACTGGAAAGAAGCTTTCTGAAGAACTGATCTGTGTTCTGTTAATTCATCTCACAGAGTTACATCTTTCCCTTCAAGAAGCCTTTCGCTAAGGCTGTTCTTGTGGAATTGGCAAAGGGATATATGGAAGCCTATAGAGGGCTATAGTGAAAAAGGAAATATCTTCCGTTCAAAACTGGAAAGAAGCTTTCTGAAGAACTGATCTGTGTTCTGTTAATTCATCTCACAGAGTTACATCTTTCCCTTCAAGAAGCCATTCGCTAAGGCTGTTCTTGTGGAATTGGCAAAGGGATATTTGGAAGCCCATAGAAGGCTACGGTGAAATGGGAAATATCTTCCGTTCAAAACTGGAAAGAAGCTTTCTGAAGAACTGATCTGTGTTCTGTTAATTCATCTCACAGAGTTACATCTTTCCCTTCAAGAAGCCTTTCGCTAAGGCTGTTCTTGTGGAATTGGCAAAGGGATATATGGAAGCCTATAGAGGGCTATAGTGAAAAAGGAAATATCTTCCGTTCAAAACTGGAAAGAAGCTTTCTGAAGAACTGCTCTGTGTTCTGTTAATTCACCTCACAGACTTACATGTTTCCCTTCAAGAAGCCATTCGCTAAGGCTGTTCTTGTGGAATTGCCAAAGGGATATTTGGAAGCCCATAGAAGGCTACGGTGAAATAGGAAATATCTTCCGTTCAAAACTGGAAAGAAGCTTTCTGAGAAACTGCTCTGTGTTCTGTTAATTCATCTCACAGAGTTACATCTTTCCCTTCAAGAAGCCTTTCGCTAAGGCTGTTCTTGTGGAATTGGCAAAGGATATATGGAAGCCTATAGAGGGCTATAGTGAAAAGGAAATATCTTCCGTTCAAAACTGGAAAGAAGCTTTCTGAAGAACTGATCTGTGTTCTGTTAATTAATCTCACAGAGTTACATCTTTCCTTCAAGAAGCCTATCGCTAAGGCTGTTCTTGTGGAATTGGCAAAGGATATTGGAAGCCCATAGAGGCTATGGTGAAAAAGGAAATATCTTCCGCTCAAAACTGGAAAGAAGCTTGAGAAACTGCTCTCTGTTCTGTTAATTCATCTCACAGAGTTACATCTTTCCTTCAACAAGCCTATCACTAAGGCTGTTCTTGTGGAATTGGCAAAGGATATTTGGAAGCCCATAGTGGGCTATGGTGAAAAAGGAAATATCTTCCGTTCAAAACTGGAAAGAAGCTTTCTGAAGAACTGCTCTGTGTTCTGTTAATTCATCTCACAGAGTTACATCTTTCCTTCAAGAAGCCTTTCGCTAAGGCTGTTCTTGTGGAATTGGCAAAGGATATTTGAAAGCCCTTAGAGGGCTATGGTGAAGAAGGAAATATCATGGAAAGAAGCATTCTGAGAAACTGCTCTGTGTTCTGTTAATTCATCTCACAGAGTTACATCTTTCCTTCAAGAAGCCTTTCGTTAAGGCTGTTCTTGTGGAATTGGCAAAGGATATTAGGAAGCCCATAGAGGGCTATGGTGAAAAGTAAATATCTTCCGTTCAAAACTGGAAAGAAGCTTTCAGAGAAATTGCTCTGTGTTCTGTTAATTCATCTCACAAAGTTACATCTTTCCTTCAAGAAGCCTTCGCTAAGGCTGTTCTTGTGGAATTGGCAAAGGATATTTGAAGCCCATAGAAGGCTAGGGTGAAAAAGGAAATATCTTCCGTACAAAACTGGAAAGAATCTTTCTGAGAAACTGCTCTGTGTTCTGTTAATTCATCTCACAGTGTTACGCCTTTCCTTCAAGAAGCCTTCGCTAAGGCTGTTCTTGTGGAATTTGCAAAGAGATATTTGGAAGCCCATAGAAGGCTAGGGTGAAAAAGGAAATATCTTCCGTTCAAAACTGGAAAGAAGCTTTCTGAGAAACTGCTCTGTGTTCTGTTAATTCATCTCACAGAGTTACATCTTTCCTTCAAGAAGCCTTTCGCTAAGGCTGATCCTGTGGAATTGGCAAAGGATATTTGGAAGCCCATAGAGGCTATGGTGAAAAAGCAAATATCTTCCGCTCAAAACTGGAAAGAAGCTTTCTGAAGAACTGATCTGTGTTCTGTTAATTCATCTCACAGAGTTACATCTTTCCCTTCAAGAAGCCTTTCGCTAAGGCTATTCTTGTGGAATTGGCAAAGGGATGTTTGAAAGCCCATAGAAGGCTATAGTGAAAAAGGAAATATCTTCCGTTCAAAACTGGAAAGAAGCTTTCTGAGAAACTGCTCTGTGTTCTGTTAATTCATCTCACAGAGTTACATCTTTCCTTCAAGAAGCCTTTCACTAAGGCTGTTCTTGTGGAATTGGCAAAGGATATTTGGAACCCAAAGACGGCTATAGTGAAAAGGAAATATCTTCCTTCAAAACTGGAAAGAAGCTATCTGTGAAACTGCTCTGTGTTCTTTAATTCATCTCACAGAGTTACGTCTTTCAATTCAGGAAACCTTTCGCTAAGGCTGTTCTTGTGGAGTTGGCAAAGGATATTTGGAAGCCCATAGAGGCTATGGTGAAAAAGGAAATATCTTCCGTTCAAAACAGGAAAGAAGGTTTTGAAGAACGGCTCTGTGTTCTCTTAATTCATCTCACACAGTTCCATCTTTACCTTCAAGAAGCCTTCGCTAAGGCTGTTTTTGTGGAATTGGCAAGGATATTTGGAAGCCCATAGACGGCTATGGTGAAAAAGGAAATATCTTCCGTTCAAAACTGAAAAGAAGCTTTCTGAAGAACTGATCTGTGTTCTGTTAATTCATCTCACAGAGTTACATCTTTCCTTCAAGAAGCCTTTCGCTAAGGCTGTTCTTGTGGAATTGGCAAAGGATATTTGGAAGCCCATAGCGGGCTATGGTGAAAAAGGAAATATCTTCCGCTCAAAACTGGAAAGAAGCTTTCTGAAGAACTGCTCTGTGTTCTGTTAATTCATCTCACGGAGTTACATCTTTCCTTCAAGAAGCCTTTCGCTAAGGCTGTTCTTGTGGAATTGGCAAAGGATATTTGGAAGTACTTAGAGGGCTATGGTGAAAAAGGAAATATCTTCCGCTTCAAAACTGGAAAGAAGCTTTCTGAGAAACTGCTCTGTGTTCTGTTAATTCATCTCACAGAGTTACACCTTTCCCTTCAGGAAGCCTTTCGCTAAGGCTGTTCTTGTGGAATTTGCAAAGAGATATTTGGAAGCCCATAGAGGGCTATGGTGAAAAAGGAAATATCTTCCGTTTAAAACTGGAAAGAAGCTTTCTGAGAAACTGCTCTGTGTTCTGTTAATTCATCTCACAGAGTTACATCTTTCCCTTCAAGAAGCCTTTCGCTAAGGCTGTTCCTGTGGAATTGGCAAAGGGATATATGGAAGCCTATGTAGGGCTATAGTGAAAAAGGAAATATCTTCCGTTCAAAACTGGAAAGAAGCTTTCTGAAGAACTGATCTGTGTTCTGTTAATTCATCTCACAGAGTTACATCTTTCCCTTCAAGAAGCCATTCGCTAAGGCTGTTCTTGTGGAATTGGCAAAGGGATATTTGGAAGCCCATAGAAGGCTACGGTGAAATAGGAAATATCTTCCGTTCAAAACTGGAAAGAAGCTTTCTGAAGAACTGATCTGTGTTCTGTTAATTCATCTCACAGACTTACATCTTTCCCTTCAAGAAGCCTTTCGCTAAGGCTGTTCTTGTGGAATTGGCAAAGGGATATATGGAAGCCTATAGAGGGCTATAGTGAAAAAGGAAATATCTTCCGTTCAAAACTGGAAAGAAGCTTTCTGAAGAACTGCTCTGTGTTCTGTTAATTCACCTCACAGACTTACATGTTTCCCTTCAAGAAGCCATTCGCTAAGGCTGTTCTTGTGGAATTGGCAAAGGATATTTGGAAGCCCATAGAAGGCTACGGTGAAATAGGAAATATCTTCCTTCAAAACTGGAAAGAAGCTTGAGAAACTGCTCTGTGTTCTGTTAATTCATCTCACAGAGTTATATGTTTCCCTTCAACAAGCCTATCGCTAAGGCTGTTCTTGTGGAATTGGCAAAGGGATATATGGAAGCCTATAGTGGGCTATAGTGAAAAAGGAAATATCTTCCGTTCAAAACTGGAAAGAAGCTTTCTGAAGAACTGATCTGTGTTCTGTTAATTAATCTCACAGAGTTACATCTTTCCCTTCAAGAAGCCTATCGCTAAGGCTGTTCTTGTGGAATTGGCAAACGGATATTGGAAGCCCATAGAGGGCTATGGTGAAAAAGGAAATATCTTCCGTTCAAAACTGGAAAGAAGCTTTCTGAGAAACTGCTCTCTGTTCTGTTAATTCATCTCACAGAGCTACATCTTTCCCTTCAACAAGCCTATCACTAAGGCTGTTCTTCTGGAGTTGGCAAAGGGATATTTGGAAGCCCATAGTGGGCTATGGTGAAAAAGGAAATATCTTCCGTTCAAAACTGGAAAGAAGCTTTCTGAAGAACTGCTCTGTGTTCTGTTAATTCATCTCACAGAGTTACATCTTTCCCTTCAAGAAGCCTTTCGCTAAGGCTGTTCTTGTGGAATTGGCAAAGGGATATTTGAAAGCCCTTAGAGGGCTATGGTGAAGAAGGAAATATCATGGAAAGAAGCATTCTGAGAAACTGCTCTGTGTTCTGTTAATTCATCTCACGGAGTTACATCTTTCCCTTCAAGAAGCCTTTCGTTAAGGCTGTTCTTGTGGAATTGGCAAAGGGATACTAGGAAGCCCATAGAGGGCTATGGTGAAAAAGTAAATATCTTCCGTTCAAAACTGGAAAGAAGCTTTCAGAGAAACTGCTCTGTGTTCTGTTAATTCATCTCACAAAGTTACATCTTTCCCTTCAAGAAGCCTTCGCTAAGGCTGTTCTTGTGGAATTGGCAAAGGGATATTTGAAGCCCATAGAAGGCTAGGGTGAAAAAAAAAATATCTTCCGTACAAAACTGGAAAGAATCTTTCTGAGAAACTGCTCTGTGTTCTGTTAATTCATCTCACAGAGTTACACCTTTCCCTTCAGGAAGCCTTTCGCTAAGGCTGTTCTTGTGGAATTTGCAAAGAGATATTTGGAATCCCATAGAGGGCTACGGGGAAAAAGGAAATATCTTCCGTTCAAAACTGGACAGAAGCTTTCTGAGAAACTGCTCTGTGTTCTGTTAATTCATCTCACAGAGTTACATCTTTCCCTTCAAGAAGCCTTTCGCTAAGGCTGATCCTGTGGAATTGGCAAAGGGATATTTGGAAGCCCATAGAGGGCTATGGTGAAAAAGGAAATATCTTCCGTTCAAAACTGGAAAGAAGCTTTCTGAAGAACTGATCTGTGTTCTGTTAATTCATCTCACAGAGTTACATCTTTCCCTTCAAGAAGCCTTTCGCTAAGGCTATTCTTGTGGAATTGGCAAAGGGATGTTTGAAAGCCCATAGAAGGCTATAGTGAAAAAGGAAATATCTTCCGTTCAAAACTGGAAAGAAGCTTTCTGAGAAACTGCTCTGTGTTCTGTTAATTCATCTCACAGAGTTACATCTTTCCCTTCAAGAAGCCTTTCACTAAGGCTGTTCTTGTGGAATTGGCAAAGGGATATTTGGAAGCCCATAGAGGCTATAGTGAAAACGAAATATCTTCCCTTCAAAACTGGAAAGAAGCTATCTGTGAAACTGCTCTGTGTTCTTTAATTCATCTCACAGAGTTACGTCTTTCAATTCAGGAAACCTTTCGCTAAGGCTGTTCTTGTGGAGTTGGCAAAGGGATATTTGGAAGCCCATAGAGGGCTATGGTGAAAAAGGAAATATCTTCCGTTCAAAACAGGAAAGAAGGTTTTGAAGAACGGCTCTGTGTTCTCTTAATTCATCTCACACAGTTCCATCTTTACCTTCAAGAAGCCTTCGCTAAGGCTGTTTTTGTGGAATTGGCAAAGGGATATTTGGAAGCCCATAGACGGCTATGGTGAAAAAGGAAATATCTTCCGTTCAAAACTGAAAAGAAGCTTTCTGAAGAACTGATCTGTGTTCTGTTAATTCGTCTCACAGAGTTACATCTTTCCTTCAAAGCCTTTCGCTAAGGCTGTTCTTGTGGAATTGGCAAAGGGATATTTGGAAGCCCATAGCGGGCTATGGTGAAAAAGGAAATATCTTCCGTTCAAAACTGGAAAGAAGCTTTCTGAAGAACTGCTCTGTGTTCTGTTAATTCATCTCACGGAGTTACATCTTTCCCTTCAAGAAGCCTTTCGCTAAGGCTGTTCTTGTGGAATTGGCAAAGGGATATTTGGAAGTACTTAGAGGGCTATGGTGAAAAAGGAAATATCTTCCGTTCAAAACTGGAAAGAAGCTTTCTGAGAAACTGCTCTGTGTTCTGTTAATTCATCTCACAGAGTTACACCTTTCCCTTCAGGAAGCCTTTCGCTAAGGCTGTTCTTGTGGAATTTGCAAAGAGATATTTGGAATCCCATAGAGGGCTACGGGGAAAAAGGTAATATCTTCCGTTTAAAACTGGAAAGAAGCTTTCTGAGAAACTGCTCTGTGTTCTGTTAATTCATCTCACAGAGTTACATCTTTCCCTTCAAGAAGCCTTTCGCTAAGGCTGTTCCTGTGGAATTGGCAAAGGGATATATGGAAGCCTATGTAGGGCTATAGTGAAAAAGGAAATATCTTCCGTTCAAAACTTTAAAGAAGCTTTCTGAAGAACTGATCTGTGTTCTGTTAATTCATCTCACAGAGTTACATCTTTCCCTTCAAGAAGCCATTCGCTAAGGCTGTTCTTGTGGAATTGGCAAAGGGATATTTGGAAGCCCATAGAAGGCTACGGTGAAATGGGAAATATCTTCCGTTCAAAACTGGAAAGAAGCTTTCTGAAGAACTGATCTGTGTTCTGTTAATTCATCTCACAGAGTTACATCTTTCCCTTCAAGAAGCCTTTCGCTAAGGCTGTTCTTGTGGAATTGGCAAAGGGATATATGGAAGCCTATAGAGGGCTATAGTGAAAAAGGAAATATCTTCCGTTCAAAACTGGAAAGAAGATTTCTGAAGAACTGCTCTGTGTTCTGTAAATTCACCTCACAGACTTACATGTTTCCCTTCAAGAAGCCATTCGCTAAGGCTGTTCTTGTGGAATTGCCAAAGGGATATTTGGAAGCCCATAGAAGGCTACGGTGAAATAGGAAATATCTTCCGTTCAAAACTGGAAAGAAGCTTTCTGAGAAACTGCTCTGTGTTCTGTTAATTCATCTCACAGAGTTATATGTTTCCCTTCAACAAGCCTATCGCTAAGGCTGTTCTTGTGGAATTGGCAAAGGGATATATGGAAGCCTATAGTGGGCTATAGTGAAAAAGGAAATATCTTCCGTTCAAAACTGGAAAGAAGCTTTCTGAAGAACTGATCTGTGTTCTGTTAATTAATCTCACAGAGTTACATCTTTCCCTTCAAGAAGCCTATCGCTAAGGCTGTTCTTGTGGAATTGGCAAACGGATATTGGAAGCCCATAGAGGGCTATGGTGAAAAAGGAAATATCTTCCGTTCAAAACTGGAAAGAAGCTTTCTGAGAAACTGCTCTCTGTTCTGTTAATTCATCTCACAGAGCTACATCTTTCCCTTCAACAAGCCTATCACTAAGGCTGTTCTTCTGGAGTTGGCAAAGGGATATTTGGAAGCCCATAGTGGGCTATGGTGAAAAAGGAAATATCTTCCGTTCAAAACTGGAAAGAAGCTTTCTGAAGAACTGCTCTGTGTTCTGTTAATTCATCTCACAGAGTTACATCTTTCCCTTCAAGAAGCCTTTCGCTAAGGCTGTTCTTGTGGAATTGGCAAAGGGATATTTGAAAGCCCTTAGAGGGCTATGGTGAAGAAGGAAATATCATGGAAAGAAGCATTCTGAGAAACTGCTCTGTGTTCTGTTAATTCATCTCACGGAGTTACATCTTTCCCTTCAAGAAGCCTTTCGTTAAGGCTGTTCTTGTGGAATTGGCAAAGGGATATTAGGAAGCCCATAGAGGGCTATGGTGAAAAAGTAAATATCTTCCGTTCAAAACTGGAAAGAAGCTTTCAGAGAAATTGCTCTGTGTTCTGTTAATTCATCTCACAAAGTTACATCTTTCTCTGCAAGTAGCCTTTCGCTAAGGCTGTTCTTGTGGAATTGGCAAAGGGATATTTGAAGCCCATAGAAGGCTAGGGTGAAAAAGGAAATATCTTCCGTACAAAACTGGAAAGAATCTTTCTGAGAAACTGCTCTGTGTTCTGTTAATTCATCTCACAGTGTTACGCCTTTCCCTTCAAGAAGCCTTCGCTAAGGCTGTTCTTGTGGAATTTGCAAAGAGATATTTGGAATCCCATAGAGGGCTACGGGGAAAAAGGAAATATCTTCCGTTCAAAACTGGAAAGAAGCTTTCTGAGAAACTGCTCTGTGTTCTGTTAATTCATCTCACAGAGTTACATCTTTCCCTTCAAGAAGCCTTTCGCTAAGGCTGATCCTGTGGAATTGGCAAAGGGATATTTGGAAGCCCATAGAGGGCTATGGTGAAAAAGCAAATATCTTCCGTTCAAAACTGGAAAGAAGCTTTCTGAAGAACTGATCTGTGCTCTGTTAATTCCTCTCACAGAGTTACATCTTTCCCTTCAAGAAGCCTTTCGCTAAGGCTATTCTTGTGGAATTGGCAAAGGGATGTTTGAAAGCCCATAGAAGGCTATGGTGAAAAAGGAAATATCTTCCGTTCAAAACTGGAAAGAAGCTTTCTGAGAAACTGCTCTGTGTTCTGTTAATTCATCTCACAGAGTTACATCTTTCCCTTCAAGAAGCCTTTCACTAAGGCTGTTCTTGTGGAATTGGCAAAGGGATATTTGGAACCCAAAGACGGCTATAGTGAAAAACGAAATATCTTCCCTTCAAAACTGGAAAGAAGCTATCTGTGAAACTGCTCTGTGTTCTTTAATTCATCTCACAGAGTTACGTCTTTCAATTCAGGAAACCTTTCGCTAAGGCTGTTCTTGTGGAGTTGGCAAAGGGATATTTGGAAGCCCATAGAGGGCTATGGTGAAAAAGGAAATATCTTCCGTTCAAAACAGGAAAGAAGGTTTTTGAAGAACGGCTCTGTGTTCTCTTAATTCATCTCACACAGTTCCATCTTTACCTTCAAGAAGCCTTTCGCTAAGGCTGTTTTTGTGGAATTGGCAAAGGGATATTTGGAAGCCCATAGACGGCTATGGTGAAAAAGGAAATATCTTCCGTTCAAAACTGAAAAGAAGCTTTCTGAAGAACTGATCTGTGTTCTGTTAATTCGTCTCACAGAGTTACATCTTTCCCTTCAAGAAGCCTTTCGCTAAGGCTGTTCTTGTGGAATTCGCAAAGGGATATTTGGAAGCCCATAGCGGGCTATGGTGAAAAAGGAAATATCTTCCGTTCAAAACTGGAAAGAAGCTTTCTGAAGAACTGCTCTGTGTTCTGTTAATTCATCTCACGGAGTTACATCTTTCCCTTCAAGAAGCCTTTCGCTAAGGCTGTTCTTGTGGAATTAGCAAAGGATATTTGGAAGTACTTAGAGGGCTATGGTGAAAAAGGAAATATCTTCCGTTCAAAACTGGAAAGAAGCTTTCTGAGAAACTGCTCTGTGTTCTGTTAATTCATCTCACAGAGTTATATCTTTCCCTTCAACAAGCCTATCATTAAGGCTGTTCTTGTGGAATTGGCAAAGGGATATATGGAAGCCTATAGTGGGTTATAGTGAAAAAGGAAATATCTTCCGTTCAAAACTGGAAAGAAGCTGTCTGAAGAACTGATCTGTGTTCTGTTAATTCATCTCACAGAGTTACATCTTTCCCTTCAAGAAGCCATTCGCTAAGGCTGTTCTTGTGGAATTGGCAAAGGGATATTTGGAAGCCCATAGAGGGCTATGGTGTAGAAGGAAATATCTTCCGTTCAAAACTGGAAAGAAGCTTTCTGAGAAACTGCTCTGTGTTCTGTTAATTCATCTCACAGAGTTACATCTTTCCCTTCAAGAAGCCTTTCGCTAAGGCTATTCTTGTAGAATTGGCAAAGGGATATTTGGAAGCCCGTAGAGGGCTACAGTGAAAAAGGAAATATCTTCCGTTCAAAACTAGGAAGAAGCTTTCTGAGAAACTGCTCTGTGTTCTGTTAATTCATCTCACAGAGTTACATCTTTCCCTTCAAGAAGCCTTTCGCTAAGGCTGTTCTTGTGGAATTGGCAAAGGGATATTTGGAAGCCCATAGAGGGCTATGGTGAATAAGGAAATATCATGGAAAGAAGCATTCTGAGAAACTGCTCTGTGTTCTGTTAATTCATCTGACAGAGTTACAACTTTCCCTTCAAGAAGTCTTTCGCTAAGGCTGTTCTTGTGGAATTGGCAAAGGGATATTATGAAGCCGTTAGAGGGCTATAGTGAAAAAGGAAATATCTTCCCTTCAAAACTGGAAAGAAGCTTTCTGAGAAACTTCTCCGTGTTCTGTTAATTCATCTCACAGAGTTACATCTTTCCCTTCAAGAAGCCTTTCGCTAAGGCTGTTCTTGAGGAATTGGCAAAGGGACATTTGGAAGCCCATAGAGGGCTATGGTGAAAAAGGAAATATCTTCCGTTCAAAACTGGAAAGAAGCTTTCTGAGAAACTGCTCTGTGTTCTGTTAATTCATCTCACAGAGTTACATCTTTCCCTTCAAGAAGCCTTTCGCTAAGGCTGTTCTTGTGGAATTGGCAAAGGGATATTTGAAAGCCCTTAGAGGGCTATGGTGAAGAAGGAAATATCATGGAAAGAAGCATTCTGAGAAACTGCTCTGTGTTCTGTTAATTCATCTCACGGAGTTACATCTTTCCTTCAAGAAGCCTTTCGTTAAGGCTGTTCTTGTGGAATTGGCAAAGGATATTAGGAAGCCCATAGAGGGCTATGGTGAAAAAGTAAATATCTTCCGTTCAAAACTGGAAAGAAGCTTTCAGAGAAATTGCTCTGTGTTCTGTTAATTCATCTCACAAAGTTACATCTTTCTCTGCAAGTAGCCTTTCGCTAAGGCTGTTCTTGTGGAATTGGCAAAGGGATATTTGAAGCCCATAGAAGGCTAGGGTGAAAAAGGAAATATCTTCCGTACAAAACTGGAAAGAATCTTTCTGAGAAACTGCTCTGTGTTCTGTTAATTCATCTCACAGTGTTACGCCTTTCCCTTCAGGAAGCCTTTCGCTAAGGCTGTTCTTGTGGAATTGCAAAGAGATATTTGGAATCCCATAGAGGGCTACGGGAAAAAGGAAATATCTTCCGTTCAAAACTGGAAAGAAGCTTTCTGAGAAACTGCTCTGTGTTCTGTTAATTCATCTCACAGAGTTACATCTTTCCTTCAAAGCCTTTCGCTAAGGCTGATCCTGTGGAATTGGCAAAGGGATATTTGGAAGCCCATAGAGGGCTATGGTGAAAAAGCAAATATCTTCCGTTCAAAACTGGAAAGAAGCTTTCTGAAGAACTGATCTGTGTTCTGTTAATTCATCTCACAGAGTTACATCTTTCCCTTCAAGAAGCCTTTCGCTAAGGCTATTCTTGTGGAATTGGCAAAGGGATGTTTGAAAGCCCATAGAAGGCTATAGTGAAAAAGGAAATATCTTCCGTTCAAAACTGGAAAGAAGCTTTCTGAGAAACTGCTCTGTGTTCTGTTAATTCATCTCACAGAGTTACATCTTTCCCTTCAAGAAGCCTTTCACTAAGGCTGTTCTTGTGGAATTGGCAAAGGGATATTTGGAACCCAAAGACGGCTATAGTGAAAAACGAAATATCTTCCCTTCAAAACTGGAAAGAAGCTATCTGTGAAACTGCTCTGTGTTCTTTAATTCATCTCACAGAGTTACGTCTTTCAATTCAGGAAACCTTTCGCTAAGGCTGTTCTTGTGGAGTTGGCAAAGGGATATTTGGAAGCCCATAGAGGGCTATGGTGAAAAAGGAAATATCTTCCGTTCAAAACAGGAAAGAAGGTTTTTGAAGAACGGCTCTGTGTTCTCTTAATTCATCTCACACAGTTCCATCTTTACCTTCAAGAAGCCTTTCGCTAAGGCTGTTTTTGTGGAATTGGCAAAGGGATATTTGGAAGCCCATAGACGGCTATGGTGAAAAAGGAAATATCTTCCGTTCAAAACTGAAAAGAAGCTTTCTGAAGAACTGATCTGTGTTCTGTTAATTCGTCTCACAGAGTTACATCTTTCCCTTCAAGAAGCCTTTCGCTAAGGCTGTTCTTGTGGAATTCGCAAAGGGATATTTGGAAGCCCATAGCGGGCTATGGTGAAAAAGGAAATATCTTCCGTTCAAAACTGGAAAGAAGCTTTCTGAAGAACTGCTCTGTGTTCTGTTAATTCATCTCACGGAGTTACATCTTTCCCTTCAAGAAGCCTTTCGCTAAGGCTGTTCTTGTGGAATTGGCAAAGGGATATTTGGAAGTACTTAGAGGGCTATGGTGAAAAAGGAAATATCTTCCGTTCAAAACTGGAAAGAAACTTTCTGAGAAACTGCTCTGTGTTCTGTTAATTCATCTCACAGAGTTATATCTTTCCCTTCAACAAGCCTATCATTAAGGCTGTTCTTGTGGAATTGGCAAAGGGATATATGGAAGCCTATAGTGGGTTATAGTGAAAAAGGAAATATCTTCCGTTCAAAACTGGAAAGAAGCTGTCTGAAGAACTGATCTGTGTTCTGTTAATTCATCTCACAGAGTTACATCTTTCCCTTCAAGAAGCCATTCGCTAAGGCTGTTCTTGTGGAATTGGCAAAGGGATATTTGGAAGCCCGTAGAGGGCTACAGTGAAAAAGGAAATATCTTCCGTTCAAAACTAGGAAGAAGCTTTCTGAGAAACTGCTCTGTGTTCTGTTAATTCATCTCACAGAGTTACATCTTTCCCTTCAAGAAGCCTTTCGCTAAGGCTGTTCTTGTGGAATTGGCAAAGGGATATTTGGAAGCCCATAGAGGGCTATGGTGAAGAAGGAAATATCTTCCGTTCAAAACTGGAAAGAAGCTTTCTGAGAAACTGCTCTGTGTTCTGTTAATTCATCTCACAGAGTTACATCTTTCCCTTCAAGAAGCCTTTCGCTAAGGCTGTTCTTGTGGAATTGGCAAAGGATATTTGGAAGCCCATAGAGGGCTATGGTGAAAAAGTAAATATCTTCCGTTCAAAACTGAAAAGAAGCTTTCAGAGAAACTGCTCTGTGTTCTGTTAATTCATCTCACAGAGTTACATCTTTCCCTTCAAAAGCCTTTCGCTAAGGCTGTTCTTGTGGAATTGGCAAAGGATATTTGAAGCCCATAGAGGGCTATGGTGAAAAGGAAATATCTTCCGTTCAAAACTGGAAAGAAACTTTCTGAGAAACTGCTCTGTGTTCTGTTAATTCATCTCACAGAGTTACATCTTTCCTTCAGAAGCCTTTCGCTAAGGCTGTTCTTGAGGAATTGGCAAAGGGACATTTGGAAGCCCATAGAGGGCTATGGTGAAAAAGGAAATATCTTCCGTTAAAAACTGGAAAGAAGCTTTCTGAGAAACTGCTCTGTGTTCTGTTAATTCATCTCACAGAGTTACATCTTTCCCTTCAAGAAGCCTTTCGCTAAGGCTGTTCTTGTGGAATTGTCAAAGGGATATTTGAAAGCCCTTAGAGGGCTATGGTGAAGAAGGAAATATCATGGAAAGAAGCATTCTGAGAAACTGCTCTGTGTTCTGTTAATTCATCTCACGGAGTTACATCTTTCCCTTCAAGAAGCCTTTCGTTAAGGCTGTTCTTGTGGAATTGGCAAAGGGATATTAGGAAGCCCATAGAGGGCTATGGTGAAAAAGTAAATATCTTCCGTTCAAAACTGGAAAGAAGCTTTCAGAGAAATTGCTCTGTGTTCTGTTAATTCATCTCACAAAGTTACATCTTTCCCTTCAAGAAGCCTTTCGTTAAGGCTGTTCTTGTGGAATTGGCAAAGGATATTTGAAGCCCATAGAAGGCTATAGTGAAAAGGAAATATCTTCCGTACAAAACTGGAAAGAATCTTTCTGAGAAACTGCTCTGTGTTCTGTTAATTCATCTCACAGTGTTACATCTTTCCTTCAGGAAGCCTTTCGCTAAGGCTGTTCTTGTGGAATTTGCAAAGAGATATTTGGAAGCCCATAGAGGCTATAGTGAAAAGGAAATATCTTCCGTTCAAAACTGGAAAGAAGCTTTCTGAGAAACTGCTCTGTGTTCTGTTAATTCATCTCACAGAGTTACATCTTTCCCTTCAAGAAGCCTTTCGCTAAGGCTGATCCTGTGGAATTGGCAAAGGGATATTTGGAAGCCCATAGAGGGCTATGGTGAAAAAGCAAATATCTTCCGTTCAAAACTGGAAAGAAGCTTTCTGAAGAACTGATCTGTGTTCTGTTAATTCATCTCACAGAGTTACATCTTTCCCTTCAAGAAGCCTTTCGCTAAGGCTATTCTTGTGGAATTGGCAAAGGGATGTTTGAAAGCCCATAGAAGGCTATAGTGAAAAAGGAAATATCTTCCATTCAAAACTGGAAAGAAGCTTTCTGAGAAACTGCTCTGTGTTCTGTTAATTCATCTCACAGAGTTACATCTTTCCCTTCAAGAAGCCTTTCACTAAGGCTGTTCTTGTGGAATTGGCAAAGGGATATTTGGAAGCCCATAGAGGCTATAGTGAAAAAAATATCTTCCTTCAAAACTGGAAAGAAGCTATCTGTGAAACTGCTCTGTGTTCTTTAATTCATCTCACAGAGTTACGTCTTTCAATTCAGGAAACCTTTCGCTAAGGCTGTTCTTGTGGAATTGGCAAGGGATATTTGGAAGCCCATAGAGGGCTATGGTGAAAAGGAAATATCTTCCGTTCAAAACAGGAAAGAAGGTTTTGAAGAAACTGCTCTGTGTTCTCTTAATTCATCTCACAGTTCCATCTTTACCTTCAAGAAGCCTTTCGCTAAGGCTGTTTTTGTGGAATTGGCAAAGGGATATTTGGAAGCCCATAGAGGGCTATGGTGAAAAGGAAATATCTTCCGTTCAAAACTGAAAAGAAGCTGTCTGAAGAACTGCTCTGTGTTCTGTTAATTCATCTCACAGAGTTACATCTTTCCCTTCAAGAAGCCTTTCGCTAAGGCTGTTCTTGTGGAATTGGCAAAGGGATATTTGGAAGCCCATAGAGGGCTATGGTGAATAAGGAAATATCATGGAAAGAAGCATTCTGAGAAACTGCTCTGTGTTCTGTTAATTCATCTGACAGAGTTACATATTTCCCTTCAAGAAGCCTTTCGCTAAGGCTGTTCTTGGGGAATTGGCAAAGGGATATTAGGAAGCCCATAGAGGGCTATGGAGAAAAAGTAAATATCTTCCGTTCAAAACTGGAAAGAAGCTTTCAGAGAAACTGCTCTGTGTTCTGTTAATTCATCTCACAAAGTTACATCTTTCCCTTCAAGAAGCCTTTCGCTAAGGCTGTTCTTGTGGAATTGGCAAAGGGATATTTGAAATCCCATAGAGGTCTATGGTGTAAAAGGAAATATCTTCCGTTCAAACTGGAAAGAAGCTTTCTGAGAAACTGCTCTGTGTTCTGTTAATTCATCTCACAGAGTTACATCTTTCCCTTCAAGAAGCCTTTCGCTAAGGCTGTTCTTGAGGAATTGGCAAAGGGACATTTGGAAGCCCATAGAGGGCTATGGTGAAAAAGGAAATATCTTCCGTTAAAAACTGGAAAGAAGCTTTCTGAGAAACTGCTCTGTGTTCTGTTAATTCATCTCACAGAGTTACATCTTTCCTTCAAGAAGCCTTTCGATAAGGCTGTTCTTGTGGAATTGGCAAAGGATATTTGGAAGCCCATAGAAGGCTACGGTGAAAAAGGAAATATCTTCCGTACAAACGTGGAAAGAAGCTTTCTGAGAACCTGCTCTGTGTTCTGTAAATTCATCTCACAGTGTTACATCTTTCCTTCAAAAGCCTTTCGCTAAGGCTGTTCTTGAGGAATTGGCAAAGGGACATTTGGAAGCCCATAGAGGGCTATGGTGAAAAAGGAAATATCTTCCGTTAAAAACTGGAAAGAAGCTTTCTGAGAAACTGCTCTGTGTTCTGTTAATTCATCTCACAGAGTTACATCTTTCCCTTCAAGAAGCCTTTCGATAAGGCTGTTCTTGTGGAATTGGCAAAGGGATATTTGGAAGCCCATAGAAGGCTACGGTGAAAAAGGAAATATCTTCCGTACAAACGTGGAAAGAAGCTTTCTGAGAACCTGCTCTGTGTTCTGTAAATTCATCTCACAGTGTTACATCTTTCCCTTCAAGAAGCCTTTCGCTTAGGCTGTTCTTGTGGAATTGGCAAAGAGATATTTGGAAGCCCATAGAGGGCTATAGTGAAAAAGGAACTATCTTCCGTTCAAAACTGGAAAGAAGCTTTCTGAGAAACTGCTCTGTGTTCTGTTAATTCATCTCACAGAGTTACATCTTTCACTTCAAGAAGCCTTTCGCTAAGGCTGTTCTTGTGGAATTGGCAAAGGGATATTTGGAAGCCCATAGAGGGCTATGGTGAAAAAGGAAATATCTTCCGTTCAAAACTGGAAAGAAGCTTTCTGAAGAACTGATCTGTGTTCTGTAAATTCATCACACAGAGTTACATCTTTCCTTCAAAAGCCTTTCGCTAAGGCTGTTCTTGTGGAATTGGCAAGGGATATTTGGAAGCCCATAGAAGGCTACGGTGAAAAAGGAAATATCTTCGTACAAAACTGGAAAGAGGCTTTCTGAGAAACTGCTCTGTGTTCTGTTAATTCATCTCACAGAGTTACATCTTTCCTTCAAGAAGCCTTCGCTAAGGCTGTTCTTGTGGAATTGGCAAAGGATATTTGGAAGCCCATAGAGGGCTACGGTGAAGAAGGAAATATCTTCCGTTCAAAACTGGAAAGAAGCTTTCTGAGAAACTGCTCTGTGTTCTGTTAATTCATCTCACAGAGTTACATCTTTCCTTCAAGAAGCCTTTCGCTAAGGCTGTTCTTGTGGAATTGGCAAAGGATATTTAGAAGCCTGTAGAGGCTATAGTGAAAAGGAAATATCTTCCGTTCAAAACTGGAAAGAAGCTTTCTGAGAAACTGCTCTGTGTTCTGTTAATTCATCTCACAGTTACATCTTTCCCTTCAAGAAGCCTTTCGCTAAGGCTGTTCTTGTGGAATTGGCAAAGGGATATTTGGAAGCCCATAGAGGGCTATAGTGAAAAAGGAAATATCTTCCCTTCAAAACTGGAAAGAAGCTGTCTGAGAAACTGCTCTGTGTTCTGTTAATTCATCTCACAGAGTTACGTCTTTCCCTTCAAGAAGCCTTTCCCTACGGCTGTTCTTGTGGAATTGGCAAATGGATATTTGGAAGGCCATAGAGGGCTATAGTGAAAAAGGAAATATCTTCCGTTCAAAACTGGAAAGAAGCTTTCTGAGAAACTGGTCTGTGTTCTGTTAATTCATTACACAGAGTTACACCTTTCCCTTCAAGAACCCTTTCGCTAAGGCTGTTCTTGTGGAATTTGCAAAGAGATATTTGGAATCCCATAGAGGGCTACGGTGAAAAAGGAAATATCTTCCATTCAAAACTGGAAAGAAGCTTTCTGAGAAACTGCTCTGTGTTCTGTTAATTCATCTCACAGAGTTACATCTTTCCCTTCAAGAAGCCTTTCGCTAAGGCTGTTCTTGTGGAATTGGCAAAGTGATATTTGGAAGCCCATAGAGGTCTATGGTGAAAAAGGAAATATCTTCCATTCAAAACTGGAAAGAATCTTTCTGAGAAACTGCTCTGTGTTCTGTTAATTCATCTCACAGAGTTACATCTTTCCCTTCAAGAAGCTAAGGCTGTTTTTGTGGAATAGGCAAAGGTATATTTGTAACCCATAGAGGGCTATAGTGAAAAAGGAAATATCTTCCGTTAAAAACTGGAAAGAAGCTTTCTGAGAAACTGCTCTGTGTTCTGTTAATTCATCTCACAGAGTTACATCTTTCCCTTCAAGAAGCCTTTCGATAAGGCTGTTCTTGTGGAATTGGCAAACGGATATTTGGAAGCCCATAGAAGGCTACGGTGAAAAAGGAAATATCTTCCGTACAAACGTGGAAAGAAGCTTTCTGAGAACCTGCTCTGTGTTCTGTAAATTCATCTCACAGTGTTACATCTTTCCCTTCCAGAAGCCTTTCGCTTAGGCTGTTCTTGTGGAATTGGCAAAGGGATATTTAGAAGCCCGTAGAGGGCTATAGTGAAAAAGGAAATATCTTCCGTTCAAAACTGGAAAGAAGCTTTCTGAGAAACTGCTCTGTGTTCTGTTAATTCATCTCACAGAGTTACATCTTTCCCTTCAAGAAGCCTTTCGCTAAGGCTGTTCTTGTGGAATTGGCAAAGGGATATTTGGAAGCCCATAGAGGGCTATAGTGAAGAAGGAAATATCTTCCCTTCAAAACTGGAAAGAAGCTGTCTGAGAAACTGCTCTGTGTTCTTTAATTCATCTCACAGAGTTACGTCTTTCCCTTCAAGATGCCTTTCGCTAAGGCTGTTCTGGTGGAATTGGCAAATGGATATTTGGAAGCCCATAGAGGGCTATAGTGAAAAAGGAAATATTTTCCGTTCAACACTGGAAAGAAGCTTTCTGAGAAACTGCTCTGTGTTCTGTTAATTCATCTCACAGAGTTACGCCTTTCCCTTCAAGAAGCCTTTCGCTAAGGCTGTTTCTGTGGAATTGGCAAAGGTATATTTGGAACCCATTGAGTGCTATAGTGAAAAAGAAAATATCTTCCGTTAAAACTGGAAAGAAGCTTTCTGAGAAACTGCTCTGTGTTCTGTTAATTCATCTCACAGAGTTACATCTTTCCTTCAAGAAGCCTTTCGCTAAGGCTGTTCTTGTGGAATTGGCAAAGGATATTTGGAAGCCCATAGAGGGCTATAGTGAAGAAGGAAATATCTTCCCTTCAAAACTGGAAAGAAGCTGTCTGAGAAACTGCTCTGTGTTCTTTAATTCATCTCACAGAGTTACATCTTTCCTTCAAGAAGCCTTCGCTAAGGCTGTTCTTGTGGAATTGGCAAATGGATATTTGGAAGCCCATAGAGGGCTATAGTGAAAAGGAAATATCTTCCGTTCAAAACTGGAAAGAAGCTTGAGAAACTGCTCTGTGTTCTGTTAATTCATCTCACAGAGTTACGCCTTTCCTTCAAGAAGCCTTCGCTAAGGCTGTTTCTGTGGAATTGGCAAAGGTATATTTGGAACCCATTGAGTGCTATAGTGAAAAGAAAATATCTTCCGTTAAAAACTGGAAAGAAGCTTTCTGAGAAACTGCTCTGTGTTCTGTTAATTCATCTCACAGAGTTACATCTTTCCTTCAAGAAGCCTTTCGCTAAGGCTGTTCTTGTGGAATTGGCAAAGGATATTTGGAAGCCCATAGAGGGCTATGGTGAAAAAGGAAATATCTTCCGCTCAAAACTGGAAAGAAGCTTTCTGAAGAACTGCTCTGTGTTCTTTAATTCATCTCACAGAGTTACATCTTTCCTTCAAGAAGCCTTTCGCTAAGGCTGTTCTTGTGGAATTGGCAAAGGATATTTGGAAGCCCATAGAGGGCTATGGTGAAAAAGGAAATATCTTCCGTTCAAAACTGGAAAGAAGCTTTCTGAGAAACTGCTCTGTGTTCTGTTAATTCATCTCACAGAGTTACATCTTTCCTTCAAGAAGCCTTTCGCTAAGGCTGTTCTTGTGGAATTGGCAAAGGATATTTGGAAGCCCATAGAGGGCTATGGTGAAAAAGGAAATATCTTCCGCTCAAAACTGGAAAGAAACTTTCTGAGAAACTGCTCTGTGTTCTGTTAATTCATCTCACAGAGTTACACCTTTCCTTCAAGAACCCTTTCGCTAAGGCTGTTCTTGTGGAATTGGCAAAGAGATATTTGGAATCCCATAGAGGGCTACGGTGAAAAAGGAAATATCTTCCATTCAAAACTGGAAAGAAGCTTTCTGAGAAACTGCTCTGTGTTCTGTTAATTCATCTCACAGAGTTACATCTTTCCCTTCAAGAAGCCTTTCGCTAAGGCTGTTCTTGTGGAATTGGCAAAGTGATATTTGGAAGCCCATAGAGGTCTATGGTGAAAAAGGAAATATCTTCCATTCAAAACTGGAAAGAATCTTTCTGAGAAACTGCTCTGTGTTCTGTTAATTCATCTCACAGAGTTACATCTTTCCCTTCAAGAAGCTTTTCGCTAAGGCTGTTTTTGTGGAATAGGCAAAGGTATATTTGTAACCCATAGAGGGCTATAGTGAAAAAGGAAATATCTTCCGTTAAAAACTGGAAAGAAGCTTTCTGAGAAACTGCTCTGTGTTCTGTTAATTCATCTCACAGAGTTACATCTTTCCCTTCAAGAAGCCTTTCGATAAGGCTGTTCTTGTGGAATTGGCAAACGGATATTTGGAAGCCCATAGAAGGCTACGGTGAAAAAGGAAATATCTTCCGTACAAACGTGGAAAGAAGCTTTCTGAGAACCTGCTCTGTGTTCTGTAAATTCATCTCACAGTGTTACATCTTTCCCTTCCAGAAGCCTTTCGCTTAGGCTGTTCTTGTGGAATTGGCAAAGGGATATTTAGAAGCCCATAGAGGCTATAGTGAAAAGGAAATATCTTCCGTTCAAAACTGGAAAGAAGCTTTCTGAGAAACTGCTCTGTGTTCTGTTAATTCATCTCACAGAGTTACATCTTTCCCTTCAAGAAGCCTTTCGCTAAGGCTGTTCTTGTGGAATTGGCAAAGGGATATTTGGAAGCCCATAGAGGGCTATAGTGAAGAAGGAAATATCTTCCCTTCAAAACTGGAAAGAAGCTGTCTGAGAAACTGCTCTGTGTTCTTTAATTCATCTCACAGAGTTACGTCTTTCCCTTCAAGATGCCTTTCGCTAAGGCTGTTCTGGTGGAATTGGCAAATGGATATTTGGAAGCCCATAGAGGGCTATAGTGAAAAAGGAAATATTTTCCGTTCAACACTGGAAAGAAGCTTTCTGAGAAACTGCTCTGTGTTCTGTTAATTCATCTCACAGAGTTACGCCTTTCCCTTCAAGAAGCCTTTCGCTAAGGCTGTTTCTGTGGAATTGGCAAAGGTATATTTGGAACCCATTGAGTGCTATAGTGAAAAAGAAAATATCTTCCGTTAAAACTGGAAAGAAGCTTTCTGAGAAACTGCTCTGTGTTCTGTTAATTCATCTCACAGAGTTACATCTTTCCCTTCAAGAAGCCTTTCGCTAAGGCTGTTCTTGTGGAGTTCGCAAAGGAATATTTGGAAGCCCATAGAGGGCTATGGTGAAAAAGGAAATATCTTCCGTTCAAAACTGGAAAGAAGCTTTCTGAAGAACTGCTCTGTGTTCTCTTAATTCATCTCACAGAGTTACATCTTTCCCTTCAAGAAGCCTTTCGCTAAGCTGTTCTTGTGGAATTGGCAAAGGGATATTAGGAAGCCCATAGAGGGCTAGGGTGAAAAAGGAAATATCTTCCGTTCAAAACTGGAAAGAAGCTTTCTGAGAAACTGCTCTGTGTTCTGTTAATTCATCTCACTAAGTTACATCTTTCCCTGCAAGTAGCCTTTCGCTAAGGCTGTTCTTGTGGAATTGGCAAAGGGATATTTGGAAGCCCATAGAAGGCTAGGGTGAAAAAGGAAATATCTTCCGTACAAAACTGGAAAGAAACTTTCTGAGAAACTGCTCTGTGTTCTGTTAATTCATCTCACAGAGTTACACCTTTCCCTTCAGGAAGCCTTTCGCTAAGGCTGTTCTTGTGGAATTTGCAAACAGATATTTGGAATCCCATAGAGGGCTACGGGGAAAAAGGTAATATCTTCCGTTTAAAACTGGAAAGAAGCTTTCTGAGAAACTGCTCTGTGTTCTGTTAATTCATCTCACAGAGTTACATCTTTCCCTTCAAGAAGCCTTTCGCTAAGGCTGTTCCTGTGGAATTGGCAAAGGGATATATGGAAGCCTATGTAGGGCTATAGTGAAAAAGGAAATATCTTCCGTTCAAAACTGGAAAGAAGCTTTCTGAAGAACTGATCTGTGTTCTGTTAATTCATCTCACAGAGTTACATCTTTCCCTTCAAGAAGCCATTCGCTAAGGCTGTTCTTGTGGAATTGGCAAAGGGATATTTGGAAGCCCATAGAAGGCTACGGTGAAATAGGAAATATCTTCCGTTCAAAACTGGAAAGAAGCTTTCTGAAGAACGGATCTGTGTTCTGTTAATTCATCTCACAGACTTACATCTTTCCCTTCAGGAAGCCATTCGCTAAGGCTGTTCTTGTGGAATTGGCAAAGGGATATTTGGAAGCCCATAGAAGGCTACGGTGAAATGGGAAATATCTTCCGTTCAAAACTGGAAAGAAGCTTTCTGAAGAACTGATCTGTGTTCTGTTAATTCATCTCACAGAGTTACATCTTTCCCTTCAAGAAGCCTTTCGCTAAGGCTGTTCTTGTGGAATTGGCAAAGGGATATATGGAAGCCTATAGAGGGCTATAGTGAAAAAGGAAATATCTTCCGTTCAAAACTGGAAAGAAGCTTTCTGAAGAACTGCTCTGTGTTCTGTTAATTCACCTCACAGACTTACATGTTTCCCTTCAAGAAGCCATTCGCTAAGGCTGTTCTTGTGGAATTGCCAAAGGGATATTTGGAAGCCCATAGAAGGCTACGGTGAAATAGGAAATATCTTCCGTTCAAAACTGGAAAGAAGCTTTCTGAGAAACTGCTCTGTGTTCTGTTAATTCATCTCACAGAGTTATATGTTTCCCTTCAACAAGCCTATCGCTAAGGCTGTTCTTGTGGAATTGGCAAAGGGATATATGGAAGCCTATAGTGGGCTATAGTGAAAAAGGAAATATCTTCCGTTCAAAACTGGAAAGAAGCTTTCTGAAGAACTGATCTGTGTTCTGTTAATTCATCTCACAGAGTTACATCTTTCCCTTCAAGAAGCCATTCGCTAAGGCTGTTCTTGTGGAATTGGCTAAGGGATATTTTGAAGCCCATAGAAGGCTACGGTGAAAAAGGAAATATCTTCCGTACAAAACTGGAAAGAGGCTTTCTGAGAAACTGATCTGTGTTCTGTTAATTCATCTCACAGAGTTACATCTTTCCCTTCAAGAAGCCTTTCGCTAAGGCTGTTCTTGTGGAATTGGCAAAGGGATGTTTGAAAGCCCATAGAGGGCTATAGTGAAAAAGGAAATATCTTCCGTTCAAAACTGGAAAGAAGCTTTCTGAGAAACTGCTCTGTGTTCTGTTAATTCATCTCACAGAGTTACATCTTTCCCTTCAAGAAGCCTTTCGCTAAGGCTGTTCTTGTGGAATTGGCAAAGGGATGTTTGAAAGCCCATAGAGGGCTATAGTGAAAAAGGAAATATCTTCCGTTCAAAACTGGAAAGAAGCTTTCTGAGAAACTGCTCTGTGTTCTGTTAATTCATCTCACAGAGTTACATCTTTCCCTTCAAGAAGCCTTTCGCTAAGGGTATTCTTGTGGAATTGGCAAAGGGATATTTGGAAGCCCGTAGAGGGCTATAGTGAAAAAGGACATATCTTCCGTTCAAAACTGGAAAGAAACTTTCTGAGAAACTGCTCTGTGTTCTGTTAATTCATCTCACAGAGTTACATCTTTCCTTCAAGAAGCCTTTCGCTCTGTTCTTGTGGAATTGGCAAAGGGATATTTGGGAGCCCGTAGAGGGCTATAGTGAAAAAGGAAATCTCTTCCGTTCAAAACTGGAAAGAAGCTTTCTGAGAAACTGCTCTGTGTTCTGTTAATTCATCTCACAGAGTTACATCTTTCCCTTCAAGAAGTCTTTCGCTAAGGCTGTTCTTGTGGAATTGGCAAAGGGATATTTGGAAGCCCATAGAGGGCTATGGTGAATAAGGATATATCATGGAAAGAAGCATTCTGAGAAACTGCTCTGTGTTCTGTTAATTCATCTCACAGAGTTACATCTTTCCCTTCAAGAAGCCTTTCGCTAAGGCTGTTCTTGTGGAATTGGCAAAGGGATATTAGGAAGCCCATAGAGGGCTATGGTGAAAAAGTAAATATCTTCCGTTCAAAACTGGAAAGAAGCTTTCAGAGAAAATGCTCTGTGTTCTGTTAATTCATCTCACAGAGTTACATCTTTCCCTTCAAGAAGCCTTTCGCTAAGGCTGTTCTTGTGGAATTGGCAAAGGGATATTTGAAATCCCATAGAGGTCTATGGTGAAAAAGGAAATATCTTCCGTTCAAAACTGGAAAGAAGCTTTCTGAGAAACTGCTCTGTGTTCTGTTAATTCATCTCACAGAGTTACATCTTTCCCTTCAAGAAGCCTTTCGCTAAGGCTGTTCTTGAGGAATTGGCAAAGGGATATTTGGAAGCCCATAGAGGGCTATGGTGAAAAAGGAAATATCTTCCGTTCAAAACTGGAAAGAAGCTTTCTGAAACTGCTCTGTGTTCTGTTAATTCATCTCACAGAGTTACATCCTTCCCTTGAAGAAGCCTATCGCTAAGTCTGTTCTTGCGGAATTGGCAAAGGGATATATGGAAGCCTATAGAGGGCTATAGTGAAAAAGGAAATATCTTCCGTACAAAACTGGAAAGAATCTTTCTGAGAAACTGCTCTGTGTTCTGTTAATTCATCTCACAGAGTTACACCTTTCCCTTCAGGAAGCCTTTCGCTAAGGCTGTTCTTGTGGAATTTGCAAAGAGATATTGGGAATCCCATAGAGGGCTACGGGGAAAAAGGAAATATCTTTCGTTCAAAACTGGAAAGAAGCTTTCTGAGAAACTGCTCTGTGTTCTGTCATTTCATCTCACAGAGTTACATCTTTCCCTTCAAGAAGCCTTTCGCTAAGGCTGTTCCTGTGGAATTGGCAAAGGGATATTTGGAAGCCCATAGAGGGCTATGGTGAAAAAGGAAATATCTTCCGTTCAAAACAGGAAAGAAGCTTTCTGAAGAACTGATCTGTGTTCTGTTAATTCATCTCACAGAGTTACATCTTTCCCTTCAAGAAGCCTTTCGCTAAGGTTGTTCTTGTGGAATTGGCAAAGGGATATTTAAAAGCCCATAGAAGGCTACGGTGAAAAAGGAAATATCTTCCGTACAAAACTGGAAAGAAGCTTTCTGAGAAAATGCTCTGTGTTCTGTTAATTCATCTCACAGAGTTACATCTTTCCCTTCAAGAAGCCTTTCGCTAAGGCTGTTCTTGTGGAATTGGCAAAGGGATATTTGAAATCCCATAGAGGTGTATGGTGAAAAAGGAAATATCTTCCGTTCGAAACTGGAAAGAAGCTTTCTGAGAAACTGCTCTGTATTCTGTTAATTCATCTCACAGAGTTACATCTTTCCCTTCAAGAATCCTTTCGCTAAGGCTGTTCTTGAGGAATTGGCAAAGGGATATTTGGAAGCCCATAGAGGGCTATGGTGAAAAAGGAATTATCTTCCGTTCGAAACTGGAAAGAAGCTTTCTGAGAAACTGCTCTGTGTTCTGTTAATTCATCTCACAGAGTTACATCTTTCCCTTGAAGAATCCTATCGCTAAGGCTGTTCTTGTGGACTTGGCAAAGGGATATATGGAAGCCTATAGAGGGCTATAGTGAAAAAGGAAATATCTTCCGTACAAAACTGGAAAGAAGCTTTCTGAGAAACTGCTCTGTGTTCTGTTAATTCATCTCACAGAGTTACATCTTTCCCTTCAAGAAGCCTTTCGCTAAGGCTGTTCTTGTGGAATTGGCAAAGGGATATTTGGAAGCCCATAGAGGGCTACGGTGAAAAAGGAAATATCTTCCGTACAAACCTGGAAAGAAGCTTTCTGAGAACCTGCTCTGTGTTCTGTTAATTCATCTCACAGAGTTACATCTTTCCTTCAAGAAGCCTTCGCTAAGGCTGTTCTTGTGGAATTGGCAAAGAGATATTTGGAAGCCCATAGAGGGCTATGGTGAAAAAGGAAATATCTTCCGTTCAAAACTAGAAAGAAGCTTTCTGAGAAACTGCTCTGTGTTCTGTTAATTCATCTCACAGAGTTACATCTTTCCCTTCAAGAAGCCTTTCGCTAAGGCTGTTCTTGTGGAATTGGCAAAGGGATATTTGGAAGACAATAGAGGGCTATAGTGAAAAAGGAAATATCTTCCCTTCAAAACTGGAAAGAAGCTTTCTGAGAAACTGCTCTGTGTTCTGTTAATTCATCTCACAGAGTTACATCTTTCCCTTCAAGAAGCCTTTCGCTAAGGCTGTTCTTGTGGAATTGGCAAAGGGATATTTGGAAGCCCATAGAGGGCTATGGTGAAAAAGGAAATATCTTCCGTTCAAAACTGGAAAGAAGCTTTCTGAAGAACTGATCTGTGTTCTGTTAATTCATCTCACAGAGTTACATCTTTCCCTTCAAGAAGCCTTTCGCTAAGGCTGTTCTTGTGGAATTGGCAAAGGGATATTTGGAAGCCTATAGAGGGCTATAGTGAAAAAGGAAATATCTTCCGTACAAACCTGGAAAGAAGCTTTCTGAGAAACTGCTCTGTGTTCTGTTAATTCATCTCACAGAGTTACACCTTTCCCTTCAGGAAGCCTTTCGCTAAGGCTGTTCTTGTGGAATTTGCAAAGAGATATTTGGAATCCCATAGAGGGCTATGGTGAAAAAGGAAATATCTTCCGTTCAAAACTGGAAAGAAGCTTTCTGAGAAACTGCTCTGTGCTCTGTTAATTCATCTCACAGAGTTACATCTTTCCCTTCAAGAAGCCTTTCGCTAAGGCTGTTCCTGTGGAATTGGCAAAGGGATATTTGGAAGCCCATAGAGGTCTATGGTGAAAAAGGAAATATCTTCCGTTCAACACTGGAAAGAAGCTTTCTGAAGAACTGCTCTGTGTTCTGTTAATTCATCTCACAGAGTTACATCTTTCCCTTCAAGAAGCCTTTCGCTAAGGCTGTTCTTGTGGAATTGGCAAAGGATATTTGGAAGCCCATAGAAGGCTACGGTGAAAAAGGAAATATCTTCCGTACAAAACTGGAAAGAAGCTTTCTGAGAAAATGCTCTGTGTTCTGTTAATTCATCTCACAGAGTTACATCTTTCCCTTCAAGAAGCCTTTCGCTAAGGCTGTTCTTGTGGAATTGGCAAAGGGATATTAGGAAGCCCATAGAGGGCTATGGTGAAAAAGGAAATATCTTCCGTTCAAAACTGGAAAGAAGCTTTCTGAGAAAATGCTCTGTGTTCTGTTAATTCATCTCACAGAGTTACATCTTTCCTTCAAGAAGCCTTTCGCTAAGGCTGTTCTTGTGGAATTGGCAAAGGATATTTGAAGCCCATAGAGGTCTATGGTGAAAAAGGAAATATCTTCCGCTCAAAACTGGAAAGAAGCTTTCTGAGAAACTGCTCTGTGTTCTGTTAATTCATCTCACAGAGTTACATCTTTCCCTTCAAGAAGCCTTCGCTAAGGCTGTTCTTGTGGAATTGGCAAAGGGATATTTGGAAGCCCATAGAGGGCTATGGTGAAAAAGGAAATATCTTCCGTTCAAAACTGGAAAGAAGCTTTCTGAGAAACTGCTCTGTGTTCTGTTAATTCATCTCACAGAGTTACATCTTTCCCTTCAAGAAGCCTTTCGCTAAGGCTGTTCTTGTGAATTGGCAAAGGATATTTGGAAGCCCATAGAGGGCTATAGTGAAAAAGGAAATATCTTCCGTACAAAACTGGAAAGAATCTTTCTGAGAAACTGCTCTGTGTTCTGTTAATTCATCTCACAGAGTTACACCTTTCCCTTCAGGAAGCCTTTCGCTAAGGCTGTTCTTGTGGAATTTGCAAAGAGATATTGGGAATCCCATAGAGGGCTACGGGGAAAAAGGAAATATCTTTCGTTCAAAACTGGAAAGAAGCTTTCTGAGAAACTGCTCTGTGTTCTGTCATTTCATCTCACAGAGTTACATCTTTCCCTTCAAGAAGCCTTTCGCTAAGGCTGTTCCTGTGGAATTGGCAAAGGGATATTTGGAAGCCCATAGAGGGCTATGGTGAAAAAGGAAATATCTTCCGTTCAAAACAGGAAAGAAGCTTTCTGAAGAACTGATCTGTGTTCTGTTAATTCATCTCACAGAGTTACATCTTTCCCTTCAAGAAGCCTTTCGCTAAGGCTGTTCTTGTGGAATTGGCAAAGGGATATTTAAAAGCCCATAGAAGGCTACGGTGAAAAAGGAAATATCTTCCGTACAAAACTGGAAAGAAGCTTTCTGAGAAAATGCTCTGTGTTCTGTTAATTCATCTCACAGAGTTACATCTTTCCCTTCAAGAAGCCTTTCGCTAAGGCTGTTGTTGTGGAATTGGCAAAGGGATATTTGAAATCCCATAGAGGTCTATGCTGAAAAAGGAAATATCTTCCGTTCAAAACTGGAAAGAAGCTTTCTGAGAAACTGCTCTGTGTTCTGTTAATTCATCTCACAGAATTACATTTTTCCCTTCAAGAAGCCTTTCGCTAAGGCTGTTCTTGTGGAATTGGCAAAGGGATATTTGGAAGCCCATAGAGGGCTATGGTGAAAAAGGAAATATCTTCCGATCAAAACTGGAAAGAAGCTTTCAGAAGAACTGATCTGTGTTCTGTTAATTCATCTCACAGAGTTACATCTTTCCCTTCAAGAAGCCATTCGCTAAGGCTGTTCTTGTGCAACTGGCAAAGGGATGTTTGGAAGCCCATAGAAGGCTACGGTGAAAAAGGAAATATCTTCCGTACAAAATTGGAAAGAGGCTTTCTGAGAAACTGCTCTGTGTTCTGTTAATTCATCTCACAGAGTTACATCTTTCCCTTCAAGAAGCCTTTCGCTAAGGCTGTTCTTGTGGAATTGGCAAAGGGATATTTGGAAGCCCATAGAGGGCTATGGTGAAGAAGGAAATATCTTCCGTTCGAAACTGGAAAGAAGCTTTCTGAAGAACTGATCTGGGTTCTGTTAATGCATCTCACAGAGTTACATCTTTCCCTTCAAGAAGCCTTTCGCTAAGGCTGTTCTTGTGGAATTGGCAAAGGGATATTTGGAAGCCCATAGAGGGCTATGCTGAAGAAGGAAATATCTTCCGTTCGAAACAGGAAAGAAGCTTTCTGAGAAACTGCTCTGTGTTCTGTTAATTCATCTCACAGAGTTACATCTTTCCCTTCTAGAAGCCTTTCGCTAAGGCTGTTCTTGTGGAATTGGCAAAGGGATATTTGGAAGCCCATAGAGGGCTATAGTGAAAAAGGAAATATCTTCCGTTCAAAACTGGAAAGAATCTTTCTGAGAAACTGCTCTGTGTTCTGTTAATTCATCTCACAGAGTTACATCTTTCCCTTCAAGAATCCTATCGCTAAGGCTGTTCTTGTGGAATTGGCAAAGGGATATTTCGAAGCCCATAGAGGGCTATGGTGAAAAAGGAAATATCTTCTGTTCAAAACTGGAAAGAAGCTTTCTGAGAAACTGCTCTGTGTTCTGTTAATTCATCTCACAGAGTTACATCTTTCCCTTCAAGAAGCCTTTCGATAAGGCTGTTCTTGTGGAATTGGCAAAGGATATTTGGAAGCCCATAGAGGGCTATGGTGAAAAGGAAATATCTTCCGTTCAAAACTGGAAAGAAGCTTTCTGAGAACTGATCTGTGTTCTGTTAATTCATCTCACAGAGTTACATCTTTCCTTCAAGAAGCCTTTCGCTAAGGCTGTTCTTGTGGAATTGGCAAGGGATATTTGGAAGCCCATAGAGGGCTATAGTGAAAAGGAAATATCTTCTGTTCAAAACTGGAAAGAAGCTTTCTGAGAAACTGCTCTGTGTTCTGTTAATTCATCTCACAGAGTTACATCTTTCCTTCAAGAAGCCTTTCGCTAAGGCTGTTCTTGTGGAATTGGCAAAGGATATTTGGAAGCCCATAGAGGGCTATAGTGAAAAGGAAATATCTTCCGCTCAAAACTGGAAAGAAGCTTTCTGAGAAACTGCTCTGTGTTCTGTTAATTCACCTCACAGAGTTACATCTTTCCTTCAAGAAGCCTTTCGCTAAGGCTGTTCTTGTGGAATTGGCAAAGGATATTTGGAAGCCCATAGAGGGCTATGGTGAAAAAGGAAATATCTTCCGTTCAAAACTGGAAAGAAGCTTGAGAAACTGCTCTGTGTTCTGTTAATTCATCTCACAGAGTTACATCTTTCCTTCAAGAAGCCTTTCGCTAAGGCTGTTCTTGTGGAATTGGCAAAGGATATTTGAAGCCCATAGAGGGCTATAGTGAAAAGGAAATATCTTCCGTTCAAAACTGGAAAGAAGCTTTCTGAAGAACTGCTCTGTGTTCTGTTAATTCATCTCACAGAGTTACATCTTTCCTTCAAGAAGCCTTTCGCTAAGGCTGTTCTTGTGGAATTGGCAAAGGGATATTTGGAAGCCCATAGAGGGCTATAGTGAAAAGGAAATATCTTCCGTTCAAAACTGGAAAGAAGCTTTCTGAGAAACTGCTCTGTGTTCTGTTAATTCACCTCACAGAGTTACATCTTTCCTTCAAGAAGCCTTTCGCTAAGGCTGTTCTTGTGGAATTGGCAAAGGATATTTGGAAGCCCATAGAGGGCTAGTGAAAAGGAAATATCTTCCGTTCAAAACTGGAAAGAAGCTTTCTGAGAAACTGCTCTGTGTTCTGTTAATTCACCTCACAGAGTTACATCTTTCCTTCAAGAAGCCTTTCGCTAAGGCTGTTCTTGTGGAATTGGCAAAGGATATTTGGAAGCCCATAGAGGCTATAGTGAAAAGGAAATATCTTCCGTTCAAAACTGGAAAGAAGCTTGAGAAACTGCTCTGTGTTCTGTTAATTCACCTCACAGAGTTACATCTTTCCTTCAAGAAGCCTTTCGCTAAGGCTGTTCTTGTGGAATTGGCAAGGGATATTTGGAAGCCCATAGAGGGCTATGGTGAAAAAGGAAATATCTTCCGTTCAAAACTGGAAAGAAGCTTTCTGAAGAACTGATCTGTGTTCTGTTAATTCATCTCACAGAGTTACATCTTTCCCTTCAAGAAGCCTTTCGCTAAGGCTGTTCTTGTGGAATTGGCAAAGGGATATTTGGAAGCCCATAGAGGCTATGGTGAAAAAGGAAATATCTTCCGTTCAAAACTGGAAAGAAGCTTTCTGAGAAACTGCTCTGTGTTCTGTTAATTCATCTCACAGAGTTACATCGTTCCCTTCAAGAAGCCTATCGCTAAGGCTGTTCTTGTGGAATTGGCAAAGGGATATATGGAAGCCTATAGAGGGCTATAGTGAAAAAGGAAATATCTTCCGTTCAAAACTGGAAAGAAGCTTTCTGAAGAATTGATCTGTGTTCTGTTAATTCATCTCACAGAGTTACATCATTCCTTTCAAGAAGCCTTTCGCTAATGCTGTTCTTGTGGAATTGGCAAAGGATATTTGGAAGCCCGTAGAGGGCTATAGTGAAAAAGGAAATATCTTCCGTTCAAAACTGGAAAGAAGCTTTCTGAGAAACTGCTCTGTGTTCTGTTAATTCATCTCACAGAGTTACATCTTTCCCTTCAAGAAGCCTTTCGCTAAGGCTGTTCTTGTGGAATTGGCAAAGGGATATTTGGAACCCATAGAGGGCTATAGTGAAAAAGGAAATATCTTCTGTTCAAAACTGGAAAGAAGCTTTCTGAGAAACTGCTCTGTGTTCTTTAATTCATCTCACAGAGTTACGTCTTTCCCTTCAAGATGCCTTTCGCTAAGGCTGTTCTGGTGGAATTGGCAAATGGATATTTGGAAGCCCATAGAGGGCTATAGTGAAAAAGGAAATATTTTCCGTTCAACACTGGAAAGAAGCTTGAGAAACTGCTCTGTGTTCTGTTAATTCATCTCACAGAGTTACATCTTTCCTTCAAGAAGCCTTTCGCTAAGGCTGTTTCTGTGGAATTGGCAAAGGATATTTGGAACCCATTGAGTGCTATAGTGAAAAAGAAATATCTTCCGTTAAAACTGGAAAGAAGCTTGAGAAACTGCTCTGTGTTCTGTTAATTCATCTCACAGAGTTACATCTTTCCCTTCAAGAAGCCTTCGCTAAGGCTGTTCTTGTGGAATTGGCAAAGGGATATTTGGAAGCCCATAGAGGGCTATGGTGAAAAAGGAAATATCTTCCGCTCAAAACTGGAAAGAAGCTTTCTGAAGAACTGCTCTGTGTTCTGTTAATTCATCTCACAGAGTTACATCTTTCCCTTCAAGAAGCCTTCGCTAAGGCTGTTCTTGTGGAATTGGCAAAGGGATATTAGGAAGCCCATAGAGGGCTAGGTGAAAAAGGAAATATCTTCCGTTCAAAACTGGAAAGAAGCTTTCTGAGAAACTGCTCTGTGTTCTGTTAATTCATCTCACAGAGTTACATCTTTCCTTCAAGAAGCCTTTCGCTAAGGCTGTTCTTGTGGAATTGGCAAAGGATATTTGGAAGCCCATAGAGGCTATGGTGAAAAAGGAAATATCTTCCGTACAAAACTGGAAAGAAACTTTCTGAGAAACTGCTCTGTGTTCTGTTAATTCATCTCACAGAGTTACATCTTTCCTTCAGGAAGCCTTTCGCTAAGGCTGTTCTTGTGGAATTGCAAAGAGATATTTGGAAGCCCATAGAGGGCTATGGTGAAAAAGGAAATATCTTCCGTTTAAAACTGGAAAGAAGCTTTCTGAGAAACTGCTCTGTGTTCTGTTAATTCATCTCACAGAGTTACATCTTTCCTTCAAGAAGCCTTTCGCTAAGGCTGTTCCTGTGGAATTGGCAAAGGGATATTTGGAAGCCCATAGGGCTATAGTGAAAAAGGAAATATCTTCCGCTCAAAACTGGAAAGAAGCTTTCTGAAGAACTGATCTGTGTTCTGTTAATTCATCTCACAGAGTTACATCTTTCCTTCAAGAAGCCATTCGCTAAGGCTGTTCTTGTGGAATTGGCAAAGGGATATTTGGAAGCCCATAGAGGCTACGGTGAAAAAGGAAATATCTTCCGCTCAAAACTGGAAAGAAGCTTTCTGAAGAACTGATCTGTGTTCTGTTAATTCATCTCACAGAGTTACATCTTTCCTTCAAGAAGCCTTTCGCTAAGGCTGTTCTTGTGGAATTGGCAAAGGATATATGGAAGCCCATAGAGGCTATAGTGAAAAGGAAATATCTTCCGTTCAAAACTGGAAAGAAGCTTTCTGAAGAACTGCTCTGTGTTCTGTTAATTCACCTCACAGAGTTACATCTTTCCTTCAAGAAGCCATTCGCTAAGGCTGTTCTTGTGGAATTGGCAAAGGATATTTGGAAGCCCATAGAAGGCTACGGTGAAATAGGAAATATCTTCCGTTCAAAACTGGAAAGAAGCTTTCTGAGAAACTGCTCTGTGTTCTGTTAATTCATCTCACAGAGTTACATCTTTCCTTCAAGAAGCCTTTCGCTAAGGCTGTTCTTGTGGAATTGGCAAAGGGATATATGGAAGCCCATAGAGGGCTATAGTGAAAAGGAAATATCTTCCGTTCAAAACTGGAAAGAAGCTTTCTGAAGAACTGATCTGTGTTCTGTTAATTCATCTCACAGAGTTACATCTTTCCTTCAAGAAGCCTATCGCTAAGGCTGTTCTTGTGGAATTGGCAAAGGGATATTTGGAAGCCCATAGAGGGCTATGGTGAAAAAGGAAATATCTTCCGTTCAAAACTGGAAAGAAGCTTTCTGAGAAACTGCTCTGTGTTCTGTTAATTCATCTCACAGAGTTACATCTTTCCTTCAAGAAGCCTATCGCTAAGGCTGTTCTTGTGGAATTGGCAAAGGATATTTGGAAGCCCATAGAGGCTATGGTGAAAAAGGAAATATCTTCCGTTCAAAACTGGAAAGAAGCTTTCTGAAGAACTGCTCTGTGTTCTGTTAATTCATCTCACAGAGTTACATCTTTCCCTTCAAGAAGCCTTTCGCTAAGGCTGTTCTTGTGGAATTGGCAAAGGGATATTTGAAGCCCATAGAGGGCTATGGTGAAAAAGGAAATATCTTCCGCTCAAAACTGGAAAGAAGCTTTCTGAGAAACTGCTCTGTGTTCTGTTAATTCATCTCACAGAGTTACATCTTTCCTTCAAGAAGCCTTTCGCTAAGGCTGTTCTTGTGGAATTGGCAAAGGGATATTAGGAAGCCCATAGAGGGCTATGGTGAAAAGGAAATATCTTCCGCTCAAAACTGGAAAGAAGCTTTCTGAGAACTGCTCTGTGTTCTGTTAATTCATCTCACAGAGTTACATCTTTCCTTCAAGAAGCCTTTCGCTAAGGCTGTTCTTGTGGAATTGGCAAAGGATATTTGAAGCCCATAGAGGCTATGGTGAAAAGGAAATATCTTCCGTACAAAACTGGAAAGAATCTTTCTGAGAAACTGCTCTGTGTTCTGTTAATTCATCTCACAGAGTTACACCTTTCCCTTCAGGAAGCCTTTCGCTAAGGCTGTTCTTGTGGAATTGGCAAAGGATATTTGGAAGCCCATAGAGGGCTACGGGAAAAAGGAAATATCTTTCGTTCAAAACTGGAAAGAAGCTTTCTGAGAAACTGCTCTGTGTTCTGTCATTTCATCTCACGGAGTTACATCTTTCCCTTCAAGAAGCCTTTCGCTAAGGCTGTTCCTGTGGAATTGGCAAAGGGATATTTGGAAGCCCATAGAGGGCTATGGTGAAAAAGGAAATATCTTCCGTTCAAAACAGGAAAGAAGCTTTCTGAAGAACTGATCTGTGTTCTGTTAATTCATCTCACAGAGTTACATCTTTCCCTTCAAGAAGCCTTTCGCTAAGGCTGTTCTTGTGGAATTGGCAAAGGGATATTTAAAAGCCCATAGAAGGCTACGGTGAAAAAGGAAATATCTTCCGTACAAAACTGGAAAGAAGCTTTCTGAGAAAATGCTCTGTGTTCTGTTAATTCATCTCACAGAGTTACATCTTTCCCTTCAAGAAGCCTTTCGCTAAGGCTGTTCTTGTGGAATTGGCAAAGGGATATTTGAAATCCCATAGAGGTCTATGGTGAAAAAGGAAATATCTTCCGTTCGAAACTGGAAAGAAGCTTTCTGAGAAACTGCTCTGTATTCTGTTAATTCATCTCACAGAGTTACATCTTTCCCTTCAAGAATCCTTTCGCTAAGGCTGTTCTTGAGGAATTGGCAAAGGGATATTTGGAAGCCCATAGAGGGCTATGGTGAAAAAGGAATTATCTTCCGTTCGAAACTGGAAAGAAGCTTTCTGAGAAACTGCTCTGTGTTCTGTTAATTCATCTCACAGAGTTACATCTTTCCCTTGAAGAATCCTATCGCTAAGGCTGTTCTTGTGGAATTGGCAAAGGGATATATGGAAGCCTATAGAGGGCTATAGTGAAAAAGGAAATATCTTCCGTACAAAACTGGAAAGAAGCTTTCTGAGAAACTGCTCTGTGTTCTGTTAATTCATCTCACAGAGTTACATCTTTCCCTTCAAGAAGCCTTCGCTAAGGCTGTTCTTGTGGAATTGGCAAAGGATATTTGGAAGCCCATAGAGGCTACGGTGAAAAAGGAAATATCTTTCGTTCAAAACTGGAAAGAAGCTTTCTGAGAAACTGCTCTGTGTTCTGTAAATTCATCTCACGGAGTTACATCTTTCCCTTCAAGAATCCTTTCGCTAAGGCTGTTCTTGTGGAATTGGCAAAGAGATATTTGGAAGCCCATAGAGGGCTATGGTGAAAAAGGAAATATCTTCCGTTCAAAACTAGAAAGAAGCTTTCTGAGAAACTGCTCTGTGTTCTGTTAATTCATCTCACAGAATTACATTTTTCCCTTCAAGAAGCCTTTCGCTAAGGCTGTTCTTGTGGAATTGGCAAAGGGATATTTGGAAGACAATAGAGGGCTATAGTGAAAAAGGAAATATCTTCCCTTCAAAACTGGAAAGAAGCTTTCTGAGAAACTGCTCTGTGTTCTGTTAATTCATCTCACAGAGTTACATCTTTCCCTTCAAGAAGCCTTTCGCTAAGGCTGTTCTTGTGGAATTGGCAAAGGTATATTTGGAAGCCCATAGAGGGCTATGGTGAAAAAGGAAATATCTTCCGTTCAAAACTGGAAAGAAGCTTTCTGAAGAACTGATCTGTGTTCTGTTAATTCATCTCACAGAGTTACATCTTTCCCTTCAAGAAGCCTTTCGCTAAGGCTGTTCTTGTGGAATTGGCAAAGGGATATTTGGAAGCCCATAGAGGGCTATAGTGAAAAAGGAAATATCTTCCGTCAAAACTGGAAAGAAGCTTTCTGAGAAACTGCTCTGTGTTCTGTTAATTCATCTCACAGAGTTACACCTTTCCCTTCAGGAAGCCTTTCGCTAAGGCTGTTCTTGTGGAATTTGCAAAGGATATTTGGAATCCCATAGAGGGCTACGGGGAAAAAGGAAATATCTTCCGTTCAAAACTGGAAAGAAGCTTTCTGAGAAACTGCTCTGTGCTCTGTTAATTCATCTCACAGAGTTACATCTTTCCCTTCAAGAAGCCTTTCGCTAAGGCTGTTCCTGTGGAATTGGCAAAGGGATATTTGGAAGCCCATAGAGGTCTATGGTGAAAAAGGAAATATCTTCCGTTCAACACTGGAAAGAAGCTTTCTGAAGAACTGCTCTGTGTTCTGTTAATTCATCTCACAGAGTTACATCTTTCCCTTCAAGAAGCCTTTCGCTAAGGCTGTTCTTGTGGAATTGGCAAAGGGATATTTAAAAGCCCATAGAAGGCTACGGTGAAAAAGGAAATATCTTCCGTACAAAACTGGAAAGAAGCTTTCTGAGAAAATGCTCTGTGTTCTGTTAATTCATCTCACAGAGTTACATCTTTCCCTTCAAGAAGCCTTTCGCTAAGGCTGTTCTTGTGGAATTGGCAAAGGGATATTAGGAAGCCCATAGAGGGCTATGGTGAAAAAGTAAATATCTTCCGTTCAAAACTGGAAAGAAGCTTTCAGAGAAAATGCTCTGTGTTCTGTTAATTCATCTCACAGAGTTACATCTTTCCCTTCAAGAAGCCTTTCGCTAAGGCTGTTCTTGTGGAATTGGCAAAGGGATATTTGAAATCCCATAGAGGTCTATGGTGAAAAAGGAAATATCTTCCGTTCAAAACTGGAAAGAAGCTTTCTGAGAAACTGCTCTGTGTTCTGTTAATTCATCTCACAGAGTTACATCTTTCCCTTCAAGAAGCCTTTCGCTAAGGCTGTTCTTGAGGAATTGGCAAAGGGATATTTGGAAGCCCATAGAGGGCTATGGTGAAAAAGGAAATATCTTCCGTTCAAAACTGGAAAGAAGCTTTCTGAGAAACTGCTCTGTGTTCTGTTAATTCATCTCACAGAGTTACATCCTTCCCTTGAAGAAGCCTATCGCTAAGTCTGTTCTTGCGGAATTGGCAAAGGGATATATGGAAGCCTATAGAGGGCTATAGTGAAAAAGGAAATATCTTCCGTACAAAACTGGAAAGAATCTTTCTGAGAAACTGCTCTGTGTTCTGTTAATTCATCTCACAGAGTTACACCTTTCCCTTCAGGAAGCCTTTCGCTAAGGCTGTTCTTGTGGAATTTGCAAAGAGATATTGGGAATCCCATAGAGGGCTACGGGGAAAAAGGAAATATCTTTCGTTCAAAACTGGAAAGAAGCTTTCTGAGAAACTGCTCTGTGTTCTGTCATTTCATCTCACAGAGTTACATCTTTCCCTTCAAGAAGCCTTTCGCTAAGGCTGTTCCTGTGGAATTGGCAAAGGGATATTTGGAAGCCCATAGAGGGCTATGGTGAAAAAGGAAATATCTTCCGTTCAAAACAGGAAAGAAGCTTTCTGAAGAACTGATCTGTGTTCTGTTAATTCATCTCACAGAGTTACATCTTTCCCTTCAAGAAGCCTTTCGCTAAGGCTGTTCTTGTGGAATTGGCAAAGGGATATTTAAAAGCCCATAGAAGGCTACGGTGAAAAAGGAAATATCTTCCGTACAAAACTGGAAAGAAGCTTTCTGAGAAAATGCTCTGTGTTCTGTTAATTCATCTCACAGAGTTACATCTTTCCCTTCAAGAAGCCTTTCGCTAAGGCTGTTGTTGTGGAATTGGCAAAGGGATATTTGAAATCCCATAGAGGTCTATGCTGAAAAAGGAAATATCTTCCGTTCAAAACTGGAAAGAAGCTTGAGAAACTGCTCTGTGTTCTGTTAATTCATCTCACAGAGTTACATCTTTCCTTCAAGAAGCCTTTCGCTAAGGCTGTTCTTGTGGAATTGGCAAAGGGATATTTGGAAGCCCATAGAGGGCTATGGTGAAAAAGGAAATATCTTCCGTTCAAAACTGGAAAGAAGCTTTCTGAAGAACTGATCTGTGTTCTGTTAATTCATCTCACAGAGTTACATCTTTCCTTCAAGAAGCCATTCGCTAAGGCTGTTCTTGTGGAATTGGCAAAGGGATATTTGGAAGCCCATAGAGGCTACGGTGAAAAAGGAAATATCTTCCGTACAAAACTGGAAAGAAGCTTTCTGAGAAACTGCTCTGTGTTCTGTTAATTCATCTCACAGAGTTACATCTTTCACTTCAAGAAGCCTTTCGCTAAGGCTGTTCTTGTGGAATTGGCAAAGGATATTTGGAAGCCCATAGAGGGCTATGGTGAAGAAGGAAATATCTTCCGCTCAAAACTGGAAAGAAGCTTTCTGAAGAACTGCTCTGTGTTCTGTTAATTCATCTCACAGAGTTACATCTTTCCCTTCAAGAAGCCTTCGCTAAGGCTGTTCTTGTGGAATTGGCAAAGGATATTTGGAAGCCCATAGAGGGCTATAGTGAAAAAGGAAATATCTTCTGTTCAAAACTGGAAAGAAGCTTTCTGAGAAACTGCTCTGTGTTCTGTTAATTCATCTCACAGAGTTACATCTTTCCTTCAAGAAGCCTTTCGCTAAGGCTGTTCTTGTGGAATTGGCAAAGGATATTTGGAAGCCCATAGAGGGCTATAGTGAAAAAGGAAATATCTTCCGCTCAAAACTGGAAAGAAGCTTTCTGAGAAACTGCTCTGTGTTCTGTTAATTCATCTCACAGAGTTACATCTTTCCTTCAAGAAGCCTTTCGCTAAGGCTGTTCTTGTGGAATTGGCAAAGGATATTTGGAAGCCCATAGAGGGCTATAGTGAAAAAGGAAATATCTTCCTTCAAAACTGGAAAGAAGCTTTCTGAGAAACTGCTCTGTGTTCTGTTAATTCATCTCACAGAGTTACATCTTTCCCTTCAAGAAGCCTTTCGCTAAGGCTGTTCTTGTGGAATTGGCAAAGGTATATTTGGAAGCCCATAGAGGGCTATGGTGAAAAAGGAAATATCTTCCGTTCAAAACTGGAAAGAAGCTTTCTGAAGAACTGATCTGTGTTCTGTTAATTCATCTCACAGAGTTACATCTTTCCCTTCAAGAAGCCTTTCGCTAAGGCTGTTCTTGTGGAATTGGCAAAGGGATATTTGGAAGCCTATAGAGGGCTATAGTGAAAAAGGAAATATCTTCCGTACAAACCTGGAAAGAAGCTTTCTGAGAAACTGCTCTGTGTTCTGTTAATTCATCTCACAGAGTTACACCTTTCCCTTCAGGAAGCCTTTCGCTAAGGCTGTTCTTGTGGAATTTGCAAAGAGATATTTGGAATCCCATAGAGGGCTACGGGGAAAAAGGAAATATCTTCCGTTCAAAACTGGAAAGAAGCTTTCTGAGAAACTGCTCTGTGCTCTGTTAATTCATCTCACAGAGTTACATCTTTCCTTCAAGAAGCCTTTCGCTAAGGCTGTTCTTGTGGAATTGGCAAAGGATATTTGGAAGCCCATAGAGGGCTATGGTGAAAAGGAAATATCTTCCGTTCAAAACTGGAAAGAATCTTTCTGAGAAACTGCTCTGTGTTCTGTTAATTCATCTCACAGAGTTACATCTTTCCCTTCAAGAATCCTATCGCTAAGGCTGTTCTTGTGGAATTGGCAAAGGGATATTTCGAAGCCCATAGAGGGCTATGGTGAAAAAGGAAATATCTTCTGTTCAAAACTGGAAAGAAGCTTTCTGAGAAACTGCTCTGTGTTCTGTTAATTCATCTCACAGAGTTACATCTTTCCCTTCAAGAAGCCTTTCGCTAAGGCTGTTCTTGTGGAATTGGCAAAGGGATATTTGGAAGCCCATAGAGGGCTATGGTGAATAAGGAAATATCTTCCGTTCAAAACTGGAAAGAAGCTTTCTGAAGAACTGATCTGTGTTCTGTTAATTCATCTCACAGAGTTACATCTTTCCCTTCAAGAAGCCTTTCGCTAAGGCTGTTCTTGTGGAATTGGCAAAGGGATATTTAGAAGCCCATAGAGGGCTATAGTGAAAAAGGAAATATCTTCTGTTCAAAACTGGAAAGAATCTTTCTGAGAAACTGCTCTGTGTTCGGTTAATTCACCTCACAGAGTTACATCTTTCCCTTCAAGAAGCCTTTCGCTAAGGCTGTTCTTGTGGAATTGGCAAAGGGATATTTGGAAGCCCATAGAGGGCTATAGTGAAAAAGGAAATATCTTCCGTTCAAAACTGGAAAGAAGCTTTCTGAGAAACTGCTCTGTGTTCTGTTAATTGATCTCACAGAGTTACATCTTTCCTTCAAGAAGCCTTCGCTAAGGCTGTTCTTGTGGAATTGGCAAGGATATTTGGAAGCCCATAGAGGGCTATGGTGAAAAGGAAATATCTTCCGTTCAAAACTGGAAAGAAGCTTTCTGAGAAACTGCTCTGTGTTCTGTTAATTCATCTCACAGAGTTACATCTTTCCTTCAAGAAGCCTATCGCTAAGGCTGTTCTTGTGGAATTGGCAAAGGATATTTGGAAGCCCATAGAGGGCTATAGTGAAAAAGGAAATATCTTCCGTTCAAAACTGGAACGAAGCTTTCTGAGAAACTGCTCTGTGTTCTGTTAATTCATCTCCCAGAGTTACATCTTTCCCTTCAGGAAGCCTTTCGCTAAGGCTGTTCTTGTGGAATTGGCAGAGGGATATTTGGAAGCCCATAGAAAGCTACGGTGAAAAAGGAAATATCTTCCGTTCAAAACTCGAAAGAATCCTTCTGAGAAACTGCTCTGTGTTCTGTTAATTCATCTCTCAGAGTTACATCTTTCCCTTCAAGAAGCCTTTCGCTAAGGCTGTTCTTGTGGAATTGGCAAAGGGATATTTGGAAGCCCATAGAGGGCTATGGTGAAAAGGAAATATCTTCCGTTCAAAACAGGAAAGAAGCTTTCTGAAGAACTGATCTGTGTTCTGTTAATTCATCTCACAGAGTTACATCTTTCCCTTCAAGAAGCCTTTCGCTAAGGCTGTTCTTGTGGAATTGGCAAAGGGATATTTAAAAGCCCATAGAAGGCTACGGTGAAAAAGGAAATATCTTCCGTACAAAACTGGAAAGAAGCTTTCTGAGAAAATGCTCTGTGTTCTGTTAATTCATCTCACAGAGTTACATCTTTCCCTTCAAGAAGCCTTTCCCTACGGCTGTTCTTGTGGAATTGGCAAATGGATATTTGGAAGTCCATAGAGGGCTATGGTGAAAAAGGAAATATCTTCCGTTCGAAACTGGAAAGAAGCTTTCTGAGAAACTGCTCTGTATTCTGTTAATTCATCTCACAGAGTTACATCTTTCCCTTCAAGAATCCTTTCGCTAAGGCTGTTCTTGAGGAATTGGCAAAGGGATATTTGGAAGCCCATAGAGGGCTATGGTGAAAAAGGAATTATCTTCCGTTCGAAACTGGAAAGAAGCTTTCTGAGAAACTGCTCTGTGTTCTGTTAATTCATCTCACAGAGTTACATCTTTCCCTTGAAGAATCCTATCGCTAAGGCTGTTCTTGTGGACTTGGCAAAGGGATATATGGAAGCCTATAGAGGGCTATAGTGAAAAAGGAAATATCTTCCGTACAAAACTGGAAAGAAGCTTTCTGAGAAACTGCTCTGTGTTCTGTTAATTCATCTCACAGAGTTACATCTTTCCCTTCAAGAAGCCTTTCGCTAAGGCTGTTCTTGTGGAATTGGCAAAGGGATATTTGGAAGCCCATAGAAGGCTACGCTGAAAAAGGAAATATCTTCCGTACAAACCTGGAAAGAAGCTTTCTGAGAACCTGCTCTGTGTTCTGTAAATTCATCTCACGGAGTTACATCTTTCCCTTCAAGAATCCTTTCGCTAAGGCTGTTCTTGTGGAATTGGCAAAGAGATATTTGGAAGCCCATAGAGGGCTATGGTGAAAAAGGAAATATCTTCCGTTCAAAACTAGAAAGAAGCTTTCTGAGAAACTGCTCTGTGTTCTGTTAATTCATCTCACAGAATTACATTTTTCCTTCAAGAAGCCTTTCGCTAAGGCTGTTCTTGTGGAATTGGCAAAGGGATATTTGGAAGACAATAGAGGGCTATAGTGAAAAAGGAAATATCTTCCCTTCAAAACTGGAAAGAAGCTTTCTGAGAAACTGCTCTGTGTTCTGTTAATTCATCTCACAGAGTTACATCTTTCCCTTCAAGAAGCCTTTCGCTAAGGCTGTTCTTGTGGAATTGGCAAGGATATTTGGAAGCCCATAGAGGGCTATGGTGAAAAAGGAAATATCTTCCGTTCAAAACTGGAAAGAAGCTTTCTGAAGAACTGATCTGTGTTCTGTTAATTCATCTCACAGAGTTACATCTTTCCCTTCAAGAAGCCTTTCGCTAAGGCTGTTCTTGTGGAATTGGCAAAGGGATATTTGGAAGCCTATAGAGGGCTATAGTGAAAAAGGAAATATCTTCCGTACAAAACTGGAAAGAAGCTTTCTGAGAAACTGCTCTGTGTTCTGTTAATTCATCTCACAGAGTTACATCTTTCCCTTCAGGAAGCCTTTCGCTAAGGCTGTTCTTGTGGAATTTGCAAAGAGATATTTGGAATCCCATAGAGGGCTACGGTGAAAAAGGAAATATCTTCCGTTCAAAACTGGAAAGAAGCTTTCTGAGAAACTGCTCTGTGCTCTGTTAATTCATCTCACAGAGTTACATCTTTCCCTTCAAGAAGCCTTTCGCTAAGGCTGTTCTTGTGGAATTGGCAAAGGGATATTTGGAAGCCCATAGAGGTCTATGGTGAAAAAGGAAATATCTTCCGTTCAAAACTGGAAAGAAGCTTTCTGAAGAACTGCTCTGTGTTCTGTTAATTCATCTCACAGAGTTACATCTTTCCCTTCAAGAAGCCTTTCGCTAAGGCTGTTCTTGTGGAATTGGCAAAGGGATATTTAAAAGCCCATAGAAGGCTACGGTGAAAAAGGAAATATCTTCCGTACAAAACTGGAAAGAAGCTTTCTGAGAAAATGCTCTGTGTTCTGTTAATTCATCTCACAGAGTTACATCTTTCCCTTCAAGAAGCCTTTCGCTAAGGCTGTTCTTGTGGAATTGGCAAAGGGATATTAGGAAGCCCATAGAGGGCTATGGTGAAAAAGTAAATATCTTCCGTTCAAAACTGGAAAGAAGCTTTCAGAGAAAATGCTCTGTGTTCTGTTAATTCATCTCACAGAGTTACATCTTTCCCTTCAAGAAGCCTTTCGCTAAGGCTGTTCTTGTGGAATTGGCAAAGGGATATTTGAAATCCCATAGAGGTCTATGGTGAAAAAGGAAATATCTTCCGTTCAAAACTGGAAAGAAGCTTTCTGAGAAACTGCTCTGTGTTCTGTTAATTCATCTCACAGAGTTACATCTTTCCCTTCAAGAAGCCTTTCGCTAAGGCTGTTCTTGTGGAATTGGCAAAGGATATTTGGAAGCCCATAGAGGGCTATGGTGAAAAAGGAAATATCTTCCGTTCAAAACTGGAAAGAAGCTTTCTGAGAAACTGCTCTGTGTTCTGTTAATTCATCTCACAGAGTTACATCTTTCCCTTCAAGAAGCCTATCGCTAAGGCTGTTCTTGTGGAATTGGCAAAGGGATATATGGAAGCCTATAGAGGGCTATAGTGAAAAGGAAATATCTTCCGTCAAAACTGGAAAGAATCTTTCTGAGAAACTGCTCTGTGTTCTGTTAATTCATCTCACAGAGTTACACCTTTCCCTTCAGGAAGCCTTTCGCTAAGGCTGTTCTTGTGGAATTTGCAAAGAGATATTTGGAATCCCATAGAGGGCTACGGTGAAAAAGGAAATATCTTCCGTTCAAAACTGGAAAGAAGCTTTCTGAGAAACTGCTCTGTGTTCTGTTAATTCATCTCACAGAGTTACATCTTTCCCTTCAAGAAGCCTTTCGCTAAGGCTGTTCTTGTGGTATTGTCAAAGTGATATTTGGAAGCCCTTAGAGGGCTATGGTGAAAAAGGAAATATCTTCCGTTCAAAACTGGAAAGAAGCTTTCTGAGAAACTGCTCTGTGTTCTGTTAATTCATCTCACAGAGTTACATCTTTCCCTTCAAGAAGCCTTTCGCTAAGGCTGTTCTTGTGGAATTTGCAAAGTGATATTTGGAAGCCCATAGAGGGCTATGGTGAAAAAGGAAATATCTTCCGTTCAAAACTGGAAAGAAGCTTTCTGAGAAACTGCTCTGTGTTCTGTTAATTCATCTCACAGAGTTACATCTTTCCTTCAAGAAGCCTATCGCTAAGGCTGTTCTTGTGGAATTGGCAAAGGATATTTGGAAGCCCATAGAGGGCTATAGTGAAAAAGGAAATATCTTCCGCTCAAAACTGGAAAGAAGCTTTCTGAAGAACTGCTCTGTGTTCTGTTAATTCATCTCACAGAGTTACATCTTTCCCTTCAAGAAGCCTTTCGCTAAGGCTGTTCTTGTGGAATTGGCAAAGGATATTTGAAGCCCATAGAGGGCTATAGTGAAAAAGGAAATATCTTCCGTTCAAAACTGGAAAGAAGCTTTCTGAGAAACTGCTCTGTGTTCTGTTAATTCACCTCACAGAGTTACATCTTTCCTTCAAGAAGCCTTCGCTAAGGCTGTTCTTGTGGAATTGGCAAAGGATATTTGGAAGCCCATAGAGGGCTATAGTGAAAAAGGAAATATCTTCCGTTCAAAACTGGAAAGAAGCTTGAGAAACTGCTCTGTGTTCTGTTAATTCACCTCACAGAGTTACATCTTTCCTTCAAGAAGCCTTTCGCTAAGGCTGTTCTTGTGGAATTGGCAAAGGATATTTGGAAGCCCATAGAGGGCTATAGTGAAAAAGGAAATATCTTCCGTTCAAAACTGGAAAGAAGCTTTCTGAGAAACTGCTCTGTGTTCTGTTAATTCACCTCACAGAGTTACATCTTTCCTTCAAGAAGCCTATCGCTAAGGCTGTTCTTGTGGAATTGGCAAAGGATATTTGGAAGCCCATAGAAGGCTATGGTGAAAAAGGAAATATCTTCCGTTCAAAACTGGAAAGAAGCTTTCTGAAGAACTGCTCTGTGTTCTGTTAATTCATCTCACAGAGTTACATCTTTCCTTCAAGAAGCCTTCGCTAAGGCTGTTCTTGTGGAATTGGCAAAGGATATTTGGAAGCCCTTAGAGGGCTATGGTAAAAAGGAAATATCTTCCGCTCAAAACTGGAAAGAAGCTTTCTGAGAAACTGCTCTGTGTTCTGTTAATTCATCTCACAGAGTTATATCTTTCCTTCAAGAAGCCTTTCACTAAGGCTGTTCTTGTGGAATTGGCAAAGGGATATATGGAAGCCTATAGAGGGCTATAGTGAAAAGGAAATATCTTCCGCTTCAAAACTGGAAAGAAGCTTTCTGAAGAACTGCTCTGTGTTCTGTTAATTCATCTCACAGAGTTACATCTTTCCTTCAAGAAGCCTTTCGCTAAGGCTGTTCTTGTGGAATTGGCAAAGGATATTTGGAAGCCCTTAGAGGGCTATGGTAAAAAGGAAATATCTTCCGTTCAAAACTGGAAAGAAGCTTTCTGAGAAACTGCTCTGTGTTCTGTTAATTCATCTCACAGAGTTATATCTTTCCTTCAAGAAGCCTTTCACTAAGGCTGTTCTTGTGGAATTGGCAAAGGGATATATGGAAGCCTATAGAGGGCTATAGTGAAAAGGAAATATCTTCCGTTCAAAACTGGAAAGAAGCTTTCTGAAGAACTGATCTGTGTTCTGTTAATTCATCTCACAGAGTTACATCTTTCCTTCAAGAAGCCATTCGCTAAGGCTGTTCTTGTGGAATTGGCAAAGGGATATTTGGAAGCCCATAGAGGGCTACGGTGAAGAAGGAAATATCTTCCGTTCAAAACTGGAAAGAAGCTTTCTGAGAAACTGCTCTGTGTTCTGTTAATTCATCTCACAGAGTTACATCTTTCCTTCAAGAAGCCTTTCGCTAAGGCTGTTCTTGTGGAATTGGCAAAGGATATTTGGAAGCCCATAGAGGGCTATAGTGAAAAAGGAAATATCTTCCGTTCAAAACTGGAAAGAAGCTTTCTGAGAAACTGCTCTGTGTTCTGTTAATTCATCTCACAGAGTTACATCTTTCCCTTCAAGAAGCCTTTCGCTAAGGCTGTTCTTGTGGAATTGGCAAAGGGATATTTGGAAGCCCATAGAGGGCTATGGTGAATAAGGAAATATCATGGAAAGAAGCATTCTGAGAAACTGCTCTGTGTTCTGTTAATTCATCTCACAGAGTTACATCTTTCCCTTCAAGAAGCCTTTCACTAAGGCTGTTCTTGTGGAATTGGCAAAGGGATATTAGGAAGCCCATAGAGGGCTATGGAGAAAAAGTAAATATCTTCCGTTCAAAACTGGAAAGAAGCTTTCAGAAAAACTGCTCTGTGTTCTGTTAATTCATCTCACAGAGTTACATCTTTCCCTTGAAGAAGCCTATCGCTAAGGCTGTTCTTGTGGAATTGGCAAGGGGATATATGGAAGCCTATAGAGGGCTATAGTGGAAAAGGAAATATCTTCCGATCAAAACTGGAAAGAAGCTTTCTGAGAAACTTCTGTGTGTTCTGTTAATTCATCTCACAGAGTTACATCTTTCCCTTCAAGAAGCCTTTCGCTAAGGCTGTTCTTGTGGAATTGGCAAAGGGATATTTCTAAGCCCATAGAAGGCTACGGTGAAAAAGGAAATATCTTCCGTACAAACGTGGAAAGAAGCTTTCTGAGAACCTGCTCTGTGTTCTGTAAATTCATCTCACAGTGTTACATCTTTCCCTTCAAGAAGCCTTTCGCTTAGGCTGTTCTTGTGGAATTGGCAAAGGGATATTTGGAAGCCCATAGAAGGCTATAGAGAAAAAGGAAATATCTTCCGTTCAAAACTGGAAAGAAGCTTTCTGAGAAACTGCTCTGTGTTCTGTTAATTCGTCTCACAGAGTTACATCTTTCCCGTCAAGAAGCCTTTCGCTAAGGCTGTTCTTGTGCAATTGGCAAAGGGATATTTGGAAGCCCGTAGAGGCCTATATAGAAAAAGGAAATATCTTCCGTTCAAAACTGGAAAGAAGCTGTCTGAGAAACTGCTCTGTGTTCTGTTAATTCATCTCACAGAGTTACATCTTTCCCTTCAAGAAGCCTTTCGCTAAGGCTGTTCTTTTGGAATTGGCAAAGGGATATTTGGAAGCCCTTAGAGGGCTATGGTGAAAAAGGAAATATCTTCCGTTCAAAACCGGAAAGAAGCTTTCTCAGAAACTGCTCTTTGTTCTGTTAATTCATCTCACAGAGTTATATCTTTCCCTTCAAAAAGCCTATCATTAAGGCTGTACTTGTGGAATTGGCAAAGGGATATATGGAAGCCTATAGAGGGCTTTAGTGAAAAGGAAATATCTTCCGTTCAAAACTGGAAAGAAGCTTTCTGAAGAACTGATCTGTGTTCTGTTAATTCATCTCACAGAGTTACATCTTTCCCTTCGAGAAGCCATTCGCTAAGGCTGTTCTTGTGGAATTGGCAAAGGGATATTTGGAAGCCCATAGAAGGCTACGGTGAAAAAGGAAATATCTTCCGTACAAAACTGGAAAGAGGCTTTCTGAGAAACTGCTCTGTGTTCTGTTAATTCATCTCACAGAGTTACATATTTCCCTTCAAGAAGCCTTTCGCTAAGGCTGTTCTTGTGGAATTGGCAAAGGGATATATGGAAGCCTATAGAGGGCTATAGTGAAAAAGGAAATATCTTCCGTTCAAAACTGGAAAGAAGCTTTCTGAAGAACTGATCTGTGTTCTGTTAATTCATCTCACAGACTTACATCTTTCCCTTCAAGAAGCCATTCGCTAAGGCTGTTCTTGTGGAATTGGCAAAGGGATATTTGGAAGCCCATAGAAGGCTACGGTGAAATAGGAAATATCTTCCGTTCAAAACTGGAAAGAAGCTTTCTGAGAAACTGCTCTGTGTTCTGTTAATTCATCTCACAGAGTTACATCTTTCCCTTCAAGAAGCCTATCGCTAAGGCTGTTCTTGTGGAATTGGCAAAGGGATATATGGAAGCCTATAGAGGGCTATAGTGAAAAAGGAAATATCTTCCGTTCAAAACTGGAAAGAAGCTTTCTGAAGAACTGATCTGTGTTCTGTTAATTCATCTCACAGAGTTACATCTTTCCCTTCAAGAAGCCATTCGCTAAGGCTGTTCTTGTGGAATTGGCAAAGGGATATTTGGAAGCCCATAGAAGGCTACGGTGAAAAAGGAAATATCTTCCGTACAAAACTGGAAAGAAGCTTTCTGAGAAACTGCTCTGTGTTCTGTTAATTCATCTCACAGAGTTACATCTTTCCCTTCAAGAAGCCTTTCGCTAAGGCTGTTCTTGTGGAATTGGCAAAGGGATATATGGAAGCCTATAGAGGGCTATAGTGAAAAAGGAAATATCTTCCGTTCAATACTGGAAAGAAGCTTTCTGAAGAACTGATCTTGTTCTGTTAATTCATCTCACAGACTTACATCTTTCCTTCAAGAAGCCATTCGCTAAGGCTGTTCTTGTGGAATTGGCAAAGGATATTTGGAAGCCCATAGAAGGCTACGGTGAAAAAGGAAATATCTTCCGTACAAAACTGGAAAGAAGCTTTCTGAGAAACTGATCTGTGTTCTGTTAATTCATCTCACAGAGTTACATCTTTCCTTCAAGAAGCCTTTCGCTAAGGCTGTTCTTGTGGAATTGGCAAAGGATATTTGGAAGCCCATAGAGGGCTATAGTGAAAAAGGAAATATCTTCCGCTTCAAAACTGGAAAGAAGCTTTCTGAGAAACTGCTCTGTGTTCTGTTAATTCATCTCACAGAGTTACATCTTTCCTTCAAGAAGCCTTTCGCTAAGGCTGTTCTTGTGGAATTGGCAAAGGATATTTGGAAGCCCATAGAGGGGTATAGTGAAAAAGGACATATCTTCCGTTCAAAACTGGAAAGAAACTTTCTGAGAAACTGCTCTGTGTTCTGTTAATTCATCTCACAGAGTTACATCTTTCCCTTCAAGAAGCCTTTCACTAAGGCTGTTCTTGTGGAATTGGCAAAGGGATATTTGGAAGCCCATAGAGGGCTATAGTGAAAAAGGAAATATCTTCCCTTCAAAACTGGAAAGAAGCTATCTGTGAAACTGCTCTGTGTTCTTTAATTCATCTCACAGAGTTACGTCTTTCCTTCAAGAAGCCTTTCGCTAAGGCTGTTCTGGTGGAATTGGCAAATGGATATTTGGAAGCCCATAGAGGGCTATAGTGAAAAAGGAAATATCTTCCGTTCAAAACTGGAAAGAAGCTTTCTGAGAAACTGCTCTGTGTTCTGTTAATTCATCTCACAGAGTTACATCTTTCCCTTCAAGAAGCCTTTCGCTAAGGCTGTTCTTGTGGAATTGGCAAAGGGATATTTGGAAGCCCGTAGAGGGGTATAGTGAAAAAGGACATATCTTCCGTACAAAACTGGAAAGAAACTTTCTGAGAAACTGCTCTGTGTTCTGTTAATTCATCTCACAGAGTTACATCTTTCCCTTCAAGAAGCCTTTCACTAAGGCTGTTCTTGTGGAATTGGCAAAGGGATATTTGGAACCCAAAGAGGGCTATAGTGGAAAACGAAATATCTTCCCTTCAAAACTGGAAAGAAGCTATCTGTGAAACTGCTCTGTGTTCTTTAATTCATCTCACAGAGTTACGTCTTTCCCTGCAAGAAGCCTTTCGCTAAGGCTGTTCTGGTGGAATTGGCAAATGGATATTTGGAAGCCCTTAGAGGGCTACAGTGAAAAAGGAAATATCTTCCGTTCAAAACTGGAAAGAAGCTTTCTGAGAAACTGCTCTGTGTTCTGTTAATTCATCTCACAGAGTTACGCCTTTCCCTTCAAGAAGCCTTTCGCTAAGGCTGTTCTTGTGGAATTGGCAAAGGTATATTTGGAACCCATAGAGTGCTATAGTGAAAAAGGAAATATCTTCCGTTCAAAACTGGAAAGAAGCTTTCTGAGAAACTGCTCTGTGTTCTGTTAATTCATCTCACAGAGTTACATCTTTCCCTTCAAGAAGCCTTTCGTTAAGGCTGTTCTGGTGGAGTTGGCAAAGGGATATTTGGAAGCCCATAGAGGGCTATGGTGAAAAAGGAAATATCTTCCGTTCAAAACTGGAAAGAAGCTTTCTGAAGAACTGCTCTGTGTTCTCTTAATTCATCTCACAGAGTTACATCTTTCCCTTCAAGAAGCCTTTCGCTAAGGCTGTTCTTGTGGAATTGGCAAAGGGATATTTGGAAGCCCATAGAGGGCTATGGTGAAAAAGGAAATATCTTCCGTTCAAAACTGGAAAGAAGCTTTCTGAGAAACTGCTCTGTGTTCTGTTAATTCATCTCACAGAGTTACATCTTTCCTTCAAAAGCCTTTCGCTAAGGCTGTTCTTGTGGAATTGGCAAAGGGATATTTGGAAGCCCATAGAGGGCTATGGTGAAAAGGAAATATCTTCCGTTCAAAACTGGAAGAAGCTTTCTGAAGAACTGCTCTGTGTTCTGTTAATTCATCTCACAGAGTTACATCTTTCCCTTCAAGAAGCCTTTCGCTAAGGCTGTTCTTGTGGAATTGGCAAAGGGATATTTGGAAGCCCATAGAGGGCTATGGTGAAAAAGGAAATATCTTCCGTTCAAAACTGGAAAGAAGCTTTCTGAAGAACTGATCTGTGTTCTGTTAAAACATCTCACTGAGTTACATCTTTCCCTTCAAGAAGCCTATCGCTAAGGCTGTTCTTGTGGAATTGGCAAAGGGATATTGGAAGCCCATAGAGGGCTATGGTGAAAAAGGAAATATCTTCCGTTCAAAACTGGAAAGAAGCTTTCTGAGAAACTGCTCTCTGTTCTGTTAATTCATCTCACAGAGCTACATCTTTCCCTTCAACAAGCCTATCACTAAGGCTGTTCTTCTGGAGTTCGCAAAGGGATATTTGGAAGCCCATAGTGGGCTATGGTGAAAAAGGAAATATCTTCCGTTCAAAACTGGAAAGAAGCTTTCTGAAGAACTGCTCTGTGTTCTGTTAATTCATCTCACTGAGTTACATCTTTCCCTTCAAGAAGCCTTTCGCTAAGGCTGTTTTTGTGGAATTGGCAAAGGGATATTTGAAAGCCCTTAGAGGGCTATGGTGAAGAAGGAAATATCATGGAAAGAAGCATTCTGAGAAACTGCTCTGTGTTCTGTTAATTCATCTCACGGAGTTACATCTTTCCCTTCAAGAAGCCTTTCGTTAAGGCTGTTCTTGTGGAATTGGCAAAGGGATATTAGGAAGCCCATAGAGGGCTATGGTGAAAAAGTAAATATCTTCCGTTCAAAACTGGAAAGAAGCTTTCAGAGAAATTGCTCTGTGTTCTGTTAATTCATCTCACAAAGTTACATCTTTCTCTGCAAGTAGCCTTTCGCTAAGGCTGTTCTTGTGGAATTGGCAAAGGGATATTTGAAGCCCATAGAAGGCTAGGGTGAAAAAGGAAATATCTTCCGTACAAAACTGGAAAGAATCTTTCTGAGAAACTGCTCTGTGTTCTGTTAATTCATCTCACAGTGTTACGCCTTTCCCTTCAGGAAGCCTTTCGCTAAGGCTGTTCTTGTGGAATTTGCAAAGAGATATTTGGAATCCCATAGAGGGCTACGGGGAAAAAGGAAATATCTTCCGTTCAAAACTGGAAAGAAGCTTTCTGAGAAACTGCTCTGTGTTCTGTTAATTCATCTCACAGAGTTACATCTTTCCCTTCAAGAAGCCTTTCGCTAAGGCTGATCCTGTGGAATTGGCAAAGGGATATTTGGAAGCCCATAGAGGGCTATGGTGAAAAAGCAAATATCTTCCGTTCAAAACTGGAAAGAAGCTTTCTGAAGAACTGATCTGTGTTCTGTTAATTCATCTCACAGAGTTACATCTTTCCCTTCAAGAAGCCTTTCGCTAAGGCTATTCTTGTGGAATTGGCAAAGGGATGTTTGAAAGCCCATAGAAGGCTATAGTGAAAAAGGAAATATCTTCCGTTCAAAACTGGAAAGAAGCTTTCTGAGAAACTGCTCTGTGTTCTGTTAATTCATCTCACAGAGTTACACCTTTCCCTTCAAGAAGCCTTTCACTAAGGCTGTTCTTGTGGAATTGGCAAAGGGATATTTGGAACCCAAAGACGGCTATAGTGAAAAACGAAATATCTTCCCTTCAAAACTGGAAAGAAGCTATCTGTGAAACTGCTCTCTGTTCTTTAATTCATCTCACAGAGTTACGTCTTTCCCTTCAAGAAACCTTTCGCTAAGGCTGTTCTTGTGGAGTTGGCAAAGGGATATTTGGAAGCCCATAGAGGGCTATGGTGAAAAAGGAAATATCTTCCGTTCAAAACAGGAAAGAAGGTTTTTGAAGAACGGCTCTGTGTTCTCTTAATTCATCTCACACAGTTCCATCTTTCCCTTCAAGAAGCCTTTCGCTAAGGCTGTTTTTGTGGAATTGGCAAAGGGATATTTGGAAGCCCATAGACGGCTATGGTGAAAAAGGAAATATCTTCCGTTCAAAACTGGAAAGAAGCTTTCTGAAGAACTGATCTGTGTTCTGTTAATTCGTCTCACAGAGTTACATCTTTCCCTTCAAGAAGCCTTTCGCTAAGGCTGTTCTTGTGGAATTCGCAAAGGGATATTTGGAAGCCCATAGCGGGCTATGGTGAAAAAGGAAATATCTTCCGTTCAAAACTGGAAAGAAGCTTTCTGAAGAACTGCTCTGTGTTCTGTTAATTCATCTCACGGAGTTACATCTTTCCCTTCAAGAAGCCTTTCGCTAAGGCTGTTCTTGTGGAATTGGCAAAGGGATATTTGGAAGTACTTAGAGGGCTATGGTGAAAAAGGAAATATCTTCCGTTCAAAACTGGAAAGAAGCTTTCTGAGAAACTGCTCTGTGTTCTGTTAATTCATCTCACAGAGTTATATCTTTCCCTTCAACAAGCCTATCATTAAGGCTGTTCTTGTGGAATTGGCAAAGGGATATATGGAAGCCTATAGTGGGTTATAGTGAAAAAGGAAATATCTTCCGTTCAAAACTGGAAAGAAGCTGTCTGAAGAACTGATCTGTGTTCTGTTAATTCATCTCACAGAGTTACATCTTTCCCTTCAAGAAGCCATTCGCTAAGGCTGTTCTTGTGGAATTGGCAAAGGGATATTTGGAAGCCCATAGAGGGCTATGGTGTAGAAGGAAATATCTTCCGTTCAAAACTGGAAAGAAGCTTTCTGAGAAACTGCTCTGTGTTCTGTTAATTCATCTCACAGAGTTACATCTTTCCCTTCAAGAAGCCTTTCGCTAAGGCTATTCTTGTAGAATTGGCAAAGGGATATTTGGAAGCCCGTAGAGGGCTACAGTGAAAAAGGAAATATCTTCCGTTCAAAACTAGAAAGAAGCTTTCTGAGAAACTGCTCTGTGTTCTGTTAATTCATCTCACAGAGTTACATCTTTCCCTTCAAGAAGCCTTTCGCTAAGGCTGTTCTTGTGGAATTGGCAAAGGGATATTTGGAAGCCCATAGAGGGCTATGGTGAATAAGGAAATATCATGGAAAGAAGCATTCTGAGAAACTGCTCTGTGTTCTGTTAATTCATCTGACAGAGTTACATATTTCCCTTCAAGAAGCCTTTCGCTAAGGCTGTTCTTGTGGAATTGGCAAAGGGATATTTGGAAGCCCATAGAGGGCTATGGTGAAAAAGGAAATATCTTCTGTTCAAAACTGGAAAGAAGCTTTCTGAAGAACTGATCTGGGTTCTGTTAATGCATCTCACAGAGTTACATCTTTCCCTTCAAGAATCCTTTCGCTAAGGCTGTTCTTTAGGAATTGGCAAAGGGATATTTGGAAGCCCATAGAGGGCTATAGTGAAAAAGGAAATATCTTCTGTTCAAAACTGGAAAGAAGCTTTCTGAGAAACTGCTCTGTGTTCTGTTAATTCATCTCACAGAGTTACATCTTTCTCTTCAAGAAGCCTTTCGCTAAGGCTGTTCTTGTGGAATTGGCAAAGGGATATTTGGAAGCCCATAGAGGGCTATAGTGAAAAAGGAAATATCTTCCGTTCAAAACTGGAAAGAATCTTTCTGAGAAACTGCTCTGTGTTCTGTTAATTCATCTCACAGAGTTACATCTTTCCTTCAAGAAGCCTTTCGCTAAGGCTGTTCTTGTGGAATTAGCAAAGGGATATTTGAAGCCCATAGAGGCTATGGTGAAAAAGGAAATATCTTCTGTTCAAAACTGGAAAGAAGCATTCTGAGAAACTGCTCTGTGTTCTGTTAATTCATCTCACAGAGTTACATCTTTCCTTCAAGAAGCCTTTCGCTAAGGCTGTTCTTGTGGAATTGGCAAAGGGATATTTGGAAGCCCATAGAGGGCTATGGTGAAAAAGGAAATATCTTCCGTTCAAAACTGGAAAGAAGCTTTCTGAGAACTGCTCTGTGTTCTGTTAATTCATCTCACAGAGTTACATCTTTCCTTCAAGAAGCCTTTCGCTAAGGCTGTTCTTGTGGAATTGGCAAAGGGATATTTGGAAGCCCATAGAGGGCTATGGTGAAAAAGGAAATATCTTCCTTCAAAACTGGAAAGAAGCTTTCTGAAGAACTGCTCTGTGTTCTGTTAATTCATCTCACAGAGTTACATCTTTCCTTCAAGAAGCCTTTCGCTAAGGCTGTTCTTGTGGAATTGGCAAAGGATATTTGGAAGCCCATAGAGGCTATAGTGAAAAGGAAATATCTTCCGTTCAAACCTGGAAAGAAGCTTTCTGAGAAACTGCTCTTTGTTCTGTTAATTCATATCACAGAGCTATGTCTTTCTCTTCAAGAAGCCTTTCGCTAAGGCTGTTCTTGTGGAATTGGCAAAGGATATTTGGAAGCCCATAGAGGGCTATGGTGAAAAAGGAAATATCTTCCTTCAAAACTGGAAAGAAGCTTTCTGAAGAACTGATCTGTGTTCTGTTAATTCATCTCACAGAGTTACATCTTTCCCTTCAAGAAGCCTTTCGCTAAGGCTGTTCTTGTGGAATTGGCAAAGGGATATTTGGAAGCCCATAGAAGGCTACGGTGAAAAAGGAAATATCTTCCGTACAAAACTGGAAAGAAGCTTTCTGAGAACCTGCTCTGTGTTCTGTAAATTCATCTCACAGTGTTACATCTTTCCCTTCAAGAAGCCTTTCGCTAAGGCTGTTCTTGTGGAATTGGCAAAGAGATATTTGGAAGCCCATAGAGGGCTATGGTGAAAAAGGAAATATCTTCTGTTCAAAACTGGAAAGAAGCTTTCTGAGAAACTGCTCTGTGTTCTGTTAATTCATCTCACAGAGTTACATCTTTCACTTCAAGAAGCCTTTCGCTAAGGCTGTTCTTGTGGAATTGGCAAAGGATATTTGGAAGCCCATAGAGGGCTATGGTGAAAAAGGAAATATCTTCCGTTCAAAACTGGAAAGAAGCTTTCTGAGAAACTGCTCTGTGTTCTGTTAATTGGTCTCACAGAGTTACATCTTTCCCTTCAAGAAGCCTTTCGCTAAGGCTGTTCTTGTGGAATTGGCAAAGGGATATTTGGAAGCCCATAGAGGGCTATGGTGAAAAAGGAAATATCTTCCGTTCAAAACTGGAAAGAAGCTTTCTGAGAAACTGCTCTTTGTTCTGTTAATTCATCTCACAGAGTTACATCTTTCACTTCAAGAAGCCTTTCGCTAAGGCTGTTCTTGTGGAATTGGCAAAGGGATATTTGGAAGCCCATAGAAGGCTACGGTGAAAAAGGAAATATCTTCCCTTCAAAACTGGAAAGAAGCTTTCTGAGAAACTGCTCTGTGTTCTGTTAATTCATCTCACAGAGTTACATCTTTCCTTCAAGAAGCCTTTCGCTAAGGCTGTTCTTGAGGAATTGGCAAAGGATATTTGGAACCCATAGAGGGCTATAGTGAAAAGGAAATATCTTCCGTTAAAAACTGGAAAGAAGCTTTCTGAGAAACTGCTCTGTGTTCTGTTAATTCATCTCACAGAGTTACATCTTTCCTTCAAGAAGCCTTTCGCTAAGGCTGTTCTTGTGGAGTTGGCAAAGGATATTTGGAAGCCCATAGAGGGCTATGGTGAAAAAGGAAATATCTTCCGTTCAAAACTGGAAAGAAGCTTTCTGAAGAACTGCTCTGTGTTCTGTTAATTCATCTCACAGAGTTACATCTTTCCTTCAAGAAGCCTTTCGCTAAGGCTGTTCTTGTGGAATTGGCAAAGGGATATTTGGAAGCCCATAGAGGGCTATGGTGAAAAAGCAAATATCTTCCGTTCAAAACTGGAAAGAAGCTTGAGAAACTGCTCTGTGTTCTGTTAATTCATCTCACAGAGTTACATCTTTCCTTCAAGAAGCCTTTCGCTAAGGCTGTTCTTGTGGAATTGGCAAAGGGATATTTGGAAGCCCAAAGAGGGCTATGGTGAAAAAGGAAATATCTTCCGTTCAAAAGTGGAAAGAAGCTTTCTGAGAAACTGCTCTGTGCTCTGTTAATTCATCTCACAGAGTTACAGCTTTCCCTTCAAGAAGCCTATCGCTAAGTGTGTTCTTGTGGAATTGGCAAAGGGATATTTGGAAGCCCATAGAGGGCTATGGTGAAAAAGAAATATCTTCCGTTCAAAACTGGAAAGAAGCTTTCTGAGAAACTGCTCTGTGTTCTGTTAATTCATCTCACAGAGTTACATCTTTCCCTTCAAGAAGCCTTTCGCTAAGGCTGTTCTTGAGGAATTGGCAAAGGGATATTTGGAAGCCCATAGAGGGCTATGGTGAAAAAGGAAATATCTTCCGTTAAAAACTGGAAAGAAGCTTTCTGAGAAACTGCTCTGTGTTCTGTTAATTCATCTCACAGAGTTACATCTTTCCCTTCAAGAAGCCTTTCGATAAGGCTGTTCTTGTGGAATTGGCAAAGGGATATTTGGAAGCCCATAGAGGCTATGGTGAAAAAGGAAATATCTTCCGTACAAAACTGGAAAGAAGCTTTCTGAGAACCTGCTCTGTGTTCTGTAAATTCATCTCACAGTGTTACATCTTTCCCTTCAAGAAGCCTTTCGCTTAGGCTGTTCTTGTGGAATTGGCAAAGAGATATTTGGAAGCCCATAGAGGGCTATAGTGAAAAAGGAAATATCTTCCGTTCAAAACTGGAAAGAAGCTTTCTGAGAAACTGCTCTGTGTTCTGTTAATTCATCTCACAGAGTTACATCTTTCACTTCAAGAAGCCTTTCGCTAAGGCTGTTCTTGTGGAATTGGCAAAGGGATATTTGGAAGCCCATAGAGGGCTATGGTGAAAAAGGAAATATCTTCCGTTCAAAACTGGAAAGAAGCTTTCTGAAGAACTGATCTGTGTTCTGTAAATTCATCACACAGAGTTACATCTTTCCCTTCAAGAAGCCATTCGCTAAGGCTGTTCTTGTGGAATTGGCAAAGGGATATTTGGAAGCCCATAGAAGGCTACGGTGAAAAAGGAAATATCTTCCGTACAAAACTGGAAAGAAGCTTTCTGAGAAACTGCTCTGTGTTCTGTAAATTCATCTCACAGAGTTACATCTTTCCTTCAAGAAGCCTTTCGCTTAGGCTGTTCTTGTGGAATTGGCAAAGAGATATTTGGAAGCCCATAGAGGGCTATAGTGAAAAGGAAATATCTTCCGTTCAAAACTGGAAAGAAGCTTTCTGAGAAACTGCTCTGTGTTCTGTTAATTCATCTCACAGAGTTACATCTTTCACTTCAAGAAGCCTTTCGCTAAGGCTGTTCTTGTGGAATTGGCAAAGGGATATTTGGAAGCCCATAGAGGGCTATGGTGAAAAAGGAAATATCTTCCGTTCAAAACTGGAAAGAAGCTTTCTGAAGAACTGATCTGTGTTCTGTAAATTCATCTCACAGAGTTACATCTTTCCCTTCAAGAAGCCATTCGCTAAGGCTGTTCTTGTGGAATTGGCAAAGGGATATTTGGAAGCCCATAGAGGGCTACGGTGAAGAAGGAAATATCTTCCGTTCAAAACTGGAAAGAAGCTTTCTGAGAAACTGCTCTGTGTTCTGTTAATTCGTCTCACAGAGTTACATCTTTCCTTCAAGAAGCCTTCGCTAAGGCTGTTCTTGTGGAATTGGCAAAGGATATTTGGAAGCCCATAGAGGCTATAGTGAAAAGGAAATATCTTCCGTTCAAAACTGGAAAGAAGCTTTCTGAGAAACTGCTCTGTGTTCTGTTAATTCATCTCACAGAGTTACATCTTTCCCTTCAAGAAGCCTTTCGCTAAGGCTGTTCTTGTGGAATTGGCAAAGGGATATTTGGAAGCCCATAGAGGGCTATAGTGAAAAAGGAAATATCTTCCCTTCAAAACTGGAAAGAAGCTGTCTGAGAAACTGCTCTGTGTTCTGTTAATTCATCTCACAGAGTTACGTCTTTCCCTTCAAGAAGCCTTTCCCTACGGCTGTTCTTGTGGAATTGGCAAATGGATATTTGGAAGCCCATAGAGGGCTATAGTGAAAAAGGAAATATCTTCCGTTCAAAACTGGAAAGAAGCTTTCTGAGTAACTGGTCTGTGTTCTGTTAATTCATCTCACAGAGTTACATCTTTCCCTTCAAGAACCCTTTCGCTAAGGCTGTTCTTGTGGAATTGGCAAAGAGATATTTGGAATCCCATAGAGGGCTATGGTGAAAAAGGAAATATCTTCCATTCAAAACTGGAAAGAAGCTTTCTGAGAAACTGCTCTGTGTTCTGTTAATTCATCTCACAGAGTTACATCTTTCCCTTCAAGAAGCCTTTCGCTAAGGCTGTTCTTGTGGAATTGGCAAAGTGATATTTGGAAGCCCATAGAGGGCTATGGTGAAAAAGGAAATATCTTCCATTCAAAACTGGAAAGAATCTTTCTGAGAAACTGCTCTGTGTTCTGTTAATTCATCTCACAGAGTTACATCTTTCCCTTCAAGAAGCTTTTCGCTAAGGCTGTTTTTGTGGAATAGGCAAAGGTATATTTGTAACCCATAGAGGGCTATAGTGAAAAAGGAAATATCTTCCGTTAAAAACTGGAAAGAAGCTTTCTGAGAAACTGCTCTGTGTTCTGTTAATTCATCTCACAGAGTTACATCTTTCCTTCAAGAAGCCTTTCGCTAAGGCTGTTCTTGTGGAATTGGCAAAGGATATTTGGAAGCCCATAGAGGCTATGGTGAAAAAGGAAATATCTTCCGTCAAAACTGGAAAGAAGCTTTCTGAGAACCTGCTCTGTGTTCTGTTAATTCATCTCACAGAGTTACATCTTTCCCTTCAAGAAGCCTTTCGCTAAGGCTGTTCTTGTGGAATTGGCAAAGGGATATTTGGAAGCCCATAGAGGGCTACGGTGAAGAAGGAAATATCTTCCGTTCAAAACTGGAAAGAAGCTTTCTGAGAAACTGCTCTGTGTTCTGTTAATTCGTCTCACAGAGTTACATCTTTCCCGTCAAGAAGCCTTTCGCTAAGGCTGTTCTTGTGGAATTGGCAAAGGGATATTTAGAAGCCTGTAGAGGGCTATAGTGAAAAAGGAAATATCTTCCGTTCAAAACTGGAAAGAAGCTTTCTGAGAAACTGCTCTGTGTTCTGTTAATTCATCTCACAGAGTTACATCTTTCCCTTCAAGAAGCCTTTCGCTAAGGCTGTTCTTGTGGAATTGGCAAAGGGATATTTGGAAGCCCATAGAGGGCTATAGTGAAAAAGGAAATATCTTCCCTTCAAAACTGGAAAGAAGCTGTCTGAGAAACTGCTCTGTGTTCTGTTAATTCATCTCACAGAGTTACGTCTTTCCCTTCAAGAAGCCTTTCCCTACGGCTGTTCTTGTGGAATTGGCAAATGGATATTTGGAAGCCCATAGAGGGCTATAGTGAAAAAGGAAATATCTTCCGTTCAAAACTGGAAAGAAGCTTTCTGAGAAACTGGTCTGTGTTCTGTTAATTCATTACACAGAGTTACACCTTTCCCTTCAAGAACCCTTTCGCTAAGGCTGTTCTTGTGGAATTTGCAAAGAGATATTTGGAATCCCATAGAGGGCTACGGTGAAAAAGGAAATATCTTCCATTGAAAACTGGAAAGAAGCTTTCTGAGAAACTGCTCTGTGTTCTGTTAATTCATCTCACAGAGTTACATCTTTCCCTTCAAGAAGCCTTTCGCTAAGGCTGTTCTTGTGGAATTGGCAAAGTGATATTTGGAAGCCCATAGAGGTCTATGGTGAAAAAGGAAATATCTTCCATTCAAAACTGGAAAGAATCTTTCTGAGAAACTGCTCTGTGTTCTGTTAATTCATCTCACAGAGTTACATCTTTCCCTTCAAGAAGCTTTTCGCTAAGGCTGTTTTTGTGGAATAGGCAAAGGTATATTTGTAACCCATAGAGGGCTATAGTGAAAAAGGAAATATCTTCCGTTAAAAACTGGAAAGAAGCTTTCTGAGAAACTGCTCTGTGTTCTGTTAATTCATCTCACAGAGTTACATCTTTCCCTTCAAGAAGCCTTTCGATAAGGCTGTTCTTGTGGAATTGGCAAACGGATATTTGGAAGCCCATAGAAGGCTACGGTGAAAAAGGAAATATCTTCCGTTAAAAACTGGAAAGAAGCTTTCTGAGAACCTGCTCTGTGTTCTGTAAATTCATCTCACAGTGTTACATCTTTCCCTTCCAGAAGCCTTTCGCTTAGGCTGTTCTTGTGGAATTGGCAAAGGGATATTTAGAAGCCCGTAGAGGGCTATAGTGAAAAAGGAAATATCTTCCGTTCAAAACTGGAAAGAAGCTTTCTGAGAAACTGCTCTGTGTTCTGTTAATTCATCTCACAGAGTTACATCTTTCCCTTCAAGAAGCCTTTCGCTAAGGCTCTTCTTGTGGAATTGGCAAACGGATATTTGGAAGCCCATAGAAGGCTACGGTGAAAAAGGAAATATCTTCCGTACAAACGTGGAAAGAAGCTTTCTGAGAACCTGCTCTGTGTTCTGTAAATTCATCTCACAGTGTTACATCTTTCCCTTCCAGAAGCCTTTCGCTTAGGCTGTTCTTGTGGTATTGGCAAAGGGATATTTAGAAGCCCGTAGAGGGCTATAGTGAAAAAGGAAATATCTTCCGTTCAAAACTGGAAAGAAGCTTTCTGAGAAACTGCTCTGTGTTCCGTTAATTCATCTCACAGAGTTACATCTTTCCCTTCAAGAAGCCTTTCGCTAAGGCTGTTCTTGTGGAATTGGCAAAGGGATATTTGGAAGCCCATAGAGGGCTATAGTGAAGAAGGAAATATCTTCCCTTCAAAACTGGAAAGAAGCTGTCTGAGAAACTGCTCTGTGTTCTGTTAATTCATTTCACAGAGTTACACCTTTCCCTTCAAGAAGCCTTTCGGTAAGGCTGTTCTTGTGGAATTTGCAAAGAGATATTTGGAATCCCATAGAGGGCTACGGTGAAAAAGGAAATATCTTCCATTCAAAACAGGAAAGAAGCTTTCTGAGAAACTGCTCTGTGTTCTGTTAATTCATCTCACAGAGTTACATCTTTCCCTTCAAGAAGCCTTTCGCTAAGGCTGTTCTTGTGGAATTGGCAAAGTGATATTTGGAAGCCCATAGAGGTCTATGGTGAAAAAGGAAATATCTTCCATTCAAAACTGGAAAGAATCTTTCTGAGAAACTGCTCTGTGTTCTGTTAATTCATCTCACAGAGTTACATCTTTCCCTTCTAGAAGCCTTTCGCTAAGGCTGTTCTTGTGGAGTTGGCAAAGGGATATTTGGAAGCCCATAGAGGGCTATGGTGAAAAAGGAAATATCTTCCGTTCAAAACTGGAAAGAAGCTTTCTGAAGAACTGCTCTGTGTTCTCTTAATTCATCTCACAGAGTTACATCTTTCCCTTCAAGAAGCCTTTCGCTAAGGCTGTTCCTGTGGAATTGGCAAAGGGATATTTGGAAGCACATAGAGGGCTATGGTGAAAAAGGAAATATCTTCCGTTCAAAACTGGAAAGAAGCTTTGTGAAGAACTGATCTGTGTTCTGTTAATTCATCTCACAGAGTTACATCTTTCCCTTCAAGAAGCCTTTCGCTAAGGCTGTTCTTGTGGAATTGGCATTGGGATATTTGGAAGCCCATAGAGGGCTACGGTGAAAAAGGAAATATCTTCCGTTCAAAACTGGAAAGAAGCTTTCTGAAGAACTGCTCTGTGTTCTGTTAATTCATCACACAGAGTTACATCTTTCCCTTCAAGAAGCCTTTCGCTAAGGCTGTTCTTTTGGAATTGGCAAAGGGATATTTGGAAGCCCTTAGAGGGCTATGGTGAAAAAGGAAATATCTTCCGTTCAAAACTGGAAAGAAGCTTTCTGAAGAACAGATCTGTGTTCTGTTAATTCACTTCACAGACTTACATGTTTCCCTTCAAGAAGCCATTCGCCAAGGCTGTTCTTGTGGAATTGCCAAAGGGATATTTGGAAGCCCATAGAAGGCTACGGTGAAATAGGAAATATCTTCCGTTCAAAACTGGAAAGAAGCTTTCTGAGAAACTGCTCTGTGTTCTGTTAATTCATCTCACAGAGTTATATGTTTCCCTTCAACAAGCCTATCGCTAAGGCTGTTCTTGTGGAATTGGCAAAGGGATATATGGAAGCCTATAGAGGGCTATAGTGAAAAAGGAAATATCTTCCGTTCAAAACTGGAAAGAAGCTTTCTGAAGAACTGATCTGTGTTCTGTTAATTCATCTCACAGAGTTACATCTTTCCCTTCAAGAAGCCATTCACTAAGGCTGTTCTTGTGGAATTGGCTAAGGGATATTTTGAAGCCCATAGAAGGCTACGGTGAAAAAGGAAATATCTTCCGTACAAAACTGGAAAGAGGCTTTCTGAGAAACTGATCTGTGTTCTGTTAATTCATCTCACAGAGTTACATCTTTCCCTTCAAGAAGCCTTTCGCTAAGGCTGTTCTTGTGGAATTGGCAAAGGGATGTTTGAAAGCCCATAGAGGGCTATAGTGAAAAAGGAAATATCTTCCGTTCAAAACTGGAAAGAAGCTTTCTGAGAAACTGCTCTGTGTTCTGTTAATTCATCTCACAGAGTTACATCTTTCCCTTCAAGAAGCCTTTCGCTAAGGCTGTTCTTGTGGAATTGGCAAAAGGATGTTTGAAAGCCCAGAGAGGGCTATAGTGAAAAAGGAAATATCTTCCGTTCAAAACTGGAAAGAAGCTTTCTGAGAAACTGCTCTGTGTTCTGTTAATTCATCTCTCAGAGTTACATCTTTCCTTTCAAGAAGCCTTTCGCTAAGGCTGTTCTTGTGCAGTTGGCAAAGGGATATTTGGAAGCCCGTAGAGGGCTATAGTGAAAAAGGACATATCTTCCGTTCAAAACTGGAAAGAAACTTTCTGAGAAACTGCTCTGTGTTCTGTTAATTCATCTCACAGAGTTACATCTTTCCCTTCAAGAAGCCTTTCACTAAGGCTGTTCTTGTGGAATTTGCAAAGAGATATTTGGAATCCCATAGAGGGCTATAGTGAAAAGGAAATATCTTCCCTTCAAAACTGGAAAGAAGCTATTTGTGAAACTGCTCTGTGTTCTTTAATTCATCTCACAGGGTTACGTCTTTCCCTTCAAGATGCCTTTCGCTAAGGCTGTTCTGGTGGAATTGGCAAATGGATATTTGGAAGCCCATAGAGGGCTATAGTGAAAAAGGAAATATTTTCCGTTCAAAACTGGAAAGAAGCTTTCTGAGAAACTGCTCTGTGTTCTGTTAATTCATCTCACAGAGTTACATCTTTCCCTTCAAGAAGCCTTTCGCTAAGGCTGTTTCTGTGGAATTGGCAAAGGTATATTTGGAACCCATAGAGTGCTATAGTGAAAAAGAAAATATCTTCCGTTAAAACTGGAAAGAAGCTTTCTGAGAAACTGCTCTGTGTTCTGTTAATTCATCTCACAGAGTTACATCTTTCCCTTCAAGAAGCCTTTCGCTAAGGCTGTTCTTGTGGAATTGGCAAAGGGATATTTGGAAGCCCATAGGGCTATGGTGAAAAAGGAAATATCTTCCGTTCAAAACTGGAAAGAAGCTTTCTGAAGAACTGCTCTGTGTTCTCTTAATTCATCTCACAGAGTTACATCTTTCCCTTCAAGAATCCTTTCGCTAAAGCTGTTCTTGTGGAATTGGCAAAGGGATATTAGGAAGCCCATAGAGGGCTAGGGTGAAAAAGGAAATATCTTCCGTTCAAAACTGGAAAGAAGCTTTCTGAGAAACTGCTCTGTGTTCTGTTAATTCATCTCACAAAGTTACATCTTTCCCTGCAAGTAGCCATTCGCTAAGGCTGTTCTTGTGGAATTGGCAAAGGGATATTTGGAAGCCCATAGAAGGCTAGGGTGAAAAAGGAAATATCTTCCGTACAAAACTGGAAAGAAACTTTCTGAGAAACTGCTCTGTGTTCTGTTAATTCATCTCACAGAGTTACACCTTTCCCTTCAGGAAGCCTTTCGCTAAGGCTGTTCTTGTGGAATTTGCAAAGAGATATTTGGAATCCCATAGAGGCTACGGTGAAAAAGGAAATATCTTCCGTTAAAACTGGAAAGAAGCTTTCTGAGAAACTGCTCTGTGTTCTGTTAATTCATCTCACAGAGTTACATCTTTCCCTTCAAGAAGCCTTTCGCTAAGGCTGTTCCTGTGGAATTGGCAAAGGGATATATGGAAGCCTATGTAGGGCTATAGTGAAAAAGGAAATATCTTCCGTTCAAAACTGGAAAGAAGCTTTCTGAAGAACTGATCTGTGTTCTGTTAATTCATCTCACAGACTTACATCTTTCCCTTCAAGAAGCCTTTCGCTAAGGCTGTTCTTGTGGAATTGGCAAAGGGATATATGGAAGCCTATAGAGGGCTATAGTGAAAAAGGAAATATCTTCCGTTCAAAACTGGAAGGAAGCTTTCTGAAGAACTGATCTGTGTTCTGTTAATTCACCTCACAGACTTACATGTTTCCCTTCAAGAAGCCATTCGCTAAGGCTGTTCTTGTGGAATTGCCAAAGGGATATTTGGAAGCCCATAGAAGGCTACGGTGAAATAGGAAATATCTTCCGTTCAAAACTGGAAAGAAGCTTTCTGAGAAACTGCTCTGTGTTCTGTTAATTCATCTCACAGAGTTATATGTTTCCCTTCAACAAGCCTATCGCTAAGGCTGTTCTTGTGGAATTGACAAAGGGATATATGGAAGCCTATAGAGGGCTATAGTGAAAAAGGAAATATCTTCCGTACAAAACTGGAAAGAAGCTTTCTGAGAAACTGCTCTGTGTTCTGTTAATTCATCTCACAGAGTTACATCTTTCCCTTCAAGAAGCCTTTCGCTAAGGCTGTTTTTGTGGAATTGGCAAAGGGATATTTGGAAGCCCATAGAAGGCTACTGTGAAAAAGGAAATATCTTCCGTACAAACCTGGAAAGAAGCTTTCTGAGAACCTGCTCTGTGTTCTGTAAATTCATCTCACGGAGTTACATCTTTCCCTTCAAGAAGCCTTTCGCTAAGGCTGTTCTTGTGGAATTGGCAAAGAGATATTTGGAAGCCCATAGAGGGCTATGGTGAGAAAGGAAATATCTTCTGATCAAAACTGGAAAGACGCTTTCTGAATAACTGATCTGTGTTCTGTTAATTCATCTCACAGAGTTACATCTTTCCCTTCAAGAAGCCTTTCGCTAAGGCTGTTCTTGTGCAATTGGCAAAGGATATTTGGAAGCCCATAGAGGCTACGGTGAAAAAGGAAATATCTTCCGTACAAAACTGGAAAGAAGCTTTCTGAGAAACTGCTCTGTGTTCTGTTAATTCATCTCACAGAGTTACATCTTTCCTTCAAGAAGCCTTTCGCTAAGGCTGTTCTTGTGGAATTGGCAAAGGATATTTGGAAGCCCATAGAGGGCTATGGTGAAGAAGGAAATATCTTCCGTTCGAAACTGGAAAGAAGCTTTCTGAGAACCTGCACTGTGTTGTGTTTATTCATCTCACAGAGTTACATCTTTCCTTCAAAAGCCTTTCGCTAAGGCTGTTCTTGTGGAATTGGCAAAGGGATATTTGGAAGCCCGTAGAGGGCTATGGTGAAAAAGGAAATATCTTCCGTTCAAAACTGGAAAGAAGCTTTCAGAGAAACTGCTCTGTGTTCTGTTAATTCATCTCAAAGAGTTACATCTTTCCCTTCAAGAAGCCTTTCGCTAACGCTGTTCTTGTTGAATTGGCAAAGGGATATTTGGAAGCCCATAGAGGGCTATGGTGAAAAAGGAAATATCTTCTGTTCAAAACTGGAAAGAAGCTTTCTGAAGAACTGATCTGGGTTCTGTTAATGCATCTCACAGAGTTACATCTTTCCCTTCAAGAATCCTTTCGCTAAGGCTGTTCTTGAGGAATTGGCAAAGGGATATTTGGAAGCCCATAGAGGGCTATAGTGAAAAAGGAAATATCTTCCGTTCAAAACTGGAAAGAAGCTTTCTGAGAAACTGCTCTGTGTTCTGTTAATTCATCTCACAGAGTTACATCTTTCCCTTCAAGAAGCCTATCGCTAAGGCTCTTCTTGTGGAATTGGCAAAGGGATATTTCGAAGCCCTTAGAGGGCTATGGTGAAAAAGGAAATATCTTCTGTTCAAAACTGGAAAGAAGCTTTCTGAGAAACTGCTCTGTGTTCTGTTAATTCATCTCACAGAGTTACATCTTTCCTTCAAGAAGCCTTTCGCTAAGGCTGTTCTTGTGGAATTGGCAAAGGGATATTTGGAAGCCCATAGAGGGCTATGGTGAAAAAGGAAATATCTTCCGTTCAAACCTGGAAAGAAGGTTTCTGAGAATCTGCTCTTTGTTCTGTTAATTCATATCACAGAGCTATGTCTTTCTCTTCAAGAAGCCTTTCGCTAAGGCTGTTCTTGTGGAATTGGCAAAGGGATATTTGGAAGCCCATAGAGGGCTATGGTGAAAAAGGAAATATCTTCCGTTCAAACCTGGAAAGAAGGTTTCTGAGAATCTGCTCTTTGTTCTGTTAATTCATATCACAGAGCTATGTCTTTCTCTTCAAGAATCCTTTCGCTAAGGCTGTTCTTGTGGAATTGGCAAAGGGATATTTGGAAGCCCATAGAGGGCTATGGTGAAAAAGGAAATATCTTCCCTTCAAAACTGGAAAGAAGCTTTCTGAAGAACTGATCTGTGTTCTGTTAATTCATCTCACAGAGTTACATCTTTCCCTTCAAGAAGCCTTTCGCTAAGGCTGTTCTTGTGGAATTGGCAAAGGGATATTTTGAAGCCCATAGAAGGCTACAGTGAAAAAGGAAATATCTTCCGTACAAACCTGGAAAGAAGCTTTCTGAGAACCTGCTCTGTGTTCTGTAAATTCATCTCACAGTGTTACATCTTTCCCTTCAAGAAGCCTTTCGCTTAGGCTGTTCTTGTGGAATTGGCAAAGAGATATTTGGAAGCCCATAGAGGGCTATGGTGAAAAAGGAAATACCTTTTGTTCAAAACTGGAAAGAAGCTTTCTGAGAAACTGCTCTGTGTTCTGTTAATTCATCTCACAGAGTTACATCTTTCACTTCAAGAAGCCTTTCGCTAAGGCTGTTCTTGTGGAATTGGCAAAGGGATATTTGGAAGCCCATAGAGGGCTATGGTGAAAAAGGAAATATCTTCCGTTCAAAACTGGAAAGAAGCTTTTAGAGAAATTGCTCTGTGTTCTGTTAATTGGTCTCACAGAGTTACATCTTTCCCTTCAAGAAGCCTTTCGCTAAGGCTGTTCTTGTGGAATTGGCAAAGGGATATTTGGAAGCCCATAGAGGGCTATGGTGAAAAAGGAAATATCTTCCGTTCAAAACTGGAAAGAAGCTTGAGAAACTGCTCTGTGTTCTGTTAATTCATCTCACAGAGTTACATCTTTCCTTCAAGAAGCCTTTCGCTAAGGCTGTTCTTGTGGAATTGGCAAAGGATATTTGGAAGCCCATAGAAGGCTACGGTGAAAAAGGAAATATCTTCCGTTCAAAACTGGAAAAAGCTTTCTGAGAAACTGCTCAGTGTTCTGTTAATTCATCTCACAGAGTTACATCTTTCCTTCAAGAAGCCTTTCGCTAAGGCTGTTCTTGTGGAATTGGCAAAGGGATATTTGGAACCCTTAGAGGGCTATAGTGAAAAGGAAATATCTTCCGTTCAAAACTGGAAAGAAGCTTTCTGAGAAACTGCTCTGTGTTCTGTTAATTCATCTCACAGAGTTACATCTTTCCTTCAAGAAGCCTTTCGCTAAGGCTGTTCTTGTGGAATTGGCAAGGGATATTTGGAAGCCCATAGAGGCTATGGTGAAAAGGAAATATCTTCCGTTCAAAACTGGAAAGAAGCTTTCTGAAGAACTGCTCTGTGTTCTGTTAATTCATCTCACAGAGTTACATCTTTCCTTCAAGAAGCCTTCGCTAAGGCTGTTCTTGTGGAATTGGCAAAGGATATTTGGAAGCCCATAGAGGGCTATGGTGAAAAGGAAATATCTTCCGTTCAAAACTGGAAAGAAGCTTTCTGAGAAACTGCTCTGTGTTCTGTTAATTCATCTCACAGAGTTACATCTTTCCTTCAAGAAGCCTATCGCTAAGGCTGTTCTTGTGGAATTGGCAAAGGGATATTTGGAAGCCCATAGAGGGCTATAGTGAAAAGGAAATATCTTCCGTTCAAAACTGGAAAGAAGCTTTCTGAGAAACTGCTCTGTGTTCTGTTAACTCATCTCACAGAGTTACATCTTTCCTTCAAGAAGCCTTTCGCTAAGGCTGTTCTTGTGCAGTTGGCAAAGGATATTTGGAAGCCCATAGAGGGCTATGGTGAAAAGGAAATATCTTCCATTCAAAACTGGAAAGAAGCTTTCTGAGAAACTGCTCTGTGTTCTGTTAATTCATCTCACAGAGTTACATCTTTCCTTCAAGAAGCCTTTCGCTAAGGCTGTTCTTGTGGAATTGGCAAAGGATATTTGGAAGCCCATAGAGGCTATAGTGAAAAGGAAATATCTTCCGCTCAAAACTGGAAAGAAGCTTTCTGAGAAACTGCTCTGTGTTCTGTTAATTCATCTCACAGAGTTACATCTTTCCCTTCAAGAAGCCTTTCGCTAAGGCTGTTCTTGTGGAATTGGCAAAGGATATTTGGAAGCCCATAGAGGGCTATGGTGAAAAGGAAATATCTTCCATTCAAAACTGGAAAGAAGCTTGAGAAACTGCTCTGTGTTCTGTTAATTCATCTCACAGAGTTACATCTTTCCTTCAAGAAGCCTTTCTCTAAGGCTGTTCTTGTGGAATTGGCAAAGGATATTTGGAAGCCCATAGAGGGCTATAGTGAAAAGGAAATATCTTCCGTTCAAAACTGGAAAGAAGCTTTCTGAGAAACTGCTCTGTGTTCTGTTAATTCATCTCACAGAGTTACATCTTTCCTTCAAGAAGCCTTCGCTAAGGCTGTTCTTGTGGAATTGGCAAAGGATATATGGAAGCCCATAGAGGGCTATAGTGAAAAGGACATATCTTCCGTTCAAAACTGGAAATAAGCTTTCTGAGAAACTGCTCTGTGTTGTGTTAATTCATCTCACAGAGTTACATCTTTCCTTCAAGAAGCCTTTCGCTAAGGCTGTTCTTGTGGAATTGGCAAAAGAATATTTGGAAGCCCAGAGAAGGCTTCGGTGAAAAAGTAAATATCTTCCGTTCAAAACTGGAAAGAAGCTTTCTGAGAAACTGCTCTGTGTTCTGTTAATTCATCTCACAGAGTTACATCTTTCCTTCAAGAAGCCTTCGCTAAGGCTGTTCTTGTGGAATTGGCAAAGGGATATTAGGAAGCCCATAGAGGGCTATGGTGAAAAAGGAATTATCTTCCGTTCAAAACTGGAAAAAAGCTTTCTGAGAAACTGCTCTGTACTCTTTTAATTCATCTCACAGAGTTACATCTTTCCCTTCAAGAAGCCTTTCGCTAAGGCTGTTCTTGTGGAATTGGCAAAGGGATATATGGAAGCCCATAGAAGGCTATAGTGAAAAAGGAAATATCTTCCGTTCAAAACTGGAAAGAAGCTTTCTGAAGAACTGCTCTGTCTTCTGTTAATTGAACTCACAGAGTTACATCTTTCCCTTCAAGAAGCCTTTCGCTAAGGCTGTTCTTGTGGAATTGGCAAAGGGATATCTGGAAGCCCATAGAGGGCTATAGAGAAAAAGGAAATATCTTCCGTTCAAAACTGCAAAGAAGCTTTCTGAGAAACTGCTCTGTGTTCTGTTAATTCATCTCACAGAGTTGCATCTTTCCCTTCAAGTAATCTTTCGCTAAGGCTGTTCTTGTGGAATTGGCAAAGGGATATTTGGAAGCCCATAGAGGGCTATGGTGAAAAAGGAAATATCTTCCGTTCAAAACTGGAAAGAAGCTTTCTGAGAAACTGCTCTGTGTTCTGTTAATTCATCTCACAGAGTTACATCTTTCCCTTCAAGAAGCCTTTCGCTAAGGCTGTTCTTGTAGAATTGGCAAAGGGATATTTGGAAGCCCATAGAAGGCTATGGTGAAAAAGGAAATATCTTCCGTTCAAAACTGGAAAGAAGCTTTCTGAGATACTTCTCTGTGTTCTGTTAATTCATCTCACAGAGTTACATCTTTCCCTTCAAGAAGCCTTCGCTAAGGCTGTTCTTGTGGAATTGGCAAAGGATATTTGGAAGCCCATAGGGCTATAGTGAAAAAGGAAATATCTTCCGCTTCAAAACTGGAAAGAAGCTTTCTGAGAAACTGCTCTGTGTTCTTTTAATTCATCTCACAGAGTTACATCTTTCCTTCAAGAAGCCTATCGCTAAGACTGTTCTTGTGGAATTGGCAAAGGGATATTTGGAAGCCCATAGAGGGCTATGGTGAAAAGGAAATATCTTCCGCTTCAAAACTGGAAAGAAGCTTTTTGAAAATCTACTCTGTGTTCTCTTAATTCATCTCACAGAGTTACATCTTTCCTTCAAGAAGCCTTCGCTAAGGCTGTTCTTGTGGAATTGGCAAAGGATATTTGGAAGCCCATAGAAGGCTACGGTGAAAAAGGAAATATCTTCCGCTCAAAACTGGAAAGAAGCTTTCTGAGAAACTAATCTGTGTTCTGTTAATTCATCTCACAGAGTTACATCTTTCCTTCAAGAAGCCTATCGCTAAGGCTGTTCTTGTGGAATTGGCAAAGGATATTTGGAAGCCCATAGAGGGCTATGGTGAAAAGGAAATATCTTCCGCTTCAAAACTGGAAAGAAGCTTTCTGAGAAACTGCTCTGTGTTCTGTTAATTCATCTCACAGAGTTACATCTTTCCTTCAAGAAGCCTTCGCTAAGGCTGTTCTTGTGGAATTGGCAAAGGATATTTGGAAGCCCATAGAGGGCTATAGTGAAAAAGGAAATATCTTCGTTCAAAACTGGAAAGAAGCTTTCTGAGAAACTGCTCTGTGTTCTGTTAATTCATCTCACAGAGTTACATCTTTCCTTCAAGAAGCCTTCGCTAAGGCTGTTCTTGTGGAATTGGCAAAGGGATATTTGGAAGCCCATAGAGGGCTATAGTGAAAAGGACATATCTTCCGTTCAAAACTGGAAAGAAGCTTTCTGAGAAACTGCTCTGTGTTCTGTTAATTCATCTCACAGAGTTACATCTTTCCTTCAAGAAGCCTTTCGCTAAGGCTGTTCTTGTGGAATTGGCAAAGGATATTTGGAAGCCCATAGAAGGCTTCGGTGAACAAGGAAATATCTTCCGTACAAAACTGGAAAGAAGCCTTCTGAGAAACTGCTCTGTGTTCTGTTAATTGATCTCACAGAGTTACCACTTTCCCTTCAAGAAGCCTATCGCTAAGGCTGTTCTTGTGGAATTGGTAAAGGGATATTTGGAAGCCCGTAGAGGGCTATAGTGAAAAGGAAATATCTTCCGCTCAAAACTGGAAAGAAGCTTTCTGAAGAACTGCTCTGTCTTCTGTTAATTGATCTCACAGAGTTACATCTTTCCCTTCAAGAAGCCTTTCGCTAAGGCTGTTCTTGTGGAATTGGCAAAGGGATATTTGGAAGCCATTAGAGGGCTATAGAGAAAAGGACATATCTTCCGTTCAAAACTGGAAATAAGCTTTCTGAGAAACTGCTCTGTGTTGTGTTAATTCATCTCACAGAGTTACATCTTTCCTTCAAAAGCCTTTCGCTAAGGCTGTTCTTGTGGAATTGGCAAAGGATATTTGGAAGCCCATAGAAGGCTTCGTGAACAAGGAAATATCTTCCGTCAAAACTGGAAAGAAGCCTTCTGAGAAACTGCTCTGTGTTCTGTTAATTGATCTCACAGAGTTACCACTTTCCCTTCAAGAAGCCTATCGCTAAGGCTGTTCTTGTGGAATTGGTAAAGGTATATTTGGAAGCCCGTAGAGGGCTATAGTGAAAAAGGAAATATCTTCCGTTCAAAACTGGAAAGAAGCTTTCTGAAGAACTGCTCTGTCTTCTGTTAATTGATCTCACAGAGTTACATCTTTCCCTTCAAGAAGCCTTTCGCTAAGGCTGTTCTTGTGGAATTGGCAAAGGGATATTTGGAAGCCATTAGAGGGCTATAGAGAAAAAGGAAATATCTTCCGTTCAAAACTGGAAGAAGCTTTCTGAGAAACTGCTCTGTGTTCTGTTAATTCATCTCACAGAGTTGCATCTTTCCTTCAAGTAATCTTTCGCTAAGGCTGTTCTTGTGGAATTGGCAAAGGGATATTTGGAAGCCCATAGAGGGCTATGTTGAAAAAGGAAATATCTTCCGTTCCAAACTGGAAAGAAGCTTTCTGAGAAACTGCTCTGTGTTCTGTTAATTCATCTCACAGAGTTACATCTTTCCCTTCAAGAAGCCTATCGCTAAGGCTGTTCTTGTGGAATTGGCAAAGGGATATATGGAAACCCTTAGAGGGCTATAGTGAAAAAGGACATATCTTCTGTTCAAACCTGGAAAGAAGCTTTCTGAGAAACTGCTCTGTGTTCTGTTAATTCATCTCACCGAGTTACATCTTTCCCTTCAAGAAGCCTTTCGCTAAGGCTGTTCTTGTAGAATTGGCAAAGGGATATTTGGAAGCCCATAGAAGGCTATGGTGAAAAAGGAAATATCTTCCGTTCAAAACTGGAAAGAAGCTTTCTGAGATACTTCTCTGTGTTCTGATAATTCATCTCACAGAGTTACATCTTTCCCTTCAAGAAGCCTTTCGCTAAGGCTGTTCTTGTGGAATTGGCAAAGGGATGTTTCAAAGCCCATAGAGGGCTATAGTGAAAAAGGAAATATCTTCCGTTCAAAACTGGAAAGAAGCTTTCTGAGAAACTGCTCTGTGTTCTGTTAATTCATCTCTCAGAGTTACATCTTTCCCTTCAAGAAGCCTTTCGCTAAGGCTGTTCTTGTGGAATTAGCAAAGGATATTTGGAAGCCCATAGAGGGCTATAGTGAAAAAGGAAATATCTTCTGTTCAAAACTGGAAAGAAGCTTTCTGAGAAACTGCTCTGTGTTCTTTTAATTCATCTCACAGAGTTACATCTTTCCCTTCACGAAGCCTATCGCTAAGACTGTTCTTGTGGAATTGGCAAAGGGATATTTGGAAGCCCATTGAGGGCTATGGTGAAAAAGGAAATATCTTCCGTACAAAACTGGAAAGAAGCTTTTTGAAAATCTACTCTGTGTTCTCTTAATTCATCTCACAGAGTTACGTCTTTCCCTTCAAGAAGCCTTTCGCTAAGGCTGTTTTGTGGAATTGGCAGAGGAATATTTGGAAGCCCGTAGAAGGCTACGGTTAAAAAGGAAATATCTTCCCTACAAAACTGGAAAGAAGCTTTCTGAGAAACTACTCTGTGTTCTGTTAATTCATCTCACAGAGTTACATCTTTCCCTTCAAGAAGCCTTTCGCTAAGGCTGTTCTTGTGGAATTGGCAAAGGGATATTTGGAAGCCCATAGAGGGCTATGGTGAAAAAGAAATATCTTCCGTTCAAAACTGGAAAGAAGCTTTCTGAGAAACTGCTCTGTGTTCTGTTAATTCATCTCACAGAGTTACATCTTTCCCTTCAAGAATCCTTTTGCTAAGGCTGTTCTTGTCGAATTGGCAAAGGGATATTTGGAAGCCCATAGAGGGCTATGGTGAAAAAGGAAATATCTTCAGTTCAAAACTGGAAAGAAGCTTTCTGAGGAACTGCTCTGTGTTCTGTTAATTCATCTCACAGAGTTACAACTTTCCCTTCAAGAAGCCTTTCGCTAAGGCTGTTCTTGTGGAATTGGCAAAGGGATATTTGGAAGCCCATAGAGGGCTATAGTGAAAAAGGACATATCTTCCGTTCAAAACTGGAAAGAAGCTTTCTGAGAAACTGCTCTGTGTTGCGTTAATTCCTCTCACAGAGTTACATCTTTCCCTTCAAGAAGCCTTTCGCTAAGGCTGTTCTTGTGGTATTGGCAAAAGGATATTTGGAAGCCCATAGAAGGCTACGGTGAAAAAGGAAATATCTTCCGTACAAAACTGGAAAGAGGCTTTCTGAGAAACTGCTCTGTGTTCTGTTAATTCATCTCACAGAGTTACATCTTTCCCTTAAAGAAGCCTTTCGCTAAGGCTGTTCTTGTGGAATTGGCAAAGGGATATTTGGAAGCCCATAGAGGGCTATAGAGAAAAAGGAAATATCTTCCGTTCAAAACTGCAAAGAAGCTTTCTGAGAAACTGCTCTGTGTTCTGTTAATTCATCTCACAGAGTTGCATCTTTCCCTTCAAGTAATCTTTCGCTAAGGCTGTTCTTGTGGAATTGGCAAAGGGATATTTGGAAGCCCATAGAGGGCTATGGTGAAAAAGGAAATATCTTCCGTTCCAAACTGGAAATAAGCTTTCTGAGAAACTGCTCTGTGTTCTGTTAATTCATCTCACAGAGTTACATCTTTCCCTTCTAGAAGCCTATCGCTAAGGCTGTTCTTGTGGAATTGGCAAAGGGATATATGGAAGCCCATAGAGGCTATAGTGAAAAGGACATATTTTCTGTTCAAAACTGGAAAGAAGCTTTCTGAGAAACTGCTCTGTGTTCTGTTAATTCATCTCTCAGAGTTACATCTTTCCCTTCAAGAAGCCTTTCGCTAAGGCTGTTCTTGTGGAACTGGCAAAGGGATATTTGGAAGCCCATAGAGGGCTATAGTGAAAAAGGAAATATCTTCTGTTCAAAACTGGAAAGAAGCTTTCTGAGAAACTGCTCTGTGTTCTTTTAATTCATCTCACAGAGTTACATCTTTCCCTTCAGGAAGCCTATCGCTAAGACTGTTCTTGTGGAATTGGCAAAGGGATATTTGGAAGCCCATAAAGCGCTATGGTGAAAAAGGAAATATCTTCCGTACAAAACTGGAAAGAAGCTTTTTGAAAATCTACTCTGTGTTCTCTTAATTCATCTCACAGAGTTACATCTTTCCTTCAAAAGCCTTTCGCTAAGGCTGTTTTGTGGAATTGGCAGAGGAATATTTGGAAGCCCATAGAGGCTATGGTGAAAAAGGAAATATCTTCCGCTCAAAACTGGAAAGAAGCTTTCTGAGAAACTACTCTGTGTTCTGTTAATTCATCTCACAGAGTTACATCTTTCCTTCAAGAAGCCTTCGCTAAGGCTGTTCTTGTGGAATTGGCAAAGGATATTTGGAAGCCCATAGAGGGCTATGGTGAAAAGAAATATCTTCCGTTCAAAACTGGAAAGAAGCTTTCTGAGAAACTGCTCTGTGTTCTGTTAATTCATCTCACAGAGTTACATCTTTCCCTTCAAGAAGCCTTTCGCTAAGGCTGTTCTTGTGGAATTGGCAAAGGGATATTTGGAAGCCCATAGAGGGCTATAGTGAAAAAGGAAATATCTTCCGTTCAAAACTGGAAAGAAGCTTTCTGAGAAACTGCTCTGTGTTCGTTTAATTCACCTCACAGAGTTACATCTTGACCTTCAAGAAGCCTATCGCTAAGGCTGTTCTTGTGGAATTGGCAAACGGATATTTGGAAGCCCATAGAGGGCTATGGTGAAAAAGGAAATATCTTCCGTTCAAAACTGGAAAGAAGCTTTCTGAAGAACTGCTCTGTGTTCTGTTAATTCATCTCACAGAGTTACATCTTTTCCTTCAAGAAGCCTTTCGCTAAGGCTGTTCTTGTGGAATTGGCAAAGGGATATTTGGAAGCCCTTAGAGGGCTATGGTAAAAAAGGAAATATCTTCCGTTCAAAACTGGAAAGAAGCTTTCTGAGAAACTGCTCTGTGTTCTGTTAATTCATCTCACAGAGTTATATCTTTCCCTTCAACAAGCCTATCACTAAGGCTGTTCTTGTGGAATTGGAAAAGCGATATATGGAAGCCTATAGAGGGTTATAGTGAAAAAGGAAATATCTTCCGTTCAAAACTGGAAAGAAGCTTTCTGAAGAACTGATCTGTGTTCTGTTAATTCATCTCACAGAGTTACATCTTTCCCTTCAAGAAGCCTTTCGCTAAGGCTGTTCTTGTGCAGTTGGCAAAGGGATATTTGGAAGCCCGTAGAGGGCTATAGTGAAAAGGACATATCTTCCGTTCAAAACTGGAAAGAAACTTTCTGAGAAACTGCTCTGTGTTCTGTTAATTCATCTCACAGAGTTACATCTTTCCCTTCAAGAAGCCTTTCACTAAGGCTGTTCTTGTGGAATTGGCAAAGGGATATTTGGAAGCCCGTAGAGGGCTATAGTGAAAAAGGAAATATCTTCCGTTCAAAACTGGAAAGAAGCTTTCTGAGAAACTGCTCTGTGTTCTGTTAATTGATCTCACAGAGTTACCACTTTCCCTTCAAGAAGCCTATCGCTAAGGCTGTTCTTGTGGAATTGGTCAAGGGATATTTGGAAGCCCATAGAGGGCTATAGTGAAAAAGGAAATATCTTCCGTTCAAAACTGGAAAGAAGCTTTCTGAAGAACTGCTCTGTCTTCTGTTAATTGAACTCACAGAGTTACATCTTTCCCTTCAAGAAGCCTTTCGCTAAGGCTGTTCTTGTGGAATTGGCAAAGGGATATCTGGAAGCCCATAGAGGGCTATAGAGAAAAAGGAAATATCTTCCGTTCAAAACTGCAAAGAAGCTTTCTGAGAAACTGCTCTGTGTTCTGTTAATTCATCTCACAGAGTTGCATCTTTCCCTTCAAGTAATCTTTCGCTAAGGCTGTTCTTGTGGAATTGGCAAAGGGATATTTGGAAGCCCATAGAAGGCTATGGTGAAAAAGGAAATATCTTCCGTTCAAAACTGGAAAGAAGCTTTCTGAGAAACTGCTCTGTGTTCTGTTAATTCATCTCACAGAGTTACATCTTTCCTTCAAAAGCCTTTCGCTAAGGCTGTTCTTGTGGAATTGGCAAAGGGATATTTGGAAGCCCATAGAAGGCTATGGTGAAAAAGGAAATATCTTCCGTTCAAAACTGGAAAGAAGCTTTCTGAGATACTTCTCTGTGTTCTGTTAATTCATCTCACAGAGTTACATCTTTCCCTTCAAGAAGCCTTTCGCTAAGGCTGTTCTTGTGGAATTGGCAAAGGGATGTTTCAAAGCCCATAGAGGGCTATAGTGAAAAAGGAAATATCTTCCGTTCAAAACTGGAAAGAAGCTTTCTGAGAAACTAATCTGTGTTCTGTTAATTCATCTCACAGAGTTACATCTTTCCCTTCAAGAAGCCTTTCGCTAAGGCTGTTCTTGTGGAATTGGCAAAGGAATATTTGGAAGCCCAAAGAGGGCTATGGTGAAAAAGGAAATATCTTCCGTTCAAAACTGGAAAGAAGCTTTCTGAGAAACTGCTCTGTGCTCTGTTAATTCATCTCTCAGAGTTACATCTTTCCCTTCAAGAAGCCTTTCGCTAAGGCTGTTCTTGTGGAATTGGCAAAGGGATATTTGGAAGCCCATAGAGGGCTATGGTGAAAAAGGAAATATCTTCCGTTCAAAACTGGAAAGAAGCTTTCTGAGAAACTGCTCTGTGTTCTGTTAATTCATCTCACAGAGTTACAGCTTTCCCTTCAAGAAGCCTATCGCTAAGTGTGTTCTTGTGGAATTGGCAAAGGGATATTTGGAAGCCCATAGAGGGCTATGGTGAAAAAGGAAATATCTTCCGTTCAAAACTGGAAAGAAGCTTTCTGAGAAACTGCTCTGTGTTCTGTTAATTCATCTCACAGAGTTACGTCTTTCCCTTCAAGAAGCCTTTCGCTAAGGCTGTTCTTGTGGAATTGGCAAAGGGATATTTGCAAGCCCATAGAAGGCTATAGTGAAAAAGGAAATATCTTCCCTTCAAAACTGGAAAGAAGCTTTCTGAGAAGCTGCTCTGTGTTCTTTTAATTCATCTCACAGAGTTACATCTTTCCCTTCAAGAAGCCTTCCGCTAAGGCTGTTCTTGTGGAATTGGCAAAGGGATATTTGGAAGCACGTATAGGGCTGTAGTGAAAAAGGAAATATCTTCCGTTCAAAACTGGAAAGAAGCTTTCTGAAGAACTGCTCTGTCTTCTGTTAATTGATCTTATAGAGTTACATCTTTCCCTTCAAGAAGCCTTTCGCTAAGGCTGTTCTTGTGGAATTGGCAAAGGGATATTTGGAAGCCCATAGAGGGCTATAGTGAAAAGGAAATATCTTCCGTTCAAAACTAGAAAGAAGCTTTCTGAGAAACTGCTCTGTGTTCGGTTAACTCACCTCACAGGGTTACATCTGTCCCTTCAAGAAGCCTATCGCTAAGGCTGTTCTTGTGGAATTGGCAAAGGGATATTTAGACGCCCGTAGAGGGCTATAGTGAAAAAGGAAATATCTTCCGTTCAAAACTGGAAAGAAGCTTTCTGAGAAACTGCTCTGTGTTCTGTTAACTCATCTCACAGAGTTACATCTTTCCCTTCAAGAAGCCTTTCGCTAAGGCTGTTCTTGTGCAGTTGGCAAAGGGATATTTGGAAGCCCATAGAGGGCTATGGTGAAAAAGGAAATATCTTCCATTCAAAACTGGAAAGAAGCTTTCTTAGAAACTGCTCTGTGTTCTGTTAATTCATCTCACAGAGTTACATCTTTCCCTTCAAGAAGCCTTTCGCTAAGGCTGTTCTTGTGGAATTGGCAAAGGGATATTTGGAAGCCCATAGAGGGCTACAGTGAAGAAGGAAATATCTTTCGTTCAAAACTGGAAAGAAACTTTCTGAGAAACTGCTCTGTGTTCTGTTAATTCATCTCACAGACTTACATCTTTCCCTTCAAGACGCCTATCGCTAAGGCTGTTCTTCTGGTATTGGCAAAGGGATATATGGAAGGCCATAAAGGTCTATAGTGGAAAAGGACATATCTTCCGTTCAAAACTGGAAATAAGCTTTCTGAGAAACTGCTCTGTGTTGTGTTAATTCATCTCACAGAGTTACATCTTTCCCTTCAAGAAGCCTTTCTCTAAGGCTGTTCTTGTGGAATTGGCAAAAGAATATTTGGAAGCCCAGAGAAGGCTTCGGTGAAAAAGTAAATATCTTCCGTTCAAAACTGGAAAGAAGCTTTCTGAGAAACTGCTCTGTGTTCTGTTAATTCATCTCACAGAGTTACATCTTTCCCTTCAAGAAGCCTTTCGCTAAGGCTGTTCTTGTGGAATTGGCAAAGGGATATTAGGAAGCCCATAGAGGGCTATGGTGAAAAAGGAATTATCTTCCGTTCAAAACTGGAAAAAGCTTTCTGAGAAACTGCTCTGTACTCTGTTAATTCATCTCACAGAGTTACATCTTTCCCTTCAAGAAGCCTTTCGCTAAGGCTGTTCTTGTGGAATTGGCAAAGGGATATATGGAAGCCCATAGAGGGCTATAGTGAAAAAGGAAATATCTTCCGTTCAAAACTGGAAAGAAGCTTTCTGAAGAACTGCTCTGTCTTCTGTTAATTGAACTCACAGAGTTACATCTTTCCCTTCAAGAAGCCTTTCGCTAAGGCTGTTCTTGTGTAATTGGCAAAGGGATATCTGGAAGCCCATAGAGGGCTATAGAGAAAAAGGAAATTTCTTCCGTTCAAAACTGCAAAGAAGCTTTCTGAGAAACTGCTCTGTGTTCTGTTAATTCATCTCACAGAGTTGCATCTTTCCCTTCAAGTAATCTTTCGCTAAGGCTGTTCTTGTGGAATTGGCAAAGGGATATTTGGAAGCCCATAGAGGGCTAAGGTGAAAAAGGAAATATCTTCCGTTCCAAACTGGAAAGAAGCTTTCTGAGAAACTGCTCTGTGTTCTGTTAATTCATCACACAGAGTTACATCTTTCCCTTCAAGAAGCCTTTCGCTAAGGCTGTTCTTGTAGAATTGGCAAAGGGATATTTGGAAGCCCATAGAAGGCTATGGTGAAAAAGGAAATATCTTCCGTTCAAAACTGGAAAGAAGCTTTCTGAGAAACTACTCTGTGTTCTGTTAATTCATCTCACAGAGTTACATCTTTCCCTTCAAGAAGCCTTTCGCTAAGGCTGTTCTTGTGGAATTGGCAAAGGGATGTTTCAAAGCCCATAGAGGGCTATAGTGAAAAAGGAAATATCTTCCGTTCAAAACTGGAAAGAAGCTTTCTGAGAAACTGCTCTGTGTTCTTTTAATTCATCTCACAGAGTTACATCTTTCCCTTCACGAAGCCTTTCGCTAAGACTGTTCTTGTGGAATTGGCAAAGGGATATTTGGAAGCCCATAAAGGGCTATGGTGAAAAAGGAAATATCTTCCGTACAAAACTGGAAAGAAGCTTTTTGAAAATCTACTCTGTGTTCTCTTAATTCATCTCACAGAGTTACGTCTTTCCCTTCAAGAAGCCTTTCGCTAAGGCTGTTTTGTGGAATTGGCAGAGGAATATTTGGAAGCCCGTAGAAGGCTACGGTGAAAAAGGAAATATCTTCCGTAGAAAACTGGAAAGAAGCTTTCTGAGAAACTAATCTGTGTTCTGTTAATTCATCTCACAGAGTTACAGCTTTCCCTTCAAGAAGCCTATCGCTAAGTGTGTTCTTGTGGAATTGGCAAAGGGATATTTGGAAGCCCTTAGAGGGCTATGGTGAAAAAGGAAATATCTTCCATTCAAAACTGGAAAGAAGCTTTCTGAGAAACTGCTCTGTGTTCTGTTAATTCATCTCACAGAGTTACATCTTTCCCTTCAAGAAGCCTTTCGCTGAGGCTGTTCTTGTGGAATTGGCAAAGGGATATTTGGAAGCCCATAGAGGGCTACAGTGAAGAAGGAAATATCTTTCGTTCAAAACTGGAAAGAAACTTTCTGAGAAACTGCTCTGTGTTCTGTTAATTAATCTCACAGAGTTACATCTTTGTCTTCAAGAAGCCTTTCGCTAAGGCTGTTCTTCTGGTATTGGCAAAGGGATATATGGAAGGCCATAGAGGTCTATAGTGGAAAAGGACATATCTTCCGTTCAAAACTGGAAATAAGCTTTCTGAGAAACTGCTCTGTGTTGTGTTAATTCATCTCACAGAGTTACATCTTTCCCTTCAAGAAGCCTTTCTCTAAGGCTGTTCTTGTGGAATTGGCAAAAGGATATTTGGAAGCCCATAGAAGGCTTCGGTGAACAAGGAAATATCTTCCGTACAAAACTGGAAAGAAGCCTTCTGAGAAACTGCTCTGTGTTCTGTTAATTGATCTCACAGAGTTACCACTTTCCCTTCAAGAAGCCTATCGCTAAGGCTGTTCTTGTGGAATTGGTAAAGGTATATTTGGAAGCCCGTAGAGGGCTATAGTGAAAAAGGAAATATCTTCCGTTCAAAACTGGAAAGAAGCTTTCTGAAGAACTGCTCTGTCTTCTGTTAATTGATCTCACAGAGTTACATCTTTCCCTTCAAGAAGCCTTTCGCTAAGGCTGTTCTTGTGGAATTGGCAAAGGGATATTTGGAAGCCATTAGAGGGCTATAGAGAAAAAGGAAATATCTTCCGTTCAAAACTGCAAAGAAGCTTTCTGAGAAACTGCTCTGTGTTCTGTTAATTCATCTCACAGAGTTGCATCTTTCCCTTCAAGTAATCTTTCGCTAAGGCTGTTCTTGTGGAATTGGCAAAGGGATATTTGGAAGCCCATAGAGGGCTATGTTGAAAAAGGAAATATCTTCCGTTCCAAACTGGAAAGAAGCTTTCTGAGAAACTGCTCTGTGTTGTGTTAATTCATCTCACAGAGTTACATCTTTCCCTTCAAGAAGCCTTTCTCTAAGGCTGTTCTTGTGGAATTGGCAAAAGATATTTGGAAGCCCATAGAAGGCTATGGTGAAAAAGGAAATATCTTCCGTTCAAAACTGGAAAGAAGCTTGAGAAACTGCTCTGTGTTCTGTTAATTCATCTCACAGAGTTACATCTTTCCCTTCAAGAAGCCTTCGCTAAGGCTGTTCTTGTGGAATTGGCAAAGGATATTAGGAAGCCCATAGAGGCTATGGTGAAAAAGGAAATATCTTCCGTTCAAAACTGGAAAAAGCTTTCTGAGAAACTGCTCTGTGTTCTGTTAATTCATCTCACAGAGTTACATCTTTCCTTCAAGAAGCCTTTCGCTAAGGCTGTTCTTGTGGAATTGGTAAAGGATATTTGGAAGCCATAGAGGGCTATAGTGAAAAGGAAATATCTTCCGTTCAAAACTGGAAAGAAGCTTTCTGAAGAACTGCTCTGTCTTCTGTTAATTGAACTCACAGAGTTACATCTTTCCTTCAAGAAGCCTTTCGCTAAGGCTGTTCTTGTGGAATTGGCAAAGGATATCTGGAAGCCCATAGAGGGCTATAGAGAAAAGGAAATATCTTCCGTTCAAAACTGGAAAGAAGCTTTCTGAGAAACTGCTCTGTGTTCTGTTAATTCATCTCACAGAGTTGCATCTTTCCTTCAAGTAATCTTTCGCTAAGGCTGTTCTTGTGGAATTGGCAAGGGATATTTGGAAGCCCATAGAGGGCTATGGTGAAAAGGAAATATCTTCCGTTCAAAACTGGAAAGAAGCTTTCTGAGAAACTGCTCTGTGTTCTGTTAATTCATCACACAGAGTTACATCTTTCCTTCAAGAAGCCTTCGCTAAGGCTGTTCTTGTAGAATTGGCAAAGGGATATTTGGAAGCCCATAGAAGGCTATGGTGAAAAGGAAATATCTTCCGTTCAAAACTGGAAAGAAGCTTTCTGAGATACTTCTCTGTGTTCTGTTAATTCATCTCACAGAGTTACATCTTTCCTTCAAGAAGCCTTCGCTAAGGCTGTTCTTGTGGAATTGGCAAAGGATGTTTCAAAGCCCATAGAGGGCTATAGTGAAAAGGAAATATCTTCCGCTTCAAAACTGGAAAGAAGCTTTCTGAGAAACTGCTCTGTGTTCTGTTAATTCATCTCTCAGAGTTACATCTTTCCTTCAAGAAGCCTTTCGCTAAGGCTGTTCTTGTGGAATTGGCAAAGGATATTTGGAAGCCCATAGAGGGCTATAGTGAAAAGGAAATATCTTCTGTTCAAAACTGGAAAGAAGCTTGAGAAACTGCTCTGTGTTCTTTTAATTCATCTCACAGAGTTACATCTTTCCTTCACGAAGCCTATCGCTAAGACTGTTCTTGTGGAATTGGCAAAGGATATTTGGAAGCCCATTGAGGGCTATGGTGAAAAGGAAATATCTTCCGTACAAAACTGGAAAGAAGCTTTTTGAAAATCTACTCTGTGTTCTCTTAATTCATCTCACAGAGTTACGTCTTTCCCTTCAAGAAGCCTTTCGCTAAGGCTGTTTTGTGGAATTGGCAGAGGAATATTTGGAAGCCCGTAGAAGGCTACGGTGAAAAAGGAAATATCTTCCGTAGAAAACTGGAAAGAAGCTTTCTGAGAAACTACTCTGTGTTCTCTTAATTCATCTCACAGAGTTACGTCTTTCCTTCAAGAAGCCTTTCGCTAAGGCTGTTCTTGTGGAATTGGCAAGGATATTTGGAAGCCCATAGAAGGCTACGGTGAAAAAGGAAATATCTTCCGTAGAAAACTGGAAAGAAGCTTTCTGAGAAACTAATCTGTGTTCTGTTAATTCATCTCACAGAGTTACAGCTTTCCCTTCAAGAAGCCTATCGCTAAGTGTGTTCTTGTGGAATTGGCAAAGGGATATTTGGAAGCCCTTAGAGGGCTATGGTGAAAAAGGAAATATCTTCCATTCAAAACTGGAAAGAAGCTTTCTGAGAAACTGCTCTGTGTTCTGTTAATTCATCTCACAGAGTTACATCTTTCCCTTCAAGAAGCCTTTCGCTAAGGCTGTTCTTGTGGAATTGGCAAAGGGATATTTGGAAGCCCATAGAGGGCTACAGTGAAGAAGGAAATATCTTTCGTTCAAAACTGGAAAGAAACTTTCTGAGAAACTGCTCTGTGTTCTGTTAATTCATCTCACAGAGTTCCATCTTTCCCTTCAAGAAGCCTTTCGCTAAGGCTGTTCTTCTGGTATTGGCAAAGGGATATATGGAAGGCCATAGAGTTCTATAGTGGAAAAGGACATATCTTCCGTTCAAAACTGGAAATAAGCTTTCTGAGAAACTGCTCTGTGTTGTGTTAATTCATCTCACAGAGTTACATCTTTCCCTTCAAGAAGCCTTTCTCTAAGGCTGTTCTTGTGGAATTGGCAAAAGAATATTTGGAAGCCCAGAGAAGGCTTCGGTGAAAAAGGAAATATCTTCCGTTCAAAACTGGAAAGAAGCATTCTGAAGAACTGCTCTGTGTTCTGTTAATTCATCTCAAAGAGTTACATCTTTCCCTTCAAGAAGCCTATCGCTAAGGCTGTTCTTGTGGAATTGGTAAAGGGATATTTGGAAGCCCGTAGAGGGCTATAGTGAAAAAGGAAATATCTTCCGTTCAAAACTGGAAAGAAGCTTTCTGAAGAACTGCTCTGTCTTCTGTTAATTGATCTCACAGAGTTACATCTTTCCCTTCAAGAAGCCTTTCGCTAAGGCTGTTCTTGTGGAATTGGCAAAGGGATATTTGGAAGCCATTAGAGGCTATAGTGAAAAGGAAATATCTTCCGTTCAAAACTGCAAAGAAGCTTTCTGAGAAACTGCTCTGTGTTCTGTTAATTCATCTCACAGAGTTGCATCTTTCCCTTCAAGTAATCTTTCGCTAAGGCTGTTCTTGTGGAATTGGCAAAGGGATATTTGGAAGCCCATAGAGGGCTATGTTGAAAAAGGAAATATCTTCCGTTCCAAACTGGAAAGAAGCTTTCTGAGAAACTGCTCTGTGTTCTGTTAATTCATCTCACAGAGTTACATCTTTCCCTTCAAGAAGCCTATCGCTAAGGCTGTTCTTGTGGAATTGGCAAAGGGATATATGGAAACCCTTAGAGGGCTATAGTGAAAAGGACATATCTTCTGTTCAAAACTGGAAAAAGCTTTCTGAGAAACTGCTCTGTGTTCTGTTAATTCATCTCACAGGTTACATCTTTCCTTCAAGAAGCCTTCGCTAAGGCTGTTCTTGTGGAATTAGCAAAGGATATTTGGAAGCCCATAGAGGCTATGGTGAAAAGGAAATATCTTCCGTTCAAAACTGGAAAGAAGCTTTCTGAGATACTTCTCTGTGTTCTGTTAATTCATCTCACAGAGTTACATCTTTCCTTCAAGAAGCCTTCGCTAAGGCTGTTCTTGTGGAATTGGCAAAGGATATTTGGAAGCCCATAGAGGGCTATAGTGAAAAAGGAAATATCTTCCGTTCAAAACTGGAAAGAAGCTTTCTGAGAAACTGCTCTGTGTTCTGTTAATTCATCTCTCAGAGTTACATCTTTCCCTTCAAGAAGCCTTTCGCTAAGGCTGTTCTTGTGGAACTGGCAAAGGGATATTTGGAAGCCCATAGAGGGCTATAGTGAAAAAGGAAATATCTTCTGTTCAAAACTGGAAAGAAGCTTTCTGAGAAACTGCTCTGTGTTCTTTTAATTCATCTCACAGAGTTACATCTTTCCCTTCACGAAGCCTATCGCTAAGACTGTTCTTGTGGAATTGGCAAAGGGATATTTGGAAGCCCATTGAGGGCTATGGTGAAAAAGGAAATATCTTCCGTACAAAACTGGAAAGAAGCTTTTTGAAAATCTACTCTGTGTTCTCTTAATTCATCTCACAGAGTTACGTCTTTCCCTTCAAGAAGCCTTTCGCTAAGGCTGTTTTGTGGAATTGGCAGAGGAATATTTGGAAGCCCGTAGAAGGCTACGGTGAAAAAGGAAATATCTTCCCTACAAAACTGGAAAGAAGCTTTCTGAGAAACTACTCTGTGTTCTGTTAATTCATCTCAGAGTTACATCTTTCCTTCAAGAAGCCTTTCGCTAAGGCTGTTCTTGTGGAATTGGCAAAGGGCTATTTGGAAGCCCATAGAGGGCTATGGTGAAAAAGAAATATCTTCCGTTCAAAACTGGAAAGAAGCTTTCTGAGAAACTGCTCTGTGTTCTGTTAATTCATCTCACAGAGTTACATCTTTCCCTTCAAGAAGCCTTTCGCTAAGGCTGTTCTTGTCGAATTGGCAAAGGGATATTTGGAAGCCCATAGAGGGCTATGGTGAAAAAGGAAATATCTTCAGTTCAAAACTGGAAAGAAGCTTTCTGAGGAACTGCTCTGTGTTCTGTTAATTCATCTCACAGAGTTACAACTTTCCCTTCAAGAAGCCTTTCGCTAAGGCTGTTCTTGTGGAATTGGCAAAGGGATATTTGGAAGCCCATAGAGGGCTATAGTGAAAAAGGACATATCTTCCGTTCAAAACTGGAAAGAAGCTTTCTGAGAAACTGCTCTGTGTTGCGTTAATTCCTCTCACAGAGTTACATCTTTCCCTTCAAGAAGCCTTTCGCTAAGGCTGTTCTTGTGGTATTGGCAAAAGGATATTTGGAAGCCCATAGAAGGCTACGGTGAAAAAGGAAATATCTTCCGTACAAAACTGGAAAGAGGCTTTCTGAGAAACTGCTCTGTGTTCTGTTAATTCATCTCACAGAGTTACATCTTTCCCTTAAAGAAGCCTTTCGCTAAGGCTGTTCTTGTGGAATTGGCAAAGGGATATTTGGAAGCCCATAGAGGGCTATAGAGAAAAAGGAAATATCTTCCGTTCAAAACTGCAAAGAAGCTTTCTGAGAAACTGCTCTGTGTTCTGTTAATTCATCTCACAGAGTTGCATCTTTCCCTTCAAGTAATCTTTCGCTAAGGCTGTTCTTGTGGAATTGGCAAAGGGATATTTGGAAGCCCATAGAGGGCTATGGTGAAAAAGGAAATATCTTCCGTTCCAAACTGGAAATAAGCTTTCTGAGAAACTGCTCTGTGTTCTGTTAATTCATCTCACAGAGTTACATCTTTCCCTTCAAGAAGCCTATCGCTAAGGCTGTTCTTGTGGAATTGGCAAAGGGATATATGGAAACCCTTAGAGGGCTATAGTGAAAAAGGACATATTTTCTGTTCAAAACTGGAAAGAAGCTTTCTGAGAAACTGCTCTGTGTTCTGTTAATTCATCTCTCAGAGTTACATCTTTCCCTTCAAGAAGCCTTTCGCTAAGGCTGTTCTTGTGGAACTGGCAAAGGGATATTTGGAAGCCCATAGAGGGCTATAGTGAAAAAGGAAATATCTTCTGTTCAAAACTGGAAAGAAGCTTTCTGAGAAACTGCTCTGTGTTCTTTTAATTCATCTCACAGAGTTACATCTTTCCCTTCACGAAGCCTATCGCTAAGACTGTTCTTGTGGAATTGGCAAAGGGATATTTGGAAGCCCATAAAGCGCTATGGTGAAAAAGGAAATATCTTCCGTACAAAACTGGAAAGAAGCTTTTTGAAAATCTACTCTGTGTTCTCTTAATTCATCTCACAGAGTTACGTCTTTCCCTTCAAGAAGCCTTTCGCTAAGGCTGTTTTGTGGAATTGGCAGAGGAATATTTGGAAGCCCGTAGAAGGCTACGGTGAAAAAGGAAATATCTTCCCTACAAAACTGGAAAGAAGCTTTCTGAGAAACTACTCTGTGTTCTGTTAATTCATCTCACAGAGTTACATCTTTCCCTTCAAGAAGCCTTTCGCTAAGGCTGTTCTTGTGGAATTGGCAAAGGGCTATTTGGAAGCCCATAGAGGGCTATGGTGAAAAAGAAATATCTTCCGTTCAAAACTGGAAAGAAGCTTTCTGAGAAACTGCTCTGTGTTCTGTTAATTCATCTCACAGAGTTACATCTTTCCCTTCAAGAAGCCTTTCGCTAAGGCTGTTCTTGTCGAATTGGCAAAGGGATATTTGGAAGCCCATAGAGGGCTATGGTGAAAAAGGAAATATCTTCCGCTCAAAACTGGAAAGAAGCTTTCTGAAGAACTGCTCTGTGTTCTGTTAATTCATCTCACAGAGTTACATCTTTCCTTCAAGAAGCCTTTCGCTAAGGCTGTTCTTGTGGAATTGGCAAAGGATATTTGGAAGCCCTTAGAGGGCTATGGTGAAAAAGGAAATATCTTCCGCTCAAAACTGGAAAGAAGCTTTCTGAGAAACTGCTCTGTGTTCTGTTAATTCATCTCACAGAGTTACATCTTTCCTTCAAGAAGCCATTCGCTAAGGCTGTTCTTGTGGAATTGGCAAAGGGATATTTGGAAGCCCATAGAGGGCTATGGTGAAAAAGGAAATATCTTCCGTTCAAAACTGGAAAGAAGCTTTCTGAGAAACTGCTCTGTGTTCTGTTAATTCATCTCACAGAGTTATATCTTTCCCTTCAACAAGCCTATCACTAAGGCTGTTCTTGTGGAATTGGCAAAGGGATATATGGAAGCCTATAGAGGGCTATGGTAAAAAAGGAAATATCTTCCGTTCAAAACTGGAAAGAAGCTTTCTGAAGAACTGATCTGTGTTCTGTTAATTCATCTCACAGAGTTACATCTTTCCTTTGAAGAAGTCATTCGCTAAGGCTGTTCTAGTGGAATTGGCAAAGGGATATTTGGAAGCCCATAGAAGGCTACGGTGAAAAAGGAAATATCTTCCGTACAAAACTGGAAAGAGGCTTTCTGAGAAACTGCTCTGTGTTCTGTTAATTCATCTCACAGAGTTCCATCTTTCCCTTCAAGAAGTCTTTCGCTAAGGCTGTTCTTGTGGAATTGGCAAAGGGATATATGGAAGCCTATAGAGGTCTATAGTGAAAAAGGAAATATCTTCCGTTCAAAACTGGAAAGAAGCATTCTGAAGAACTGATCTGTGTTCTGTTAATTCATCTCACAGAGTTACATCTTTCCCTTCAAGAAGCCATTCGCTAAGGCTGTTCTTGTGGAATTGGCAAAGGGATATTTGGAAGCCCATAGAGGGCTATGGTGAATAAGGAAATATCATGAAAAGAAGCATTCTGAGAAACTGCTCTGTGTTCTCTTAATTCATCTCACAGAGTTACATCTTTCCCTTCAAGAAGCCTTTCGGTAAGGCTTTTCTTGTGGAATTGGCAAAGGGATAATTGGAAGCCCATAGAAGGCTATAGTGAAAAAGGAAATATCTTCCGTTCAAAACTGGAAAGAAGCTTTCTGAGAAACTGCTCTGTGTTCTGTTAATTCATCTTACAGTGTTACATCTTTCCCTTCAAGAAACCTTTCGCTAAGGCTGTTCTTGTGGAATTGGCAAAGGGATATTTGGAAGACCATAGAGGGCTATAGTGAAAAAGGAAATATCTTCCGTTCAAAACTGGAAAGAAGCTTTCTGACAAACTGCTCTGTGTTTTGTTATTTCATCTCACAGAGTTACATCTTTCCTTTCAAGAAGCCTTTCGCTAAGGCTGTTCTTGTGGAATTGGCAAAGGGATATTTGGAAGCCCATAAAGGGCTATGGTGAAAAAGGAAATATCTTCCGTTCAAAACTGGAAAGAAGCTTTCTGAGAAACTGCTCTGTGTTCTGTTAATTCATCTCACAGAGTTACATCTTTCCCTTCAAGAAGCCTTTCGCTAAGGCTGTTCTTGTGGAATTGGCAAAGGATATTTGGAAGCCCATAGAGGGCTATGGTGAAAAAGGAAATATCTTCCGTTCAAAACTGGAAAGAAGCTTTCTGAGAAACTGCTCTGTGTTCTGTTAATTCGTCTCACAGAGTTACATCTTTCCCTTCAAGAAGCCTTTCCTAAGGCTGTTCTTGTGGAATTGGCAAAGGGCTATTTGGAAGCCCATAGAGGGCTATGGTGAAAAAGGAAATATCTTCCGTTCAAAACTGGAAAGAAGCTTTCTGAGAAACTGCTCTGTCTTCTGTTAATTCATCTCACAGAGTTACATCTTTCCCTTCAAGAAGCCTTTCGCTAAGGCTGTTCTTGTGGAATTGGCAAAGGGATATTTGGAAGCCCATAGAGGGCTATGGTGAAAAAGGAAATATGTTCCGTTCAAAACTGGAAAGAAGCTTTCTGAGAAACTGCTCTGTGTTCTGTTAATTCATCTCACAGAGTTACATCTTTCCCTTCAAGAAGCCTTTCGCTAAGGCTGTTCTTGTGGAATTGGCAAAGGGATATTTGGAAGCCCATAAAGGGCTATGGTGAAAAAGGAAATATCTTCCGTTCAAAACTGGAAAGAAGCTTTCTGAGAAACTGCTCTGTGTTATCTTAATTCATCTCACAGAGTTACATCTTTCCCTTCAAGAAGCCTATCGCTACTGCTGTTCTTGTGGAATTGGCGAAGGGATATTTGGAAGCCCATAGAGGGCTATGGTGAAAAAGGAAATATCTTCCGTTCAAAACTGGAAAGAAGCTTTCTGAGAAACTGCTCTGTGTTCTGTTAATTCATCTCACAGAGTTACATCTTTCCCTTCAAGAAGCCTTTCGCTAAGGCTGTTCTTGTGGAATTCACAAAGGGATATTTGGAAGCCCATAGAGGGCTATGGTGAAAAAGGAAATATCTTCCGTTCAAAACTGGAAAGAAGCTTTCTGAAGAACTGCTATGTGTTCTGTTAATTCATCTCACAGAGTTACATCTTTCCCTTCAAGAAGCCTTTCGCTAACGCTGTTCTTGTGGAATTGGCAAAGGGATATTTGGAAGCCCATAGAGGGCTATAGTGAAAAAGGACATATCTTCCGTTCAAAACTGGATATAAGCTTTCTGAGAAACTGCTCTGTGTTGTGTTAATTCATCTCACAGAATTACATCTTTCCCTTCAAGAAGCCTTTCGCTAAGGCTGTTCTTGTGGAATTGGCAAAGGGATATTTGGAAGCCCATAGAGGGCTATGGTGAAAAAGGAAATATCTTCCGTTCAAAACTGGAAAGAAGCTTTCTGAAGAACTGATCTGTGTTCTGTTAATTCATCTCAGAGAGTTACATCTTTCCCTTCAAGAAGCCTTTCGCTAAGGCTGTTCTTGTGGAATTGGCAAAGGGATATTTGGAAGCCCTTAGAGGGCTATGGTGAAAAAGGAAATATCTTCCGTTCAAAACTGGAAAGAAGCTTTCTGAAGAACTGCTCTGTGTTCTGTTAATTCATCTCACAGAGTTACATCTTTCCTTCAAGAAGCCTTTCGCTAAGGCTGTTCTTCTGGAATTGGCAAAGGGATATATGGAAGCCCATAGAGGGCTATAGTGAAAAGGACATATCTTCCGTTCAAAACTGGATATAAGCTTTCTGAGAAACTGCTCTGTGTTGTGTTAATTCATCTCACAGAGTTACATCTTTCCCTTCAAGAAGCCTTTCCTAAGGCTGTTCTTGTGGAATTGGCAAAGGATATTTGGAAGCCCATAGAAGGCTATGGTGAAAAGGAAATATCTTCCGTTCAAAACTGGAAAGAAGCTTTCTGAAGAACTGCTCTGTGTTCTGTTAATTCATCTCACAGAGTTACATCTTTCCCTTCAAGAAGCCTTCGCTAAGGCTGTTCTTCTGGAATTGGCAAAGGGATATATGGAAGCCTATAGATGGCTATAGTGAAAAGGACATATCTTCCGTTCAAAACTGGATATAAGCTTTCTGAGAAACTGCTCTGTGTTGTGTTAATTCATCTCACAGAGTTACATCTTTCCTTCAAGAAGCCTTTCGCTAAGGCTGTTCTTGTGGAATTGGCAAAGGATATTTGGAAGCCCATAGAAGGCTATGGTGAAAAAGGAAATATCTTCCGTTCAAAACTGGAAAGAAGCTTTCTGAGAAACTGCTCTGTGTTCTGTTAATTCATCTCACAGAGTTACATCTTTCCTTCAAGAAGCCTTTCGCTAAGGCTGTTCTTGTGGAATTGGCAAAGGATATTTGGAAGCCCATAGAGGGCTATGGTGAAAAAGGAATTATCTTCCGTTCAAAACTGGAAAAAGCTTTCTGAGAAACTGCTCTGTACTCTCTTAATTCATCTCACAGAGTTACATCTTTCCCTTCAAGAAGCCTTTCGCTAAGGCTGTTCTTGTGGAATTGGCAAAGGGATATATGGAAGCCCATAGAAGGCTATAGTGAAAAAGGAAATATCTTCCGTTCAAAACTGGAAAGAAGCTTTCTGAAGAACTGCTCTGTCTTCTAATTGAACTCACAGAGTTACATCTTTCCTTCAAAGCCTTTCGCTAAGGCTGTTCTTGTGGAATTGGCAAAGGGATATCTGGAAGCCCATAGAGGGCTATAGAGAAAAAGGAAATATCTTCCGTTCAAAACTGCAAAGAAGCTTTCTGAGAAACTGCTCTGTGTTCTGTTAATTCATCTCACAGAGTTGCATCTTTCCCTTCAAGTAATCTTTCGCTAAGGCTGTTCTTGTGGAATTGGCAAAGGATATTTGGAAGCCCATAGAGGGCTATGGTGAAAAGGAAATATCTTCCGTTCAAAACTGGAAAGAAGCTTTCTGAGAAACTGCTCTGTGTTCTGTTAATTCATCACACAGAGTTACATCTTTCCCTTCAAGAAGCCTTCGCTAAGGCTGTTCTTGTGGAATTGGCAAAGGATATTTGGAAGCCCATAGAGGCTATGGTGAAAAGGAAATATCTTCCGTTCAAAACTGGAAAGAAGCTTTCTGAGATACTTCTCTGTGTTCTGTTAATTCATCTCACAGAGTTACATCTTTCCCTTCAAGAAGCCTTTCGCTAAGGCTGTTCTTGTGGAATTGGCAAAGGATATTTGGAAGCCCATAGAGGGCTATAGTGAAAAAGGAAATATCTTCCGTTCAAAACTGGAAAGAAGCTTTCTGAGAAACTGCTCTGTGTTCTTTAATTCATCTCACAGAGTTACATCTTTCCCTTCAAGAAGCCTATCGCTAAGGCTGTTCTTGTGGAATTGGCAAAGGGATATTTGGAAGCCCATAGAGGGCTATGGTGAAAAAGGAAATATCTTCCGTTCAAAACTGGAAAGAAGCTTTCTGAAAACTGATCTGTGTTCTGTTAATTCATCTCACAGAGTTACATCTTTCCTTCAAGAAGCCTTTCGCTAAGGCTGTTCTTGTGGAATTGGCAAAGGATATTTGGAAGCCCATAGAGGGCTATGGTGAAAAGGAAATATCTTCCGTTCAAAACTGGAAAGAAGGAGAAACTGCTCTGTGTTCTGTTAATTCATCTCACAGAGTTACATCTTTCCTTCAAGAAGCCTTTCGCTAAGGCTGTTCTTGTGGAATTGGCAAAGGATATTTGGAAGCCCATAGAGGGCTATGGTGAAAAGGAAATATCTTCCGTTCAAAACTGGAAAGAAGCTTTCTGAGAAACTGCTCTGTGTTCTGTTAATTCATCTCACAGAGTTACATCTTTCCTTCAAGCCTTTCGCTAAGGCTGTTCTTGTGGAATTGGCAAAGGATATTTGGAAGCCCGTAGGGCTATAGTGAAAAAAGGAAATATCTTCCGTTCAAAACTGGAAAGAAGCTTTCTGAGAACTGCTCTGTGTTCTGTTAATTCATCTCACAGAGTTACATCTTTCCTTCAAGAAGCCTTTCGCTAAGGCTGTTCTTGTGGAATTGGCAAAGGGATATTTGGAAGCCCATAGAGGGCTATAGTGAAAAGGAAATATCTTCCGTTCAAAACTGGAAAGAAGCTTTCTGAGAAACTGCTCTGTGTTCTGTTAATTCATCTCACAGAGTTACATCTTTCCTTCAAGTAAGCCTTTCGCTAAGGCTGTTCTTGTGGAATTGGCAAAGGATATTTGGAAGCCCATAGAGGCTATGTGAAAGGAAATATCTTCCGTTCAAAACTGGAAAGAAGCTTTCTGAGAAACTGCTCTGTGTTCTGTTAATTCATCTCACAGAGTTACATCTTTCCTTCAAGAAGCCTATCGCTAAGGCTGTTCTTGTGGAATTGGCAAAGGGATATTTGGAAGCCCTTAGAGGGCTATAGTGAAAAGGACATATCTTCCGTTCAAACTGGAAAGAAGCTTTCTGAGAAACTGCTCTGTGTTCTGTTAATTCATCTCACAGAGTTACATCTTTCCTTCAAGAAGCCTTTCGCTAAGGCTGTTCTTGTGGAATTGGCAAAGGATATTTGGAAGCCCATAGAGGCTATGGTGAAAGGAAATATCTTCCGTTCAAAACTGGAAAGAAGCTTTCTGAGAAACTGCTCTGTGTTCTGTTAATTCATCTCACAGAGTTACATCTTTCCCTTCAAGAAGCCTTTCGCTAAGGCTGTTCTTGTGGAATTAGCAAAGGATATTTCAAACCCATAGAGGGCTATAGTGAAAAAGGAAATATCTTCCGTTCAAAACTGGAAAGAAGCTTTCTGAGAAACTGCTCTGTGTTCTGTTAATTCATCTCACAGAGTTACATCTTTCCTTCAAGAAGCCTTTCGCTAAGGCTGTTCTTGTGGAATTGGCAAAGGGATATTTGGAAGCCCATAGAGGGCTATAGTGAAAGGAAATATCTTCCGTTCAAAACTGGAAAGAAACTTTCTGAGAAACTGCTCTGTGTTCTGTTAATTCATCTCACAGAGTTACATCTTTCCCTTCAAGAAGCCTTTTCGCTAAGGCTGTTCTTGTGGAATTGGCAAAGGATATTTGGAAGCCCATAGAGGGCTATGGTGAAAAGGAAATATCTTCCGTTCAAAACTGGAAAGAAGCTTTCTGAGAAACTGCTCTGTGTTCTGTTAATTCATCTCACAGAGTTACATCTTTCCTTCAAGAAGCCTTTCGCTAAGGCTGTTCTTGTGGAATTGGCAGAGGGATATTTGGAAGCCCATAGAGGGCTATGGTGAAAAGGAAATATCTTCCGTTCAAAACTGGAAAGAAGCTTTCTGAGAAACTACTCTGTGTTCTGTTAATTCATCTCACAGAGTTACATCTTTCCTTCAAGAAGCCTTTCGCTAAGGCTGTTCTTGTGGAATTGGCAAAGGATATTTGGAAGCCCATAGAGGGCTATGGTGAAAAGAAATATCTTCCGTTCAAAACTGGAAAGAAGCTTTCTGAGAAACTGCTCTGTGTTCTGTTAATTCATCTCACAGAGTTACATCTTTCCTTCAAGAAGCCTTTCGCTAAGGCTGTTCTTGTGGAATTGGCAAAGGGATATTTGGAAGCCCATAGAGGGCTATGGTGAAAAATATCTTCCGTTCAAAACTGGAAAGAAGCTTTCTGAGAAACTGCTCTGTGTTCTGTTAATTCATCTCACAGAGTTACATCTTTCCTTCAAGAAGCCTTTCGCTAAGGCTGTTCTTGTGGAATTGGCAAAGGGATATTTGGAAGCCCATAGAGGGCTATAGTGAAAAGGACATATCTTCCGTTCAAAACTGGAAAGAAGCTTTCTGAGAAACTGCTCTGTGTTCTGTTAATTCATCTCACAGAGTTACATCTTTCCTTCAAGAAGCCTTTCGCTAAGGCTGTTCTTGTGGAATTGGCAAAGGATATTTGGAAGCCCATAGAGGCTATAGTGAAAGGAAATATCTTCCGTTCAAAACTGGAAAGAAGCTTTCTGAGAAACTGCTCTGTGTTCTGTTAATTCATCTCACAGAGTTACATCTTTCCTTCAAGAAGCCTTTCGCTAAGGCTGTTCTTGTGGAATTGGCAAAGGATATTTGGAAGCCCATAGAGGGCTATAGTGAAAAGGAAATATCTTCCGTTCAAAACTGAAGCTTTCTGAGAAACTGCTCTGTGTTCTGTTAATTCATCTCACAGAGTTACATCTTTCCCTTCAAGAAGCCTTTCGCTAAGGCTGTTCTTGTGGAATTAGCAAAGGGATATTTGGAAGCCCATAGAGGGCTATGGTGAAAAGGAAATATCTTCCGTTCAAAACTGGAAAGAAGCTTTCTGAGAAACTGCTCTGTGTTCTGTTAATTCATCTCACAGAGTTACATCTTTCCTTCAAGAAGCCTTTCGCTAAGGCTGTTCTTGTGGAATTGGCAAGGGATATTTGGAAACCCTTAGGGCTATAGTGAAAAAGGAAATATCTTCCGTTCAAAACTGGAAAGAAGCTTTCTGAGAAACTGCTCTGTGTTCTGTTAATTCATCTCACAGAGTTACATCTTTCCCTTCAAGAAGCCTTTCGCTAAGGCTGTTCTTGTGGAATTGGCAAAGGGATATTTGGAAGCCCATAGAGGGCTATAGTGAAAAAGGAAATATCTTCTGTTCAAAACTGGAAAGAAGCTTTCTGAGAAACTGCTCTGTGTTCTGTTAATTCATCTCACAGAGTTACATCTTTTCCTTCAAGAAGCCTATCGCTAAGCTGTTCTTGTGGAATTGGCAAGGATATTTGGAAGCCCATAGAGGGCTATGGTGAAAAGGAAATATCTTCCGTTCAAAACTGGAAAGAAGCTTTTTGAGAAACTGCTCTGTGTTCTGTTAATTCATCTCACAGAGTTACATCTTTCCCTTCAAGAAGCCTTTCGCTAAGGCTGTTCTTGTGGAATTGGCAAAGGATATTTGGAAGCCCATAGAGGCTATGGTGAAAAAGGAAATATCTTCCGTTCAAAACTGGAAAGAAGCTTTCTGAGAAACTGCTCTGTGTTCTGTTAATTCATCTCACAGAGTTACATCTTTCCCTTCAAAGCCTTTCGCTAAGGCTGTTCTTGTGGAATTGGCAAAGGATATTTGGAAGCCCATAGAGGGCTATGGTGAAAAAAGGAAATATCTTCCGTTCAAAACTGGAAAGAAGCTTTCTGAGAAACTGCTCTGTGTTCTGTTAATTCATCTCACAGAGTTACATCTTTCCCTTCAAGAAGCCTTTCGCTAAGGCTGTTCTTGTGGAATTGGCAAAGGGATATTTGGAAGCCCATAGAGGGCTATGGTGAAAAAGGAAATATCTTCCGTTCAAAACTGGAAAGAAGCTTTCTGAGAAACTGCTCTGTGTTCTGTTAATTCATCTCACAGAGTTACATCTTTCCCTTCAAGAAGCCTTTCGCTAAGGCTGTTCTTGTGGAATTGGCAAAGGGATATTTGGAAGCCCATAGAGGGCTAAGTTGAAAAAGAAATATCTTCCGTTCAAAACTGGAAAGAAGCTTTCTGAGAAACTGCTCTGTGTTCTGTTAATTCATCTCACAGAGTTACATCTTTCCCTTCAAGAAGCCTTTCGCTAAGGCTGTTCTTGTGGAATTGGCAAAGGATATTTGGAAGCCCATAGAAGGCTATGGTGAAAAAAGGAAATATCTTCCGTTCAAAACTGGAAAGAAGCTTTCTGAGAAACTGCTCTGTGTTCTGTTAATTCATCTCACAGAGTTGTACATCTTTCCCTTCAACAAGCCTATCACTAAGGCTGTTCTTGTGGAATTGGCAAAGGGATATATGGAAGCCATAGAGGGCTATGGTGAAAAAGGAAATATCTTCCGTTCAAAACTGGAAAGAAGCTTTCTGAAGAACTGCTCTGTGTTCTGTTAATTCATCTCACAGAGTTACATCTTTCCTTCAAGAAGCCTTTCGCTAAGGCTGTTCTTGTGGAATTGGCAAAGGGATATTTGGAAGCCCATAGAAGGGCTATGGTGAAAAGGAAATATCTTCCGTTCAAAACTGGAAAGAAGCTTTCTGAGAAACTGCTCTGTGTTCTGTTAATTCATCTCACAGAGTTACATCTTTCCCTTCAAGAAGCCTTTCGCTAAGGCTGTTCTTGTGGAATTGGCAAGGGATATTTGGAAGCCCAGAGGGCTATGGTGAAAAAAGGAAATATCTTCCGTTCAAAACTGGAAAGAAGCTTTCTGAAGAACTGCTCTGTGTTCTGTTAATTCATCTCACAGAGTTACATCTTTCCCTTCAAAAGCCTTTCGCTAAGGCTGTTCTTGTGGAATTGGCAAGGGATATTTGGAAGCCCATAGAGGCTATAGTGAAAAGGAAATATCTTCCGTTCAAAACTGGAAAGAAGCTTTCTGAGAACTGCTCTGTGTTCTGTTAATTCATCTCACAGAGTTACATCTTTCCCTTCAAGAAGCCTTTCGCTAAGGCTGTTCTTGTGGAATTGGCAAGGGATATTTGGAAGCCCATAGAGGGCTATAGTGAAAAGGAAATATCTTCCGTTCAAAACTGGAAAGAAGCTTTCTGAGAAACTGCTCTGTGTTCTGTTAATTCATCTCACAGAGTTACATCTTTCCTTCAAAAGCCTTTCGCTAAGGCTGTTCTTGTGGAATTGGCAAAGGGATATTTGGAAGCCCATAGAGGGCTATGGTGAAAAGGAAATATCTTCCGTTCAAAACTGGAAAGAAGCTTTCTGAGAAACTGCTCTGTGTTCTGTTAATTCATCTCACAGAGTTACATCTTTCCTTCAAGAAGCCTTTCGCTAAGGCTGTTCTTGTGGAATTGGCAAAGGATATTTGGAAGCCCATAGAGGGCTATGGTGAAAAAGGAAATATCTTCCGTTCAAAACTGGAAAGAAGCTTTCTGAAGAAACTGATCTGTGTTCTGTTAATTCATCTCACAGAGTTACATCTTTCCCTTCAAGAAGCCTTTCGCTAAGGCTGTTCTTGTGGAATTGGCAAAGGATATTTGGAAGCCCATAGAGGCTATGGTGAAAAAGGAAATATCTTCCGTTCAAAACTGGAAAGAAGCTTTCTGAAAACTGCTCTGTGTTCTGTTAATTCATCTCACAGAGTTACATCTTTCCTTCAAGAAGCCTTTCGCTAAGGCTGTTCTTGTGGAATTGGCAAAGGGATATTTGGAAGCCCATAGAGGGCTATGGTGAAAAGGAAATATCTTCGTTCAAAACTGGAAAGAAGCTTTCTGAGAAACTGCTCTGTGTTCTGTTAATTCATCTCACAGTTACATCTTTCCCTTCAAGAAGCCTTTCGCTAAGGCTGTTCTTGTGGAATTGGCAAAGGGATATTTGGAAGCCCATAGAGGGCTATAGTGAAAAGGAAATATCTTCCGTTCAAAACTGGAAAAAGCTTTCTGAGAAACTGCTCTGTGTTCTGTTAATTCATCTCACAGAGTTACATCTTTCCCTTCAAGAAGCCTTTCGCTAAGGCTGTTCTTGTGGAATTGGCAAAGGATATTTGGAAGCCCATAGAGGGCTATGTGAAAAGGAAATATCTTCCGTTCAAAACTGGAAAGAAGCTTTCTGAGAAACTGCTCTGTGTTCTGTTAATTCATCTCACAGAGTTACATCTTTCCCTTCAAAAAAGCCTTCGCTAAGGCTGTTCTTGTGGAATTGGCAAAGGATATATGGAACCCATAGAGGGCTATGGTGAAAAGGACATATCTTCTGTTCAAAACTGGAAAGAAGCTTTCTGAGAAACTGCTCTGTGTTCTGTTAATTCATCTCACAGAGTTACATCTTTCCCTTCAAGAAGCCTTTCGCTAAGGCTGTTCTTGTGGAATTGGCAAAGGGATATTTGGAAGCCCATAGAGGGCTATGGTGAAAAAGGAAATATCTTCCGTTCAAAACTGGAAAGAAGCTTTCTGAGAAACTGCTCTGTGTTCTGTTAATTCATCTCACAGAGTTACATCTTTCCTTCAAGAAGCCTTTCGCTAAGGCTGTTCTTGTGGAATTGGCAAAGGATATTTGGAAGCCCATAGAGGGCTATAGTGAAAAGGAAATATCTTCCGTTCAAAACTGGAAAGAAGCTTTCTGAGAAACTGCTCTGTGTTCTGTTAATTCATCTCAGAGTTACATCTTTCCTTCAAGAAGCCTTTCGCTAAGGCTGTTCTTGTGGAATTGGCAAAGGGATATTTGGAAGCCCATAGAGGGCTATAGTGAAAAGGAAATATCTTCTGTTCAAAACTGGAAAGAAGCTTTCTGAGAAACTGCTCTGTGTTCTGTTAATTCATCTCACAGAGTTACATCTTTCCTTCAGAAGCCTTCGCTAAGGCTGTTCTTGTGGAATTGGCAAAGGATATTTGGAAGCCCATTGAGGGCTATGGTGAAAAGGAAATATCTTCCAAAACTGGAAAGAAGCTTTTGAAAACTACTCTGTGTTCTCTTAATTCATCTCACAGAGTTACATCTTTCCTTCAAGAAGCCTTTCGCTAAGGCTGTTCTTGTGGAATTGGCAAGGATATTTGGAAGCCCATAGAGGCTACGGTGAAAAAGGAAATATCTTCCTACAAAACTGGAAAAGCTTTCTGAGAAACTGCTCTGTGTTCTGTTAATTCATCTCACAGAGTTACATCTTTCCTTCAAAGCCTTTCGCTAAGGCTGTTCTTGTGGAATTGGCAAAGGGATATTTGGAAGCCCATAGAGGGCTATGGTGAAAAGAAATATCTTCCGTTCAAAACTGGAAAGAAGCTTTCTGAGAAACTGCTCTGTGTTCTGTTAATTCATCTCACAGAGTTACATCTTTCCCTTCAAGAACTTTTGCTAAGGCTGTTCTTGTCGAATTGGCAAAGGATATTTGGAAGCCCATAGAGGGCTATGGTGAAAAAAATCTTCCGTTCAAAACTGGAAAGAAGCTTTCTGAGAAACTGCTCTGTGTTCTGTTAATTCATCTCACAGAGTTACATCTTTCCCTTCAAGAAGCCTTTCGCTAAGGCTGTTCTTGTGGAATTGGCAAAGGATATTTGGAAGCCCATAGGGCTATAGTGAAAAAGGACATATCTTCCGTTCAAAACTGGAAAGAAGCTTTCTGAGAAACTGCTCTGTGTTCTGTTAATTCATCTCACAGAGTTACATCTTTCCCTTCAAGAAGCCTTTCGCTAAGGCTGTTCTTGTGGAATTGGCAAAGGATATTTGGAAGCCCATAGAAGGCTATGGTGAAAAGGAAATATCTTCCGTTCAAAACTGGAAAGAAGCTTTCTGAGAAACTGCTCTGTGTTCTGTTAATTCATCTCACAGAGTTACATCTTTCCTTCAAAGCCTTTCGCTAAGGCTGTTCTTGTGGAATTGGCAAAGGATATTTGGAAGCCCATAGAGGGCTATAGGTGAAAAAGGAAATATCTTCCGTTCAAAACTGGAAAGAAGCTTTCTGAGAAACTGCTCTGTGTTCTGTTAATTCATCTCACAGAGTTACATCTTTCCTTCAAGCCTTTCGCTAAGGCTGTTCTTGTGGAATTGGCAAAGGGATATTTGGAAGCCCATAGAGGGCTATGGTGAAAAGGAAATATCTTCCGTTCAAAACTGGAAAGAAGCTTTCTGAGAAACTGCTCTGTGTTCTGTTAATTCATCTCACAGAGTTACATCTTTCCCTTCAAGAAGCCTTTCGCTAAGGCTGTTCTTGTGGAATTGGCAAAGGGATATTTGGAAAGCCCATAGAGGGCTATAGTGAAAAGGAAATATCTTCTGTTCAAAACTGGAAAGAAGCTTTCTGAGAAACTGCTCTGTGTTCTGTTAATTCATCTCAGAGTTACATCTTTCCTTCAAGAAGCCTTTCGCTAAGGCTGTTCTTGTGGAATTGGCAAAGGGATATTTGGAAGCCCATAGAGGGCTATAGTGAAAAGGAAATATCTTCCGTTCAAAACTGGAAAGAAGCTTTCTGAGAAACTGCTCTGTGTTAATTCATCTCACAGAGTTACATCTTTCCTTCAAGAAGCCTTTCGCTAAGGCTGTTCTTGTGGAATTGGCAAAGGGATATTTGGAAGCCCATAAAGGCTATGGTGAAAAAGGAAATATCTTCCGTTCAAAACTGGAAAGAAGCTTTCTGAAACTACTCTGTGTTCTGTTAATTCATCTCACAGAGTTACATCTTTCCTTCAAGAAGCCTTTCGCTAAGGCTGTTTTGTGGAATTGGCAGAGGAATATTTGGAAGCCCATGAGAGGCTACGGTGAAAAAGGAAATATCTTCCGTTCAAAACTGGAAAGAAGCTTTCTGAGAAACTGCTCTGTGTTCTGTTAATTCATCTCAGAGTTACATCTTTCCTTCAAGAAGCCTTTCGCTAAGGCTGTTCTTGTGGAATTGGCAAAGGGATATTTGGAAGCCCATAGAGGGCTATGGTGAAAAAGAAATATCTTCCGTTCAAAACTGGAAAGAAGCTTTCTGAGAAACTGCTCTGTGTTCTGTTAATTCATCTCACAGAGTTACATCTTTCCCTTCAAGAAGCCTTTCGCTAAGGCTGTTCTTGTGGAATTGGCAAAGGGATATTTGGAAGCCCATAGAGGGCTATGGTGAAAAAGGAAATATCTTCAGTTCAAAACTGGAAAGAAGCTTTCTGAGGAACTGCTCTGTGTTCTGTTAATTCATCTCACAGAGTTACATCTTTCCCTTCAAGAAGCCTTTCACTAAGGCTGTTCTTGTGGAATTGGCAAAGGGATATTTGGAAGCCCATAGAGGGCTATAGTGAAAAAGGAAATATCTTCCGTTCAAAACTGGAAAGAAGCTTTCTGAGAAACTGCTCTGTGTTCTGTTAATTCATCTCACAGAGTTACATCTTTCCCTTCAAGAAGCCTTTCGCTAAGGCTGTTCTTGTGGAATTGGCAAAAGGATATTTGGAAGCCCATAGAAGGCTACGGTGAAAAAGGAAATATCTTCCGTACAAAACTGGAAAGAAGCTTTCTGAGAAACGGCTCTGTGTTCTGTCAATTCATCTCACAGAGTTGTATTTTTCCCTTCAACAAGCCTATCACTAAGGCTGTTCTTGTGGAACTGGCAAAGGGATATATGGAAACCTATAGAAGTCTATGGTGAAAAAGGAAATATCTTCCGTTCAAAACTGGAAAGAAGGTTTCTGAAGAACTGATCTGTGTTCTGTTAATTAATCTCACAGAGTTACATCTTTCCCTTCAAGAAGTCATTCGATAATGCTGTTCTAGTGGAATTGGCAAAGGGATATTTGGAAGCCCATAGAACGCTACGGTGAAAAAGGAAATATCTTCCGTACAAAACTGGAAAGAGGCTTTCTGAGAAACTGCTCTGTGTTCTGTTAATTCATCTCACAGTGTTACATCTTTCCCTTCAAGAAGCCTTTCGCTAAGGCTTTTCTTGTGGAATTGGCAAAGGGATATATGGAAGCCTATAGAGGGCTATAGTGAAAAAGGAAATATCTTCCGTTTAAAACTGGAAAGAAGCTTTCTGAAGAACTGATCTGTGTTCTGTTAATTCATCTCACAGAGTTACATCTTTCCCTTCAAGAAGCCATTCGCTAAGGCTGTTCTTGTGGAATTGGCAAAGGGATATTTGGAAGCCCATAGAGGGCTATGGTGAATAAGGAAAATATCTTCCCATTCTGAGAAACTGCTCTGTGTTCTGTTAATTCATCTCACAGAGTTACATCTTTCCCTTCAAGAAGCCTTTCGCTAAGGCTGTTCTTGTGGAATTAGCAAAGGATATTTGGAAGCCCATAGAGGCTATAGTGAAAAGGAAATATCTTCCGTTCAAAACTGGAAAGAAGCTTTCTGAGAACTGCTCTGTGTTCTGTTAATTCATCTCAGAGTTACATCTTTCCTTCAAGAAGCCTTTCGCTAAGGCTGTTCTTGTGGAATTGGCAAAGGGATATTTGGAAGCCCATAGAGGGCTATAGTGAAAAAGGAAATATCTTCCGTTCAAAACTGGAAAGAAGCTTTCTGAAACTGCTCTGTCTTCTGTTAATTCATCTCACAGAGTTACATCTTTCCTTCAAGAAGCCTTTCGCTAAGGCTGTTCTTGTGGAATTGGCAAAGGATATTTGGAAGCCCATAGAGGGCTATGGTGAAAAACAAATATCTTCCGTTCAAAACTGGAAAAGAAGCTTTCTGAGAAACTGCTCTGTGTTCTGTTAATTCATCTCACAGAGTTACATCTTTCCTTCAAGAAGCCTTTCGCTAAGGCTGTTCTTGTGGAATTAGCAAAGGGATATTTGGAAGCCCATAGAGGCTATGGTGAAAAAGGAAATATCTTCCGTTCAAAACTGGAAAGAAGCTTTCTGAAGAACTGCTCTGTGTTCTGTTAATTCATCTCACACACTTACATCTTTCCCTTCAAGAAGCCTTTCGCTAAGGCTGTTCTTGTGGAATTGGCAAAGGGATATTTGGAAGCCCATAGAGGGCTATGATGAAAAGGAAATATCTTCCGTTCAAAACTGGAAAGAAGCTTTCTGAGAAACTGCTCTGTGTTCTGTTAATTCATCTCACAGAGTTACATCTTTCCCTTCAAAGCCTTTCGCTAAGGCTGTTCTTGTGGAATTGGCAAAGGATATTTGGAAACCCATAGAGGGCTATGGTGAAAAAGGAAATATCTTCGTTCAAAACTGGAAAGATGCTTTCTGAGAAACTGCTCTGTGTTCTGTTAATTCATCTCACAGAGTTACATCTTTCCTTCAAGAAGCCTTTCGCTAAGGCTGTTCTTGTGGAATTGGCAAGGATATTTGGAAGCCCATAGAGGGCTATAGTGAAAAGGACATATCTTCCGTTCAAAACTGGAAAAAGCTTTCTGAGAAACTGCTCTGTGTTCTGTTAATTCATCTCACAGAGTTACATCTTTCCTTCAAGAAGCCTTCGCTAAGGCTGTTCTTGTGGAATTAAAGGGATATTTGGAAGCCCATAGAGGGCTATGGTGAAAAGGAAATATCTTCCGTTCAAAACTGGAAAGAAGCTTTCTGAAGAACTGCTCTGTGTTCTGTTAATTCATCTCAGAGTTACATCTTTCCTTCAAAAGCCTTTCGCTAAGGCTGTTCTTGTGGAATTGGCAAAGGGATATTTGGAAGCCCTTAGAGGGCTATGGTGAAAAAGGAAATATCTTCCGTTCAAAACTGGAAAGAAGCTTTCTGAAGAACTGCTCTGTGTTCTGTTAATTCATCTCACAGAGTTACATCTTTCCTTCAAGAAGCCTTTCGCTAAGGCTGTTCTTGTGGAATTGGCAAAGGGATATTTGGAAGCCCATAGAGGCTATGGTGAAAAGGAAATATCTTCCGTTCAAAACTGGAAAAGCTTTCTGAGAAACTGCTCTGTGTTCTGTTAATTCATCTCACAGAGTTACATCTTTCCCTTCAAAGCCTTTCGCTAAGGCTGTTCTTGTGGAATTGGCAAAGGGATATTTGGAAGCCCATAGAGGGCTATGGTGAAAAGGAAATATCTTCCGTTCAAAACTGGAAGAAACTTTCTGAGAAACTGCTCTGTGTTCTGTTAATTCATCTCACAGAGTTACATCTTTCCCTTCAAGAAGCCTTTCGCTAAGGCTGTTCTTGTGGAATTGGCAAAGGGATATTTGGAAACCCATAGAGGGCTATGGTGAAAAAGGAAATATCTTCCGTTCAAAACTGGAAAGAAGCTTTCTGAGAAACTGCTCTGTGTTCTGTTAATTCATCTCACAGTGTTACATCTTTCCTTCAAGAAACCTTCGCTAAGGCTGTTCTTGTGGAATTGGCAAAGGGATATTTGGAAGACCAGAGGGCTATAGTGAAAAGGAAATATCTTCCGTTCAAAACTGGAAAGAAGCTTTCTGAGAAACTGCTCTGTGTTCTGTTAATTCATCTCACAGAGTTACATCTTTCCTTCAAGAAGCCTTTCGCTAAGGCTGTTCTTGTGGAATTGGCAAAGGGATATTTGGAAGCCCATAGAGGCTATGGTGAAAAGGAAATATCTTCCGTTCAAAACTGGAAAGAAGCTTTCTGAAACTGCTCTGTGTTCTGTTAATTCATCTCACAGAGTTACATCTTTCCTTCAAGAAGCCTTTCGCTAAGGCTGTTCTTGTGGAATTGGCAAAGGGATATTTGGAAGCCCATAGAGGGCTATGGTGAAAAAATATCTTCCGTTCAAAACTGGAAAGAAGCTTTCTGAAGAACTGCTCTGTGTTCTGTTAATTCATCTCACAGAGTTACATCTTTCCTTCAAGAAGCCTTCGCTAAGGCTGTTCTTGTGGAATTGGCAAGGGATATTTGGAAGCCCATTGAAGGCTATAGTGAAAAAGGAAATATCTTCCGTTCAAAACTGGAAAGAGCTTTCTGAGAAACTGCTCTGTGTTCTGTTAATTCATCTCACAGAGTTACATCTTTCCTTCAAGAAGCCTTTCGCTAAGGCTGTTCTTGTGGAATTGGCAAAGGGATATATGGAAGCCCATAGAGGCTATGGTGAAAAAGGAAATATCTTCCGTTCAAAACTGGAAAGAAGCTTTCTGAAGAACTGCTCTGTGTTCTGTTAATTCATCTCACAGAGTTACATCTTTCCCTTCAAGAAGCCTTTCGCTAAGGCTGTTCTTGTGGAATTGGCAAAGGGATATTTGGAAGCCCATAGAGGGCTATGGTGAAAAAGGAAATATCTTCCGTTCAAAACTGGAAAGAAGCTTTCTGAAAACTGATCTGTGTTCTGTTAATTCATCTCACAGAGTTACATCTTTCCTTCAAGAAGCCTTTCGCTAAGGCTGTTCTTGTGGAATTGGCAAGGGATATTTGGAAGCCCATAGAGGCTATGGTGAAAAGGAAATATCTTCCGTTCAAAACTGGAAAGAAGCTTTCTGAGAAACTGCTCTGTGTTCTGTTAATTCATCTCACAGGTTACATCTTTCCTTCAAGAAACCTTTTCGCTAAGGCTGTTCTTGTGGAATTGGCAAAGGGATATTTGGAAGCCCAGAGAGGGCTATAGTGAAAAAGGAAATATCTTCCGTTCAAAACTGGAAAGCAGCTTTCTGAGAAACTGCTCTGTGCTCTGTTAATTCATCTCACAGAGTTACATCTTTCCCTTCAAGAAGCCTTTCGCTAAGGCTGTTCTTGTGGAATTGGCAAGGGATATTTGGAAGCCCATAGGGCTATAGTGAAAAGGAAATATCTTCCGTTCAAAACTGGAAAGAAGCTTTCTGAGAAACTGCTCTGTGTTCTGTTAATTCATCTCACAGAGTTACATCTTTCCTTCAAGAAGCCTTTCGCTAAGGCTGTTCTTGAGGAATTGGCAAAGGGATATTTGGAAGCCCATAGAGGGCTATGGTGAAAAGGAAATATCTTCCGTTCAAAACTGGAAAGAAGCTTTCTGAAGAACTGATCTGCGTTCTGTTAATTCATCTAACAGAGTTACATCTTTCCTTCAAAAGCCTTTCGCTAAGGCTGTTCTTGTGGAATTGGCAAAGGGATATTTGGAAGCCCATAGAGGCTATGGTGAAAAGGAAATATCTTCCGTTCAAAACTGGAAAAAGCTTTCTGAGAAACTGCTCTGTGTTCTGTTAATTCATCTCACAGAGTTACATCTTTCCCTTCAAGAAGCCTTTCGCTAAGGCTGTTCTTGTGGAATTGGCAAAGGGATATTTGGAAGCCCATAGAGGGCTATGGTGAAAAAGGAAATATCTTCCGTTCAAAACTGGAAAGAAGCTTTCTGAGAAACTGCTCTGTGTTCTGTTAATTCATCTCACAGAGTTACATCTTTCCCTTCAAAAGCCTTTCGCTAAGGCTGTTCTTGTGGAATTGGCAAGGGGATATTTGGAAGCCCATAGAGGGCTATGGTGAAAAGGAAATATCTTCCGTTCAAAACTGGAAAGAAACTTTCTGAGAAACTGCTCTGTGTTCTGTTAATTCATCTCACAGAGTTACATCTTTCCTTCAAAAAGCCTTTCGCTAAGGCTGTTCTTGTGGAATTGGCAAAGGGATATTTGGAAGCCCATAGGGCTATGGTGAAAAGGAAATATCTTCCGTTCAAAACTGGAAAGAAGCTTTCTGAGAAACTGCTCTGTGTTCTGTTAATTCATCTCACAGAGTTACATCTTTCCTTCAAGAAGCCTTTCGCTAAGGCTGTTCTTGTGGAATTGGCAAAGGGATATTTGGAAGCCCATAGAGGGCTATGGTGAAAAAGGAAATATCTTCCGTTCAAAACTGGAAAGAAGCTTTCTGAGAAACTGCTCTGTGTTCTGTTAATTCATCTCACAGAGTTACATCTTTCCTTCAAGAAGCCTTTCGCTAAGGCTGTTCTTGTGGAATTGGCAAAGGATATTTGGAAGCCCATAGAGGGCTATGGTGAAAAAATATCTTCCGTTCAAAACTGGAAAGAAGCTTTCTGAGAAACTGCTCTGTGTTCTGTTAATTCATCTCACAGAGTTACATCTTTCCTTCAAGAAACCTTTCGCTAAGGCTGTTCTTGTGGAATTGGCAAAGGGATATTTGGAAGCCCATAGAGGGCTATGGTGAAAAAAAATATCTTCCGTTCAAAACTGGAAAGAAGCTTTCTGAGAAACTGCTCTGTGTTCTGTTAATTCATCTCACAGAGTTACATCTTTCCCTTCAAGAAGCCTTTCGCTAAGGCTGTTCTTGTGGAATTGGCAAAGGATATTTGGAAGCCCATAGAGGGCTATAGTGAAAAAGGAAATATCTTCCGTTCAAAACTGGAAAGAAGCTTTCTGAGAAACTGCTCTGTGTTCTGTTAATTCATCTCACGAGTTACATCTTTCCTTCAGAAGCCTTTCGCTAAGGCTGTTCTTGTGGAATTGGCAAAGGGATATTTGGAAGCCCATAGAGGGCTATGGTGAAAAAGGAAATATCTTCCGTTCAAAACTGGAAAAGCTTTCTGAGAAACTGCTCTGTGTTCTGTTAATTCATCTCACAGAGTTACATCTTTCCTTCAAGAAGCCTTCGCTAAGGCTGTTCTTGTGGAATTGGCAAAGGGATATTTGGAAGCCCATAGAGGCTATGGTGAAAAAGGAAATATCTTCCGTTCAAAACTGGAAAGAAACTTTCTGAGAAACTGCTCTGTGTTCTGTTAATTCATCTCACAGAGTTACATCTTTCCCTTCAAGAAGCCTTTCGCTAAGGCTGTTCTTGTGGAATTGGCAAAGGATATTTGGAAGCCCATAGAGGGCTATGGTGAAAAGGAAATATCTTCCGTTCAAAACTGGAAAAGCTTTCTGAGAAACTGCTCTGTGTTCTGTTAATTCATCTCACAGAGTTACATCTTTCCTTCAAGAAGCCTTTCGCTAAGGCTGTTCTTGTGGAATTGGCAAAGGATATTTGGAAGCCCATAGAGGGCTATGGTGAAAAGGAAATATCTTCCGTTCAAAACTGGAAAGAAGCTTTCTGAGAAACTGCTCTGTGTTCTGTTAATTCATCTCACAGAGTTACATCTTTCCTTCAAAAGCCTTCGCTAAGGCTGTTCTTGTGGAATTGGCAAAGGATATTTGGAAGCCCATAGAGGGCTATGGTGAAAAGGAAATATCTTCCGTTCAAAACTGGAAAGAAGCTTTCTGAGAAACTGCTCTGTGTTCTGTTAATTCATCTCAGAGTTACATCTTTCCCTTCAAGAAGCCTTTCTAAGGCTGTTCTTGTGGAATTAAAGGATATTTGGAAGCCCATAGAGGGCTATGGTGAAAAGGAAATATCTTCCGTTCAAAACTGGAAAGAAGCTTTCTGAAGAACTGCTCTGTGTTCTGTTAATTCATCTCACAGAGTTACATCTTTCCCTTCAAGAAGCCTTTCGCTAAGGCTGTTCTTGTGGAATTGGCAAAGGGATATTTGGAAGCCCATAGAGGGCTATGGTAAAAAGGAAATATCTTCCGTTCAAAACTGGAAAGAAGCTTTCTGAGAAACTGCTCTGTGTTCTGTTAATTCATCTCACAGAGTTACATCTTTCCTTCAAAAGCCTTTCGCTAAGGCTGTTCTTGTGGAATTGGCAAGGGATATTTGGAAGCCATAGAGGGCTATGGTAAAAAGGAAATATCTTCCGTTCAAAACTGGAAAGAAGCTTTCTGAGAAACTGCTCTGTGTTCTGTTAATTCATCTCACAGAGTTACATCTTTCCCTTCAAGAAACCTTTCGCTAAGGCTGTTCTTGTGGAATTGGCAAAGGGATATTTGGAAGCCCATAGAGGCTATGGTGAAAAGGAAATATCTTCCGTTCAAAACTGGAAAGAAGCTTTCTGAGAAACTGCTCTGTGTTCTGTTAATTCATCTCACAGAGTTACATCTTTCCCTTCAAGAAGCCTTTCGCTAAGGCTGTTCTTGTGGAATTGGCAAAGGGATATTTGGAAGCCCATAGAGGGCTAGTGAAAAAGGAAATATCTTCCGTTCAAAACTGGAAAGAAGCTTTCTGAAAACTGCTCTGTGTTCTGTTAATTCATCTCACAGAGTTACATCTTTCCCTTCAAGAAGCCTTTCGCTAAGGCTGTTCTTGTGGAATTGGCAAAGGGATATTTGGAAGCCCATAGAGGGCTATGGTGAAAAGGAAATATCTTCCGTTCAAAACTGGAAAAAGCTTTCTGAGAAACTGCTCTGTGTTCTGTTAATTCATCTCACAGAGTTACATCTTTCCCTTCAAAGAAGCCTTTCGCTAAGGCTGTTCTTGTGGAATTGGCAAAGGGATATTTGGAAGCCCATAGAGGGCTATAGTGAAAAAGGAAATATCTTCCGTTCAAAACTGGAAAGAAGCTTTCTGAGAAACTGCTCTGTGTTCTGTTAATTCATCTCACAGAGTTACATCTTTCCTTCAAAACCTTTCGCTAAGGCTGTTCTTGTGGAATTGGCAAAGGGATATTTGGAAGCCCATAGAGGGCTATAGTGAAAAGGAAATATCTTCCGTTCAAAACTGGAAAGAAGCTTTCTGAGAAACTGCTCTGTGTTCTGTTAATTCATCTCACAGAGTTACATCTTTCCTTCAAGAAGCCTTTCGCTAAGGCTGTTCTTGTGGAATTGGCAAAGGATATTTGGAAGCCCATAGAGGGCTATAGTGAAAAGGAAATATCTTCCGTTCAAAACTGGAAAAAGCTTTCTGAGAAACTGCTCTGTGTTCTGTTAATTCATCTCACAGAGTTACATCTTTCCTTCAAGAAGCCTTTCGCTAAGGCTGTTCTTGTGGAATTGGAAAAGGATATTTGGAAGCCCATAGAGGGCTATGGTGAAAAGGAAATATCTTCCGTTCAAAACTGGAAAGAAGCTTTCTGAGAAACTGCTCTGTGTTCTGTTAATTCATCTCACAGAGTTACATCTTTCCCTTCAAGAAGCCTATCGCTAAGGCTGTTCTTGTGGAATTGGCAAAGGGATATTTGGAAGCCCATAGAGGGCTATAGTGAAAAAGGAAATATCTTCCGTTCAAAACTGGAAAGAAGCTTTCTGAGAAACTGCTCTGTGTTCTGTTAATTCATCTCACAGAGTTACATCTTTCCCTTCAAGAAGCCTTTCGCTAAGGCTGTTCTTGTGGAATTGGCAAAGGGATATTTGGAAGCCCATAGAGGGCTATGGTGAAAAAAATATCTTCCGTTCAAAACTGGAAAGAAGCTTTCTGAAACTGCTCTGTGTTCTGTTAATTCATCTCACAGAGTTACATCTTTCCTTCAAAGCCTTTCGCTAAGGCTGTTCTTGTGGAATTGGCAAAGGGATATTTGGAAGCCCATAGAGGGCTATAGTGAAAAGGAAATATCTTCCGTTCAAAACTGGAAAGAAGCTTTCTGAGAAACTGCTCTGTGTTCTGTTAATTCATCTCACAGAGTTACATCTTTCCTTCAAGAAGCCTTTCGCTAAGGCTGTTCTTGTGGAATTGGCAAAGGATATTTGGAAGCCCATAGAGGCTATAGTGAAAAAAAATATCTTCCGTTCAAAACTGGAAAAAGCTTTCTGAGAAACTGCTCTGTGTTCTGTTAATTCATCTCACAGAGTTACATCTTTCCCTTCAAAAAGCCTTTCGCTAAGGCTGTTCTTGTGGAATTAGCAAAGGGATATTTGGAAGCCCATAGAGGCTATGGTGAAAAAGGAAATATCTTCCGTTCAAAACTGGAAAAAGCTTTCTGAGAAACTGCTCTGTGTTCTGTTAATTCATCTCACAGAGTTACATCTTTCCTTCAAGAAGCCTTTCGCTAAGGCTGTTCTTGTGGAATTGGCAAAGGGATATTTGGAAGCCCATAAGGGCTATGGTGAAAAGGAAATATCTTCCGTTCAAAACTGGAAAGAAGCTTTCTGAAACTGCTCTGTGTTCTGTTAATTCTCACAGAGTTACATCTTTCCTTCAAGAAGCCTTTCGCTAAGGCTGTTCTTGTGGAATTGGCAAAGGGATATTTGGAAGCCCATAGAGGCTATGGTGAAAAAATATCTTCCGTTCAAAACTGGAAAGAAGCTTTCTGAGAAACTGCTCTGTGTTCTGTTAATTCATCTCACAGAGTTACATCTTTCCTTCAAAAGCCTTTCGCTAAGGCTGTTCTTGTGGAATTGGCAAAGGGATATTTGGAAGCCCATAGAGGGCTATGGTGAAAAAGGAAATATCTTCCGTTCAAAACTGGAAAGAAGCTTTCTGAGAAACTGCTCTGTGTTCTGTTAATTCATCTCACAGAGTTACATCTTTCCCTTCAAGAAGCCTTTCGCTAAGGCTGTTCTTGTGGAATTGGCAAAGGGATATTTGGAAGCCCATAGAGGCTATAGTGAAAAAAGGAAATATCTTCCGTTCAAAACTGGAAAGAAGCTTTCTGAGAAACTGCTCTGTGTTCTGTTAATTCATCTCACAGAGTTACATCTTTCCTTCAAGAAGCCTTTCGCTAAGGCTGTTCTTGTGGAATTGGCAAAGGGATATTTGGAAGCCCATAGAGGGCTATGGTGAAAAAGGAAATATCTTCCGTTCAAAACTGGAAAGAAGCTTTCTGAAACTGCTCTGTGTTCTGTTAATTCATCTCACAGAGTTACATCTTTCCTTCAAGAAACCTTTCGCTAAGGCTGTTCTTGTGGAATTGGCAAAGGATATTTGGAAGCCCATAGAGGGCTATGGTGAAAAAATATCTTCCGTTCAAAACTGGAAAGAAGCTTTCTGAGAAACTGCTCTGTGTTCTGTTAATTCATCTCACAGAGTTACATCTTTCCTTCAAGAAGCCTTTCGCTAAGGCTGTTCTTGTGGAATTGGCAAAGGATATTTGGAAGCCCATAGAGGGCTATGGTGAAAAGGAAATATCTTCCGTTCAAAACTGGAAGCTTTCTGAGAACTGCTCTGTGTTCTGTTAATTCATCTCACAGAGTTACATCTTTCCTTCAAGAAGCCTTTCGCTAAGGCTGTTCTTGTGGAATTGGCAAAGGGATATTTGGAAGCCCAGAGGGCTATGGTGAAAAGGAAATATCTTCCGTTCAAAACTGGAAAAGCTTTCTGAGAAACTGCTCTGTGTTCTGTTAATTCATCTCACAGGGTTACATCTTTCCCTTCAAGAAGCCTTTCGCTAAGGCTGTTCTTGTGGAATTGGCAAAGGGATATTTGGAAGCCCATAGAGGGCTATGGTGAAAAAGGAAATATCTTCCGTTCAAAACTGGAAAGAAGCTTTCTGAAGAACTGATCTGTGTTCTGTTAATTCATCTCACAGAGTTACATCTTTCCCTTCAAGAAGCCTTTCGCTAAGGCTGTTCTTGTGGAATTGGAAAGGGATATTTGGAAGCCCATAGAGGGCTATGGTGAAAAAGGAAATATCTTCCGTTCAAAACTGGAAAGAAGCTTTCTGAAGAACTGCTCTGTGTTCTGTTAATTCATCTCACAGAGTTACATCTTTCCTTCAAGAAGCCTTTCGCTAAGGCTGTTCTTGTGGAATTGGCAAAGGGATATTTGGAAGCCCTTAGAGGGCTATGGTGAAAAAGGAAATATCTTCCGTTCAAAACTGGAAAGAAGCTTTCTGAGAAACTGCTCTGTGTTCTGTTAATTCATCTCACAGAGTTACATCTTTCCTTCAAAAGCCTTTCACTAAGGCTGTTCTTGTGGAATTGGCAAGGGATATATGGAAGCCCATAGATGGCTATAGTGAAAAGGAAATATCTTCCGTTCAAAACTGGAAAGAAGCTTTCTGAAGAACTGCTCTGTGTTCTGTTAATTCATCTCACAGAGTTACATCTTTCCCTTCAAGAAGCCTTTCGCTAAGGCTGTTCTTGTGGAATTGGCAAGGGATATTTGGAAGCCCATAGAGGCTATGGTGAAAAAGGAAATATCTTCCGTTCAAAACTGGAAAGAAGCTTTCTGAGAAACTGCTCTGTGTTCTGTTAATTCATCTCACAGAGTTACATCTTTCCTTCAAAGCCTTTCGCTAAGGCTGTTCTTGTGGAATTGGCAAAGGGATATTTGGAAGCCCATAGAGGGCTATAGTGAAAAAGGAAATATCTTCCGTTCAAAACTGGAAAGAAGCTTTCTGAAGAACTGCTCTGTGTTCTGTTAATTCATCTCACAGAGTTACATCTTTCCCTTCAAGAAGCCTTTCGCTAAGGCTGTTCTTGTGGAATTGGCAAAGGGATATTTGGAAGCCCATAGAGGGCTATAGTGAAAAAGGAAATATCTTCCGTTCAAAACTGGAAAGAAGCTTTCTGAGAAACTGCTCTGTGTTCTGTTAATTCATCTCACAGAGTTACATCTTTCCCTTCAAGAAGCCTTTCGCTAAGGCTGTTCTTGTGGAATTGGCAAAGGGATATTTGGAAGCCCATAGAGGGCTATGGTGGAAAGGAAATATCTTCCGTTCAAAACTGGAAAGAAGCTTTCTGAGAAACTGCTCTGTGTTCTGTTAATTCATCTCACAGAGTTACATCTTTCCCTTCAAAAGCCTTTCGCTATGGCGGTTCTTGTGGAACTGGCAAAGGGATATTTGGAAGCCCATAGAGGCTATGGTGAAAAAAATATCTTCCGTTCAAAACTGGAAGAAGCTTTCTGAGAAACTTGTGTTCTGTTAATTCATCTCACAGAGTTACATCTTTCCCTTCAAAAGCCTTTCGCTAAGGCTGTTCTTGTGGAATTGGCAAAGGGATATTTGGAAGCCCATAGAGGCTATAGTGAAAAAAGGAAATATCTTCCGTTCAAAACTGGAAAGAAGCTTTCTGAGAAACTGCTCTGTGTTCTGTTAATTCATCTCACAGAGTTACATCTTTCCCTTCAAAAGCCTTTCGCTAAGGCTGTTCTTGTGGAATTAGCAAAGGGATATTTGGAAGCCCATAGAGGGCTATGGTGAAAAGGAAATATCTTCCGTTCAAAACTGGAAAGAAGCTTTCTGAGAAACTGCTCTGTGTTCTGTTAATTCATCTCACAGAGTTACATCTTTCCCTTCAAGAAGCCTTTCGCTAAGGCTGTTCTTGTGGAATTGGCAAAGGGATATTTGGAAGCCCATAGGGCTATGGTGAAAAGGAAATATCTTCCGTTCAAAACTGGAAAGAAGCTTTCTGAGAACTGCTCTGTGTTCTGTTAATTCATCTCACAGAGTTACATCTTTCCCTTCAAAGCCTTTGCTAAGGCTGTTCTTGTGGAATTGGCAAAGGATATTTGGAAGCCCATAGAGGGCTATGGTGAAAAAGGAAATATCTTCCGTTCAAAACTGGAAAAAGCTTTCTGAGAAACTGCTCTGTGTTCTGTTAATTCATCTCACAGAGTTACATCTTTCCCTTCAAGAAACCTTTCGCTAAGGCTGTTCTTGTGGAATTGGCAAAGGGATATTTGGAAGCCCATAGAGGGCTATAGTGGAAAAGGAAATATCTTCCGTTCAAAACTGGAAAAAGCTTTCTGAGAAACTGCTCTGTGTTCTGTTAATTCATCTCACAGAGTTACATCTTTCCTTCAAGAAGCCTTTCGCTAAGGCTGTTCTTGTGGAATTGGCAAAGGATATTTGGAAGCCCATAGGGCTATGGTGAAAAGGAAATATCTTCCGTTCAAAACTGGAAAGAAGCTTTCTGAGAAACTGCTCTGTGTTCTGTTAATTCATCTCACAGAGTTACATCTTTCCCTTCAAAAAAGCCTTTCGCTAAGGCTGTTCTTGTGGAATTGGCAAAGGGATATTTGGAAGCCCATAGAGGGCTATATGGTGAAAAAGGAAATATCTTCCGTTCAAAACTGGAAAGAAGCTTTCTGAGAAACTGCTCTGTGTTCTGTTAATTCATCTCACAGAGTTACATCTTTCCCTTCAAGAAGCCTTTCGCTAAGGCTGTTCTTGTGGAATTGGCAAAGGGATATTTGGAAGCCCATAGAGGGCTATGGTGAAAAAATATCTTCCGTTCAAAACTGGAAGAAGCTTTCTGAGAAACTGCTCTGTGTTCTGTTAATTCATCTCACAGAGTTACATCTTTCCTTCAAGAAGCCTTCCTTCTAAGGCTGTTCTTGTGGAATTGGCAAAGGATATTTGGAAGCCCATAGAGGCTATGGTGAAAAATATCTTCCGTTCAAAACTGGAAAGAAGCTTTCTGAGAAACTGCTCTGTGTTCTGTTAATTCATCTCACAGAGTTACATCTTTCCCTTCAAAAGCCTTTCGCTAAGGCTGTTCTTGTGGAATTGGCAAAGGGATATTTGGAAGCCCATAGAGGGCTATGGTGAAAAGGAAATATCTTCCGTTCAAAACTGGAAAGAAACTTTCTGAGAAACTGCTCTGTGTTCTGTTAATTCATCTCACAGAGTTACATCTTTCCTTCAAGAAGCCTTTCGCTAAGGCTGTTCTTGTGGAATTGGCAAAGGGATATTTGGAAGCCCATAGAGGCTATGGTGAAAAAGGAAATATCTTCCGTTCAAAACTGGAAAGAAGCTTTCTGAGAAACTGCTCTGTGTTCTGTTAATTCATCTCACAGAGTTACATCTTTCCCTTCAAGAAGCCTTTAGCTAAGGCTGTTCTTGTGGAATTAGGGATATTTGGAAGCCCATAGAGGGCTATGGTGAAAAGGAAATATCTTCCGTTCAAAACTGGAAGAAGCTTTCTGAAGAACTGCTCTGTGTTCTGTTAATTCATCTCACAGAGTTACATCTTTCCTTCAAGAAGCCTTTCGCTAAGGCTGTTCTTGTGGAATTGGCAAGGGATATTTGGAAGCCCATAGAGGGCTATAGTGAAAAGGAAATATCTTCCGTTCAAAACTGGAAAGAAGCTTTCTGAGAAACTGCTCTGTGTTCTGTTAATTCATCTCACAGAGTTACATCTTTCCCTTCAAAAGCCTTTCGCTAAGGCTGTTCTTGTGGAATTAGCAAAGGATATTTGGAAGCCCATAGAGGGCTATGGTGAAAAAGGAAATATCTTCCGTTCAAAACTGGAAAGAAGCTTTCTGAGAAACTGCTCTGTGTTCTGTTAATTCATCTCACAGAGTTACATCTTTCCCTTCAAGAAGCCTTTCGCTAAGGCTGTTCTTGTGGAATTGGCAAAGGGATATTTGGAAGCCCATAGAGGGCTATGGTGAAAAAGGAAATATCTTCCGTTCAAAACTGGAAAGAAGCTTTCTGAAAACTGCTCTGTGTTCTGTTAATTCATCTCACAGAGTTACATCTTTCCCTTCGAAGCCTTTCGCTAAGGCTGTTCTTGTGGAATTGGCAAAGGGATATTTGGAAGCCCATAGAGGCTATGGTGAAAAGGAAATATCTTCCGTTCAAAACTGGAAAGAAGCTTTCTGAGAAACTGCTCTGTGTTCTGTTAATTCATCTCACAGAGTTACATCTTTCCCTTCAAGAAGCCTTTCGCTAAGGCTGTTCTTGTGGAATTGGCAAGGGATATTTGGAAGCCCATAGAGGGCTATAGTGAAAAAAGGAAATATCTTCCGTTCAAAACTGGAAAGAAGCTTTCTGAGAAACTGCTCTGTGTTCTGTTAATTCATCTCACAGAGTTACATCTTTCCTTCAAAGCCTTTCGCTAAGGCTGTTCTTGTGGAATTGGCAAAGGGATATTTGGAAGCCCATAGAGGCTATGGTGAAAAGGAAATATCTTCCGTTCAAAACTGGAAAGAGCTTTCTGAGAAACTGCTCTGTGTTCTGTTAATTCATCTCACAGAGTTACATCTTTCCCTTCAAGAAGCCTTTCGCTAAGGCTGTTCTTGTGGAATTGGCAAAGGGATATTTGGAAGCCCATAGAGGGCTATAGGTGAAAAAGGAAATATCTTCCGTTCAAAACTGGAAAGAAGCTTTCTGAAGAAACTGATCTGTGTTCTGTTAATTCATCTCACAGAGTTACATCTTTCCCTTCAAGAAGCCTTTCGCTAAGGCTGTTCTTGTGGAATTAGCAAAGGGATATTTGGAAGCCCATAGAGGCTATGGTGAAAAAGAAATATCTTCCGTTCAAAACTGGAAAGAAGCTTTCTGAGAAACTGCTCTGTGTTCTGTTAATTCATCTCACAGAGTTACATCTTTCCCTTCAAAAAGCCTTTCGCTAAGGCTGTTCTTGTGGAATTAGCAAAGGGATATTTGGAAGCCCATAGAGGCTATGGTGAAAAAGGAAATATCTTCCGTTCAAAACTGGAAAGAAGCTTTCTGAGAAACTGCTCTGTGTTCTGTTAATTCATCTCACAGAGTTACATCTTTCCTTCAAGAAGCCTTTCGCTAAGGCTGTTCTTGTGGAATTGGCAAAGGGATATTTGGAAGCCCATAGAGGGCTATGGTGAAAAAGGAAATATCTTCCGTTCAAAACTGGAAGAAGCTTTCTGAGAAACTGCTCTGTGTTCTGTTAATTCATCTCACAGAGTTACATCTTTCCCTTCAAGAAGCCTTTCGCTAAGGCTGTTCTTGTGGAATTGGCAAAGGATATTTGGAAGCCCATAGAGGGCTATGGTGAAAAAGGAAATATCTTCCGTTCAAAACTGGAAAGAAGCTTTCTGAGAAACTGCTCTGTGTTCTGTTAATTCATCTCACAGTTACATCTTTCCTTCAAAGCCTTTTAAGGCTGTTCTTGTGGAATTGGCAAAGGGATATTTGGAAGCCCATAGAGGGCTATGGTGAAAAAGGAAATATCTTCCGTTCAAAACTGGAAAGAAGCTTTCTGAGAAACTGCTCTGTGTTCTGTTAATTCATCTCACAGAGTTACATCTTTCCTTCAAGAAGCCTTTCGCTAAGGCTGTTCTTGTGGAATTGGCAAAGGGATATTTGGAAGCCCATAGAGGCTATAGTGAAAAAGGAAATATCTTCCGTTCAAAACTGGAAAGAAGCTTTCTGAGAAACTGCTCTGTGTTCTGTTAATTCATCTCACAGAGTTACATCTTTCCCTTCAAGCCTTTCGCTAAGGCTGTTCTTGTGGAATTGGCAAAGGATATTTGGAAGCCCATAGGGGCTATGGTGAAAAAGGAAATATCTTCCGTTCAAAACTGGAAAGAAGCTTTCTGAGAAACTGCTCTGTGTTCTGTTAATTCATCTCACAGAGTTACATCTTTCCTTCAAGAAGCCTTTCGCTAAGGCTGTTCTTGTGGAATTGGCAAAGGGATATTTGGAAGCCCATAGAGGGCTATGGTGAAAAGGAAATATCTTCCGTTCAAAACTGGAAAGAAGCTTTCTGAGAAACTGCTCTGTGTTCTGTTAATTCATCTCACAGAGTTACATCTTTCCTTCAAAAGCCTTTCGCTAAGGCTGTTCTTGTGGAATTGGCAAAGGGATATTTGGAAGCCCATAGAGGGCTATGGTGGAAAGGAAATATCTTCCGTTCAAAACTGGAAAGAAGCTTTCTGAGAAACTGCTCTGTGTTCTGTTAATTCATCTCACAGAGTTACATCTTTCCCTTCAAGAAGCCTTTCGCTAAGGCTGTTCTTGTGGAATTGGCAAAGGGATATTTGGAAGCCCATAGAGGGCTATGGTGAAAAGGAAATATCTTCCGTTCAAAACTGGAAGCTTTCTGAGAACTGCTCTGTGTTCTGTTAATTCATCTCACAGAGTTACATCTTTCCTTCAAGAAGCCTTTCGCTAAGGCTGTTCTTGTGGAATTGGCAAAGGGATATTTGGAAGCCCATGAGGGCTATGGTGAAAAGGAAATATCTTCCGTTCAAAACTGGAAAGAAGCTTTCTGAGAAACTGCTCTGTGTTCTGTTAATTCATCTCACAGAGTTACATCTTTCCCTCAAGAAGCCTTTCGTTAAGGCTGTTCTTGTGGAATTGGCAAAGGGATATTTGGAAGCCCATAGAGGGCTATGGTGAAAAAGGAAATATCTTCCGTTCAAAACTGGAAAGAAGCTTTCTGAGAAACTGCTCTGTGTTCTGTTAATTCATCTCACAGAGTTACATCTTTCCCTTCAAAAGCCTTTCTAAGGCTGTTCTTGTGGAATTGGCAAAGGGATATTTGGAAGCCCATAGAGGCTATGGTGAAGGAAATATCTTCCGTTCAAAACTGGAAAGAAGCTTTCTGAGAAACTGCTCTGTGTTCTGTTAATTCATCTCACAGAGTTACATCTTTCCCTTCAAAAGCCTTTCGCTAAGGCTGTTCTTGTGGAATTGGCAAAGGGATATTTGGAAGCCCATAGGGCTATGGTGAAAAGGAAATATCTTCCGTTCAAAACTGGAAAGAAGCTTTCTGAGAAACTGCTCTGTGTTCTGTTAATTCATCTCACAGAGTTACATCTTTCCTTCAAAAGCCTTTCGCTAAGGCTGTTCTTGTGGAATTGGCAAAGGATATTTGGAAGCCCATAGAGGGCTATGGTGAAAAAGGAAATATCTTCCGTTCAAAACTGGAAAGAAGCTTTCTGAGAAACTGCTCTGTGTTCTGTTAATTCATCTCACAGAGTTACATCTTTCCCTTCAAGAAGCCTTTCGCTAAGGCTGTTCTTGTGGAATTGGCAAAGGGATATTTGGAAGCCCATAGAGGGCTATGGTGAAAAAGGAAATATCTTCCGTTCAAAACTGGAAAGAAGCTTTCTGAGAAACTGCTCTGTGTTCTGTTAATTCATCTCACAGAGTTACATCTTTCCCTTCAAGAAGCCTTTCGCTAAGGCTGTTCTTGTGGAATTGGCAAAGGGATATTTGGAAGCCCATAGAGGGCTATAGTGAAAAGGAAATATCTTCCGTTCAAAACTGGAAGAAGCTTTCTGAGAAACTGCTCTGTGTTCTGTTAATTCATCTCACAGAGTTACATCTTTCCTTCAAGAAGCCTTTCGCTAAGGCTGTTCTTGTGGAATTGGCAAAGGGATATTTGGAAGCCCATAGAGGGCTATGGTGAAAAAGGAAATATCTTCCGTTCAAAACTGGAAAGAAGCTTTCTGAGAAACTGCTCTGTGTTCTGTTAATTCATCACAGAGTTACATCTTTCCTTCAAGAAGCCTTTCGCTAAGGCTGTTCTTGTGGAATTGGCAAAGGATATTTGGAAGCCCATAGAGGGCTATAGTGAAAAAGGAAATATCTTCCGTTCAAAACTGGAAAGAAGCTTTCTGAGAAACTGCTCTGTGTTCTGTTAATTCATCTCACAGAGTTACATCTTTCCCTTCAAGAAGCCTTTCGCTAAGGCTGTTCTTGTGGAATTGGCAAAGGGATATTTGGAAGCCCATAGAGGGCTATGGTGAAAAAGGAAATATCTTCCGTTCAAAACTGGAAAGAAGCTTTCTGAGAAACTGCTCTGTGTTCTGTTAATTCATCTCACAGAGTTACATCTTTCCTTCAAGAAGCCTTTCGCTAAGGCTGTTCTTGTGGAATTGTAGCAAAGGATATTTGGAAGCCCATAGAGGCTATGGTGAAAAAGGAAATATCTTCCGTTCAAAACTGGAAAGAAGCTTTCTGAGAAACTGCTCTGTGTTCTGTTAATTCATCTCACAGAGTTACATCTTTCCTTCAAGAAGCCTTTCGCTAAGGCTGTTCTTGTGGAATTGGCAAAGGGATATTTGGAAGCCCATAGAAGGGCTATGGTGAAAAAAGGAAATATCTTCCGTTCAAAACTGGAAAGAAGCTTTCTGAGAAACTGCTCTGTGTTCTGTTAATTCATCTCACAGAGTTACATCTTTCCCTTCAAAAGCCTTTCGCTAAGGCTGTTCTTGTGGAATTGGCAAGGGATATTTGGAAGCCATAGAGGCTATGGTGAAAAAATATCTTCCGTTCAAAACTGGAAAGAAGCTTTCTGAGAAACTGCTCTGTGTTCTGTTAATTCATCTCACAGAGTTACATCTTTCCCTTCAAGAAGCCTTTCGCTAAGGCTGTTCTTGTGGAATTGGCAAAGGATATTTGGAAGCCCATAGAGGCTATGGTGAAAAAAATATCTTCCGTTCAAAACTGGAAAGAAGCTTTCTGAGAAACTGCTCTGTGTTCTGTTAATTCATCTCACAGAGTTACATCTTTCCTTCAAGAAGCCTTTCGCTAAGGCTGTTCTTGTGGAATTGGCAAAGGATATTTGGAAGCCCATAGAGGCTATGAGTGAAAAAAAATATCTTCCGTTCAAAACTGGAAAGAAGCTTTCTGAGAAACTGCTCTGTGTTCTGTTAATTCATCTCACAGAGTTACATCTTTCCTTCAAGAAGCCTTTCGCTAAGGCTGTTCTTGTGGAATTGGCAAAGGGATATTTGGAAGCCCATAGAGGCTATGGTGAAAAGGAAATATCTTCCGTTCAAAACTGGAAAGAGCTTTCTGAGAAACTGCTCTGTGTTCTGTTAATTCATCTCACAGAGTTACATCTTTCCTTCAAGAAGCCTTTCGCTAAGGCTGTTCTTGTGGAATTGGCAAAGGGATATTTGGAAGCCCATAGAGGCTATGGTGAAAAAGGAAATATCTTCCGTTCAAAACTGGAAAGAAGCTTTCTGAGAAACTGCTCTGTGTTCTGTTAATTCATCTCACAGAGTTACATCTTTCCTTCAAGAAGCCTTTCGCTAAGGCTGTTCTTGTGGAATTGGCAAAGGATATTTGGAAGCCCATAGAGGGCTATGGTGAAAAAGGAAATATCTTCCGTTCAAAACTGGAAAGAAGCTTTCTGAGAAACTGCTCTGTGTTCTGTTAATTCATCTCACAGAGTTACATCTTTCCCTTCAAGAAGCCTTTCGCTAAGGCTGTTCTTGTGGAATTGGCAAAGGGATATTTGGAAGCCCATAGAGGCTATGGTGAAAAAGGAAAATATCTTCCGTTCAAAACTGGAAGAAGCTTTCTGAGAAACTGCTCTGTGTTCTGTTAATTCATCTCACAGAGTTACATCTTTCCCTTCAAGAAGCCTTTCGCTAAGGCTGTTCTTGTGGAATTAGCAAAGGGATATTTGGAAGCCCATAGAGGGCTATGGTGAAAAGGAAATATCTTCCGTTCAAAACTGGAAAGAAGCTTTCTGAGAAACTGCTCTGTGTTCTGTTAATTCATCTCACAGAGTTACATCTTTCCTTCAAGAAGCCTTTCGCTAAGGCTGTTCTTGTGGAATTGGCAAAGGGATATTTGGAAGCCCATAGAGGGCTATGGTGAAAAGGAAATATCTTCCGTTCAAAACTGGAAAGAAGCTTTCTGAGAAACTGCTCTGTGTTCTGTTAATTCATCTCACAGAGTTACATCTTTCCCTTCAAAAAGCCTTTCGCTAAGGCTGTTCTTGTGGAATTGGCAAAGGGATATTTGGAAGCCCATAGAGGGCTATGGTGAAAAAGGAAATATCTTCCGTTCAAAACTGGAAAGAAGCTTTCTGAGAAACTGTGTTCTGTTAATTCATCTCACAGAGTTACATCTTTCCCTTCAAGAAGCCTTTCGCTAAGGCTGTTCTTGTGGAATTGGCAAGGGATATTTGGAAGCCCATAGAGGGCTATGGTGAAAGGAAATATCTTCCGTTCAAAACTGGAAAGAAGCTTTCTGAGAAACTGCTCTGTGTTCTGTTAATTCATCTCACAGAGTTACATCTTTCCCTTCAAGAAGCCTTTCGCTAAGGCTGTTCTTGTGGAATTGGCAAAGGGATATTTGGAAGCCCATAGAGGGCTATGGTGAAAAAAATATCTTCCGTTCAAAACTGGAAAGAAGCTTTCTGAGAAACTGCTCTGTGTTCTGTTAATTCATCTCACAGAGTTACATCTTTCCCTTCAAGAAGCCTTTCGCTAAGGCTGTTCTTGTGGAATTGGCAAGGGATATTTGGAAGCCCATAGAGGGCTATAGTGAAAAAGGAAATATCTTCCGTTCAAAACTGGAAAGAAGCTTTCTGAGAAACTGCTCTGTGTTCTGTTAATTCATCTCACAGAGTTACATCTTTCCTTCAAAGCCTTTCGCTAAGGCTGTTCTTGTGGAATTAGCAAAGGGATACTTGGAAGCCCATAGAGGGCTATGGTGAAAAAGGAAATATCTTCCGTTCAAAACTGGAAAGAAGCTTTCTGAGAAACTGCTCTGTGTTCTGTTAATTCATCTCACAGAGTTACATCTTTCCCTTCAAGAAGCCTTTCGCTAAGGCTGTTCTTGTGGAATTGGCAAAGGATATTTGGAAGCCCATAGAGGGCTATGGTGAAAAAGGAAATATCTTCCGTTCAAAACTGGAAAGAAGCTTTCTGAGAAACTGCTCTGTGTTCTGTTAATTCATCTCACAGAGTTACATCTTTCCTTCAAGAAGCCTTTCGCTAAGGCTGTTCTTGTGGAATTGGCAAAGGGATATTTGGAAGCCCATAGAGGGCTATGGTGAAAAGGAAATATCTTCCGTTCAAAACTGGAAGAAGCTTTCTGAGAAACTGCTCTGTGTTCTGTTAATTCATCTCACAGTTACATCTTTCCTTCAAAAGCCTTTCGCTAAGGCTGTTCTTGTGGAATTGGCAAAGGGATATTTGGAAGCCCATAGAGGGCTATGGTGAAAAGGAAATATCTTCCGTTCAAAACTGGAAAGAAGCTTTCTGAGAAACTGCTCTGTGTTCTGTTAATTCATCTCACAGAGTTACATCTTTCCCTTCAAAAAGCCTTTCGCTAAGGCTGTTCTTGTGGAATTGGCAAAGGATATTTGGAAGCCCATAGAGGGCTATGGTGAAAGGAAATATCTTCCGTTCAAAACTGGAAAGAAGCTTTCTGAGAAACTGCTCTGTGTTCTGTTAATTCATCTCACAGAGTTACATCTTTCCTTCAAGAAGCCTTTCGCTAAGGCTGTTCTTGTGGAATTGGCAAAGGATATTTGGAAGCCCATAGAGGGCTATGGTGAAAAAGGAAATATCTTCCGTTCAAAACTGGAAAGAAGCTTTCTGAGAAACTGCTCTGTGTTCTGTTAATTCATCTCACAGAGTTACATCTTTCCTTCAAGAAGCCTTTCGCTAAGGCTGTTCTTGTGGAATTGGCAAAGGGATATTTGGAAGCCCATAGAGGGCTATGGTGAAAAGGAATATCTTCCGTTCAAAACTGGAAAGAAGCTTTCTGAGAAACTGCTCTGTGTTCTGTTAATTCATCTCACAGAGTTACATCTTTCCTTCAAAAGCCTTTCGCTAAGGCTGTTCTTGTGGAATTGGCAAGGGATATTTGGAAGCCCATAGGCTATGGTGAAAAAGGAAATATCTTCCGTTCAAAACTGGAAAGAAGCTTTCTGAGAAACTGCTCTGTGTTCTGTTAATTCATCTCACAGAGTTACATCTTTCCTTCAAGAAGCCTTTCTAAGGCTGTTCTTGTGGAATTGGCAAAGGGATATTTGGAAGCCCATAGAGGGCTATGGTGAAAAAAGGAAATCTTCCGTTCAAAACTGGAAAGAAGCTTTCTGAGAAACTGCTCTGTGTTCTGTTAATTCATCTCACAGAGTTACATCTTTCCTTCAAGAAGCCTTTCGCTAAGGCTGTTCTTGTGGAATTGGCAAAGGGATATTTGGAAGCCCATAGGGCTATGGTGAAAAGGAAATATCTTCCGTTCAAAACTGGAAAGAAGCTTTCTGAGAAACTGCTCTGTGTTCTGTTAATTCATCTCACAGAGTTACATCTTTCCCTTCAAGAAGCCTTTCGCTAAGGCTGTTCTTGTGGAATTGGCAAAGGATATTTGGAAGCCCATAGGGCTATGGTGAAAAAGGAAATATCTTCCGTTCAAAACTGGAAAGAAGCTTTCTGAGAAACTGCTCTGTGTTCTGTTAATTCATCTCACAGAGTTACATCTTTCCTTCAAAAGCCTTTCACTAAGGCTGTTCTTGTGGAATTGGCAAGGGATATTTGGAAGCCCATAGAGGGCTATAGTGAAAAGGAAATATCTTCCGTTCAAAACTGGAAAGAAGCTTTCTGAAGAACTGCTCTGTGTTCTGTTAATTCATCTCACAGAGTTACATCTTTCCTTCAAGAAGCCTTTCGCTAAGGCTGTTCTTGTGGAATTGGCAAAGGGATATTTGGAAGCCCATAGAGGCTATGGTGAAAAAGGAAATATCTTCCGTTCAAAACTGGAAAGAAGCTTTCTGAGAAACTGCTCTGTGTTCTGTTAATTCATCTCACAGTTACATCTTTCCTTCAAGAAGCCTTTCGCTAAGGCTGTTCTTGTGGAATTGGCAAAGGGATATTTGGAAGCCCATAGAGGGCTATAGTGAAAAAGGAAATATCTTCCGTTCAAAACTGGAAAGAAGCTTTCTGAAGAACTGCTCTGTGTTCTGTTAATTCATCTCACAGAGTTACATCTTTCCCTTCAAGAAGCCTTTCGCTAAGGCTGTTCTTGTGGAATTGGCAAAGGGATATTTGGAAGCCCATAGAGGGCTATGGTGAAAAAGGAAATATCTTCCGTTCAAAACTGGAAAGAAGCTTTCTGAGAAACTGCTCTGTGTTCTGTTAATTCATCTCACAGAGTTACATCTTTCCTTCAAGAAGCCTTTCGCTAAGGCTGTTCTTGTGGAATTGGCAAAGGGATATTTGGAAGCCCATAGAGGGCTATAGTGAAAAGGAAATATCTTCCGTTCAAAACTGGAAAGAAGCTTTCTGAGAAACTGCTCTGTGTTCTGTTAATTCATCTCACAGAGTTACATCTTTCCCTTCAAGAAGCCTTTCGCTAAGGCTGTTCTTGTGGAATTAGAAAGGGATATTTGGAAACCCAGAGGGCTATGGTGAAAAAGGAAATATCTTCCGTTCAAAACTGGAAGAAGCTTTCTGAGAAACTGCTCTGTGTTCTGTTAATTCATCTCACAGAGTTACATCTTTCCTTCAAAAGCCTTTCGCTAAGGCTGTTCTTGTGGAATTGGCAAAGATATTTGGAAGCCCATAGAGGGCTATGGTGAAAAAGGAAATATCTTCCGTTCAAAACTGGAAAGAAACTTTCTGAGAAACTGCTCTGTGTTCTCTTAATTCATCTCACAGAGTTACATCTTTCCCGTCAAGAAGCCTTTCGCTAAGGCTGTTCTTGTGGAATTGGCAAAGGGATATTTGGAAACCCATAGGGCTATGGTGAAAAGGAAATATCTTCCGTTCAAAACTGGAAAGAAGCTTTCTGAGAAACTGCTCTGTGTTCTGTTAATTCATCTCACAGTGTTACATCTTTCCCTTCAAGAAACCTTTCGCTAAGGCTGTTCTTGTGGAATTGGCAAAGGGATATTTGGAAGACCATAGAGGGCTATAGTGAAAAAGGAAATATCTTCCGTTCAAAACTGGAAAGAAGCTTTCTGAGAAACTGCTCTGTGTTCTGTTAATTCATCTCACAGAGTTACATCTTTCCTTCAGAAGCCTTCGCTAAGGCTGTTCTTGTGGAATTGGCAAAGGATATTTGGAAGCCCATAGAGGGCTATGGTGAAAAGGAAATATCTTCCGTTCAAAACTGGAAAGAAGCTTTCTGAGAAACTGCTCTCTTCTGTTAATTCATCTCACAGAGTTACATCTTTCCCTTCAAAGCCTTTCGCTAAGGCTGTTCTTGTGGAATTGGCAAAGGGATATTTGGAAGCCCATAGAGGGCTATGGTGAAAAGGAAATATCTTCCGTTCAAAACTGGAAAGAAGCTTTCTGAGAAACAGCTCTGTGTTCTGTTAATTCATCTCACAGAGTTACATCTTTCCTTCAGAAGCCTTTCGCTAAGGCTGTTCTTGTGGAATTAGCAAAGGGATATTTGGAAGCCCATAAAGGGCTATGGTGAAAAGGAAATATCTTCCGTTCAAAACTGGAAAAAAGCTTTCTGAGAAACTGCTCTGTGTTCTGTTAATTCATCTCACAGAGTTACATCTTTCCCTTCAAAAAGCCTATCGCTAAGGCTGTTCTTGTGGAATTGGCAAAGGGATATTTGGAAGCCCATAGAGGGCTATGGTGAAAAGGAAATATCTTCCGTTCAAAACTGGAAAGAAGCTTTCTGAAACTGCTCTGTGTTCTGTTAATTCATCTCACAGAGTTACATCTTTCCTTCAAGAAGCCTTTCGCTAAGGCTGTTCTTGTGGAATTCAAAGGGATATTTGGAAGCCCATAGGGCTATGGTGAAAAGGAAATATCTTCCGTTCAAAACTGGAAAGAAGCTTTCTGAAGAACTGCTCTGTGTTCTGTTAATTCATCTCACAGAGTTACATCTTTCCCTTCAAAGCCTTTCGCTAAGGCTGTTCTTGTGGAATTGGCAAAGGGATATTTGGAAGCCCATAGAGGGCTATGGTGAAAAAGGAAATATCTTCCGTTCAAAACTGGAAAGAAGCTTTCTGAAAAACTGCTCTGTGTTCTGTTAATTCATCTCACAGAGTTACATCTTTCCTTCAAGAAGCCTCACTAAGGCTGTTCTTGTGGAATTAGCAAAGGGATATATGGAAGCCTATAGAGGGCTATGGTGAAAAAGGAAATATCTTCCGTTCAAAACTGGAAAGAAGCTTTCTGAAGAACTGATCTGTGTTCTGTTAATTCATCTCACAGAGTTACATCTTTCCCTTCAAGAAGCCTTCGCTAAGGCTGTTCTTGTGGAATTGGCAAAGGGATATTTGGAAGCCCATAGAAGGCTATGGTGAAAAAGGAAATATCTTCCGTTCAAAACTGGAAAAAGCTTTCTGAGAAACTGCTCTGTGTTCTGTTAATTCATCTCACAGAGTTACATCTTTCCCTTCAAGAAGCCTTTCGCTAAGGCTGTTCTTGTGGAATTGGCAAGGGATATTTGGAAGCCCATAGAGGGCTATGGTGAAAAAGGAAATATCTTCCGTTCAAAACTGGAAAGAAGCTTTCTGAAGAACTGATCTGTGTTCTGTTAATTCATCTCACAGAGTTACATCTTTCCCTTCAAGAAGCCATTCGCTAAGGCTGTTCTTGTGGAATTGGCAAAGGGATATTTCGAAGTCCACATAGGGCTATGGTGAATAAGGAAATATCATGGAAAGAAGCATTCTGAGAAACTGCGCTGTGTTCTGTTAATTCATCTCACAGAGTTACATCTTTTCCTTCAAGAAGCCTTTCGCTAAGGCGGTTCTTCTGGAATTGGCAAAGGGATATTTGGAAGCCCATAGAAGGCTATGGTGAAAAAATATCTTCCGTCAAAACTGGAAAGAAGCTTTCTGAGAAACTGCTCTGTGTTCTGTTAATTCATCTCACAGAGTTACATCTTTCCTTCAAGAAGCCTTTCGCTAAGGCGGTTCTTCTGGAATTGGCAAAGGGATATTTGGAAGCCCATAGAAGGCTATGGTGAAAAAGGAAATATCTTCCGTACAAAACTGGAAAGAAGCTTTCTGAGAAACTGCTCTGTGTTCTGCTAATTCATCTCACAGAGTTACATCTTTTCCTTCAAGAAGCCTTTCGCTAAGGCTGTTCTTGTGGAATTGGCAAAGGGATATTAGGAAGCCCATGGAGGGCTATGGTGAAAAAGGAAATATCTTCCGTTCAAAACTGGAAAGAAGCTTTCTGAGAAACTGCTCTGTGTTCTGTTAATTCATCTCACAGAGTTACATCTTTCCTTCAAGAAGCCTTTCGCTAAGGCTGTTCTTGTGGAATTGGCAAAGGGATATTTGGAAGCCCATAGAGGCTATAGTGAAAAGGAAATATCTTCCGTTCAAAACTGGAAAGAAGCTTTCTGAGAAACTGCTCTGTGTTCTGTTAATTCATCTCACAGAGTTACATCTTTCCCTTCAAGAAGCCTTTCGCTAAGGCTGTTCTTGTGGAATTGGCAAGGGATATTTGGAAGCCCATAGAGGCTATGGTGAATAAGGAAATATCATGGAAAGAAGCATTCTGAGAAACTGCTCTGTGTTCTGTTAATTCATCTCACAGAGTTACATCTTTCCCTTCAAGAAGCCTTTCGCTAAGGCTGTTCTTGTGGAATTGGCAAAGGGATATTTGGAAGCCCATAGAGGCTATAGTGAAAAGGAAATATCTTCCGTTCAAAACTGGAAAGAAGCTTTCTGAGAAACTGCTCTGTGTTCTGTTAATTCATCTCACAGAGTTACATCTTTCCTTCAAGAAGCCTTTCGCTAAGGCTGTTCTTGTGGAATTGGCAAAGGATATTTGGAAGCCCATAGAGGGCTATAGTGAAAAGGAAATATCTTCCGTTCAAAACTGGAAAGAAGCTTTCTGAGAAACTGCTCTGTGTTCTGTTAATTCATCTCACAGAGTTACATCTTTCTCTTCAAGAAGCCTTTCGCTAAGGCTGTTCTTGTGGAATTGGCAAAGGATATTTGGAAGCCCATAGAGGCTATGGTGAAAAAGGAAATATCTTCCGTTCAAAACTGGAAAGAAGCTTTCTGAGAAACTGCTCTGTGTTCTGTTAATTCATCTCACAGAGTTACATCTTTCCTTCAAAAGCCTTTCGCTAAGGCTGTTCTTGTGGAATTGGCAAAGGATATTTGGAAGCCCATAGAGGGCTATGGTGAAAAAGGAAATATCTTCCGTTCAAAACTGGAAAGAAACTTTCTGAGAAACTGCTCTGTGTTCTGTTAATTCATCTCACAGAGTTACATCTTTCCTTCAAGAAGCCTTTCGCTAAGGCTGTTCTTGTGGAATTGGCAAAGGATATTTGGAAGCCCATAAAGGGCTATGGTGAAAAAGGAAATATCTTCCGTTCAAAACTGGAAAGAAGCTTTCTGAGAAACTGCTCTGTGTTATCTTAATTCATCTCACAGAGTTACATCTTTCCTTCAAGAAGCCTTTCGCTAATGCTGTTCTTGTGGAATTGGCGAAGGGATATTTGGAAGCCCATAGAGGGCTATGGTGAAAAAGGAAATATCTTCCGTTCAAAACGGGAAAGAAGCTTTCTGAAGAACTGCTATGTGTTCTGTTAATTCATCTCACAGAGTTACATCTTTCCCTTCAAGAAGCCTTTCGCTAAGGCTGTTCTTGTGGAATTGGCAAAGGGATATTTGGAAGCCCATAGAGGGCTATAGTGAAAAAGGACATATCTTCCGTTCAAAACTGGATATAAGCTTTCTGAGAAACTGCTCTGTATTGTGTTAATTCATCTCACAGAATTACATCTTTCCCTTCAAGAAGCCTTTCACTAAGGCTGTTCTTGTGGAATTGGCAAAGGGATATTTGGAAGCCCATAGAGGGCTATGGTGAAAAAGGAAATATCTTCCGTTCAAAACTGGAAAGAAGCTTTCTGAGAAACTGCTCTGTGTTCTGTTAATTCATCTCACAGAGTTACATCTTTCTCTTCAAGAAGCCTTTCGCTAAGGCTGTTCTTGTGGAATTGGCAAAGGATATTTGGAAGCCCTTAGAGGGCTATGGTGAAAAGGAAATATCTTCCGTTCAAAACTTGAAAGAAGCTTTCTGAGAAACTGCTCTGTGTTCTGTTAATTCATCTCACAGAGTTACATCTTTCCCTTCCAGAAGCCTATCGCTAAGGCTGTTCTTGTGGAATTGGCAAAGGGATATTTGGAAGCCCATAGAGTGCTATGGTGAAAAAGGAAATATCTTTCGTTCAAAACTGGAAAGAAACTTTCTGAGAAACTGCTCTGTGTTCTGTTAATTCATCTCACAGAGTTACATCTTTCCCTTCAAGAAGCCTTTCGCTAAGGCTGTTCTTGTGGAATTGGCAAAGGGATATTTGGAAGCCCATAAAGGGCTATGGTGAAAAAGGAAATATCTTCCGTTCAAAACTGGAAAGAAGCTTTCTGAGAAACTGCTCTGTGTTATCTTAATTCATCTCACAGAGTTACATCTTTCCCTTCAAGAAGGCTATCGCTAATGCTGTTCTTGTGGAATTGGCGAAGGGATATTTGGAAGCCCATAGAGGGCTATGGTGAAAAAGGAAATATCTTCCGTTCAAAACGGGAAAGAAGCTTTCTGAAGAACTGCTATGTGTTCTGTTAATTCATCTCACAGAGTTACATCTTTCCCTTCAAGAAGCCTTTCGCTAAGGCTGTTCTTGTGGAATTGGCAAAGGATATTTGGAAGCCCATAGAGGCTATAGTGAAAAAGGACATATCTTCCGTTCAAAACTGGAAAGAAGCTTTCTGAGAAACTGCTATGTGTTCTGTTAATTCATCTCACAGAGTTACATCTTTCCTTCAAGAAGCCTTTCGCTAAGGCTGTTCTTGTGGAATTGGCAAAGGATATTTGGAAGCCCATAGAGGCTATAGTGAAAAGGAAATATCTTCCGTTCAAAACTGGAAAGAAGCTTTCTGAGAAACTGCTCTGTGTTGTGTTAATTCATCTCACAGAGTTACATCTTTCCTTCAAGAAGCCTTTCACTAAGGCTGTTCTTGTGGAATTGGCAAAGGATATTTGGAAGCCCATAGAGGGCTATGGTGAAAAGGAAATATCTTCCGTTCAAAACTGGAAGAAGCTTTCTGAGAAACTGCTCTGTGTTCTGTTAATTCATCTCACAGAGTTACATCTTTCCCTTCAAGAAGCCTTTCACTAAGGCTGTTCTTGTGGAATTGGCAAAGGGATATTTGGAAGCCCATAGAGGGCTATGGTGAATAAGGAAATATCATGGAAAGAAGCATTCTGAGAAACTGCTCTGTGTTCTGTTAATTCATCTCACAGAGTTACATCTTTCCTTCAAGAAGCCTTCGCTAAGGCTGTTCTAGTGGAATTGGCAAAGGATATTTGGAAGCCCATAGAGGGCTATGGTGAAAAGGAAATATCTTCCGTTCAAAACTGGAAAGAAGCTTTCTGAGAAACTGCTCTGTGTTCTGTTAATTAATCTCACAGAGTTACATCTTTCTCTTCAAGAAGCCTTTCGCTAAGGCTGTTCTTGTGGAATTGGCAAAGGGATATTTGGAAGCCCATAGAGGGCTATAGTGAAAAAGGAAATATCTTCCGTTCAAAACTGGAAAGAAGCTTTCTGAAGAACTGATCTGTGTTCTGTTAATTCATCTCACAGAGTTACATCTTTCCCTTCAAGAAGCCTTTCGCTAAGGCTGTTCTTGTGGAATTGGCAAAGGGATATTTGGAAGCCCATAGAGGGCTATGGTGAATAAGGAAATATCATGGAAAGAAGCATTCTGAGAAACTGCTCTGTGTTCTGTTAATTCATCTCACAGAGTTACATCTTTCCCTTCAAGAAGCCTTTCGCTAAGGCTGTTCTTGTGGAATTGGCAAAGGGATATTTGGAAGCCCAAAGAAGGCTATAGTGAAAAAGGAAATATCTTCCGTTCAAAACTGGAAAGAAGCTTTCTGAGAAACTGCTCTGTGTTCTGTTAATTCATCTCACAGAGTTACATCTTTCCCTTCAAGAAGCCTTTCGCTAAGGCTGTTCTTGTGGAATTGGCAAAGGGATATTTGGAAGCCCATAAAGGGCTATGGTGAAAAGGAAATATCTTCCGTTCAAAACTGGAAAGAAGCTTTCTGAGAAACTGCTCTGTGTTCTGTTAATTCATCTCACAGAGTTACATCTTTCCCTTCAAGAAGCCTTTCGCTAAGGCTGTTCTTGTGGAATTGGCAAAGGATATTTGGAAGCCCATAGAGGGCTATGGTGAAAAGGAAATATCTTCCGTTCAAAACTGGAAGAAGCTTTCTGAAGAACTGATCTGTGTTCTGTTAATTCATCTCACAGAGTTACATCTTTCCTTCAAGAAGCCTTCGCTAAGGCTGTTCTTGTGGAATTGGCAAAGGATATTTGGAAGCCCATAGAGGGCTATAGTGAAAAGGAAATATCTTCCGCTCAAAACTGGAAAGAAGCTTTCTGAGAAACTGCTCTGTGTTCTGTTAATTCATCTCACAGAGTTACATCTTTCCTTCAAGAAGCCTTTCGCTAAGGCTGTTCTTGTGGAATTGGCAAGGGATATTTGGAAGCCCATAGGGCTATGGTGAAAAGGAAATATCTTCCGCTCAAAACTGGAAAGAAGCTTTCTGAGAAACTGCTCTGTGTTCTGTTAATTCATCTCACAGAGTTACATCTTTCCTTCAAGAAGCCTTTCGCTAAGGCTGTTCTTGTGGAATTGGCAAAGGGATATTTGGAAGCCCATAGAGGGCTATGGTGAAAAGGAAATATCTTCCGTTCAAAACTGGAAAGAAGCTTTCTGAGAAACTGCTCTGTGTTCTGTTAATTCATCTCACAGAGTTACATCTTTCCTTCAAGAAGCCTTTCGCTAAGGCTGTTCTTGTGGAATTGGCAAAGGATATTTGGAAGCCCATAGAGGGCTATAGTGAAAAGGAAATATCTTCCGCTCAAAACTGGAAAGAAGCTTTCTGAGAAACTGCTCTGTGTTCTGTTAATTCATCTCACAGAGTTACATCTTTCCTTCAAGAAGCCTTTCGCTAAGGCTGTTCTTGTGGAATTGGCAAAGGATATTTGGAAGCCCATAAAGGGCTATGGTGAAAAGGAAATATCTTCCGTTCAAAACTGGAAAGAAGCTTTCTGAGAAACTGCTCTGTGTTGTGTTAATTCATCTCACAGAGTTACATCTTTCCTTCAAGAAGCCTTTCGCTAAGGCTGTTCTTGTGGAATTGGCAAGGATATTTGGAAGCCCATAGAGGGCTATGGTGAAAAAGGAAATATCTTCCGTTCAAAACTGGAAAGAAGCTTTCTGAGAAACTGCTCTGTGTTCTGTTAATTCATCTCACAGAGTTACATCTTTCCTTCAAGAAGCCTTTCGCTAAGGCTGTTCTTGTGGAATTGGCAAAGGATATTTGGAAGCCCATAGAGGGCTATGGTGAAAAAGGAAATATCTTCCGTTCAAAACTGGAAAGAAGCTTTCTGAAGAACTGCTATGTGTTCTGTTAATTCATCTCACAGAGTTACATCTTTCCTTCAAGAAGCCTTTCGCTAAGGCTGTTCTTGTGGAATTAGCAAAGGGATATTTGGAAACCCATAGAGGGCTATAGTGAAAAGGAAATATCTTCCGTTCAAAACTGGAAAGAAGCTTTCTGAGAAACTGCTCTGTGTTCTGTTAATTCATCTCACAGAGTTACATCTTTCCTTCAAGAAGCCTTTCGCTAAGGCTGTTCTTGTGGAATTGGCAAAGGGATATTTGGAAGCCCATAGAGGGCTATGGTGAAAAGGAAATATCTTCCGTTCAAAACTGGAAAGAAGCTTTCTGAAGAACTGCTCTGTGTTGTGTTAATTCATCTCACAGAGTTACATCTTTCCTTCAAGAAGCCTTTCGCTAAGGCTGTTCTTGTGGAATTGGCAAAGGGATATTTGGAAGCCCATAGAGGCTATAGTGAAAAGGAAATATCTTCCGCTCAAAACTGGAAAGAAGCTTTCTGAGAAACTGCTCTGTGTTCTGTTAATTCATCTCACAGAGTTACATCTTTCCTTCAAGAAGCCTTTCGCTAAGGCTGTTCTTGTGGAATTGGCAAAGGATATTTGGAAGCCCATAGAGGGCTATAGTGAAAAGGAAATATCTTCCGTTCAAAACTGGAAAGAAGCTTTCTGAGAAACTGCTCTGTGTTCTGTTAATTCATCTCACAGAGTTACATCTTTCCTTCAAGAAGCCTTTCGCTAAGGCTGTTCTTGTGGAATTGGCAAAGGATATTTGGAAGCCCATAGAGGGCTATGGTGAAAAGGAAATATCTTCCGTTCAAAACTGGAAAGAAGCTTTCTGAGAAACTGTTCTGTGTTCTGTTAATTCATCTCACAGAGTTACATCTTTCCTTCAAGAAGCCTTTCGCTAAGGCTGTTCTTGTGGAATTGGCAAAGGATATTTGGAAGCCCATAGAGGGCTATAGTGAAAAAGGAAATATCTTCCGTTCAAAACTGGAAAGAAGCTTTCTGAGAAACTGCTCTGTGTTCTGTTAATTCATCTCACAGAGTTACATCTTTCCCTTCAAGAAGCCTTCGCTAAGGCTGTTCTTGTGGAATTGGCAAAGGATATTTGGAAGCCCATAGAGGGCTATAGTGAAAAGGAAATATCTTCCGCTCAAAACTGGAAAGAAGCTTCTGAGAAACTGCTCTGTGTTCTGTTAATTCATCTCACAGAGTTACATCTTTCCCTTCAAGAAGCCTTTCGCTAAGGCTGTTCTTGTGGAATTGGCAAAGGGATATTTGGAAGCCCATAGAGGGCTATGGTGAAAAGGAAATATCATGGAAAGAAGCTTCTGAGAAACTGCTCTGTGTTCTGTTAATTCATCTCACAGAGTTACATCTTTCCTTCAAGAAGCCTTTCGCTAAGGCTGTTCTTGTGGAATTGGCAAAGGATATTTGGAAGCCCATAGAGGCTATGGTGAAAAGGAAATATCTTCCGCTCAAAACTGGAAAGAAGCTTTCTGAGAAACTGCTCTGTGTTCTGTTAATTCATCTCACAGAGTTACATCTTTCCCTTCAAGAAGCCTTTCGCTAAGGCTGTTCTTGTGGAATTGGCAAAGGATATTTGGAAGCCCATAGAGGCTATGGTGAAAAGGAAATATCTTCCGCTCAAAACTGGAAAGAAGCTTTCTGAGAAACTGCTCTGTGTTCTGTTAATTCATCTCACAGAGTTACATCTTTCCTTCAAGAAGCCTTCGCTAAGGCTGTTCTTGTGGAATTGGCAAAGGATATTTGGAAGCCCATAGAGGGCTATGGTGAAAAGGAAATATCTTCCGCTCAAAACTGGAAAGAAGCTTTCTGAGAAACTGCTCTGTGTTCTGTTAATTCATCTCACAGAGTTACATCTTTCCTTCAAGAAGCCTTTCGCTAAGGCTGTTCTTGTGGAATTGGCAAAGGATATTTGGAAGCCCATAGAGGGCTATAGTGAAAAAGGAAATATCTTCCGTTCAAAACTGGAAAGAAGCTTTCTGAGAAACTGCTCTGTGTTATCTTAATTCATCTCACAGAGTTACATCTTTCCTTCAAGAAGCCTTTCGCTAAGGCTGTTCTTGTGGAATTGGCAAAGGATATTTGGAAGCCCATAGAGGGCTATGGTGAATAAGGAAATATCATGGAAAGAAGCATTCTGAGAAACTGCTCTGTGTTCTGTTAATTCATCTCACAGAGTTACATCTTTCCTTCAAGAAGCCTTCGCTAAGGCTGTTCTTGTGGAATTGGCAAAGGGATATTTGGAAGCCCATAGAAGGCTATAGTGAAAAAGGAAATATCTTCCGCTCAAAACTGGAAAGAAGCTTGAGAAACTGCTCTGTGCTCTGTTAATTCATCGCACAGAGTTACATCTTTCCTTCAAGAAGCCTTCGCTAAGGCTGTTCTTGTGGAATTGGCAAAGGATATTTGGAAGCCCATAGAGGGCTATAGTGAAAAAGGAAATATCTTCCGCTCAAAACTGGAAAGAAGCTTGAGAAACTGCTCTGTGTTCTGTGAATTCATCGCACAGAGTTACATCTTTCACTTCAAGAAGCCTTTCGCTAAGGCTGTTCTTGTGGAATTGGCAAAGGATATTTGGAAGCCCATAGAGGGCTATGGTGAAAAGGAAATATCTTCCGCTCAAAACTGGAAAGAAGCTTTCTGAGAAACTGCTCTGTGTTCTGTTAATTCATCTCACAGAGTTACATCTTTCCTTCAAGAAGCCTATCGCTAAGGCTGTTCTTGTGGAATTGGCAAAGGATATTTGGAAGCCCATAGAGGGCTATGGTGAAAAGGAAATATCTTCCGTTCAAAACTGGAAAGAAGCTTTCTGAGAAACTGCTCTGTGTTCTGTTAATTCATCTCACAGAGTTACATCTTTCCTTCAAGAAGCCTATCGCTAAGGCTGTTCTTGTGGAATTGGCAAAGGATATTTGGAAGCCCATAGAGGGCTATGGTGAAAAAGGAAATATCTTCCGTTCAAAACTGGAAAGAAACTTTCTGAGAAACTGCTCTGTGTTCTGTTAATTCATCTCACAGAGTTACATCTTTCCTTCAAGAAGCCTTTCGCTAAGGCTGTTCTTGTGGAATTGGCAAAGGATATTTGGAAGCCCATAAAGGGCTATGGTGAAAAAGGAAATATCTTCCGTTCAAAACTGGAAAGAAGCTTTCTGAGAAACTGCTCTGTGTTATCTTAATTCATCTCACAGAGTTACATCTTTCCCTTCAAGAAGCCTTTCGCTAAGGCTGTTCTTGTGGAATTGGCAAAGGGATATTTGGAAGCCCATAGAGGGCTATGGTGAAAAAGGAAATATCTTCCGGTCAAAACTGGAAAGAAGCTTGAGAAACTGCTCTGTGTTCTGTTAATTCATCTCACAGAGTTACATCTTTCCTTCAAGAAGCCTTTCGCTAAGGCTGTTCTTGTGGAATTGGCAAAGGGATATTTGGAAGCCCATAGAGGGCTATGGTGAAAAAGGAAATATCTTCCGTTCAAAACTGGAAAGAAGCTTTCTGAGAAACTGCTCTGTGTTCTGTTAATTCATCTCACAGAATTACATCTTTCCCTTCAAGAAGCCTTTCACTAAGGCTGTTCTTGTGGAATTGGCAAAGGGATATTTGGAAGCCCATAGAGGGCTATGGTGAAAAAGGAAATATCTTCCGTTCAAAACTGGAAAGAAGCTTTCTGAGAAACTGCTCTGTGTTCTGTTAATTCATCTCACAGAGTTATATCTTTCCCTTCAACAAGCGTATCACTAAGGCTGTTCTTGTGGAATTGGCAAAGGCAGATTTGGAAGCCCATAGAGGGCTATGGTGAATAAGGAAATATCATGGAAAGAAGCATTCTGAGAAACTGCTCTGTGTTCTGTTAATTCATCTCACAGGGTTACATCTTTCCCTTCAAGAAGCCATTCGCTAAGGCTGTTCTAGTGGAATTGGCAAAGGATATTTGGAAGCCCATAGAGGCTATGGTGAAAAGGAAATATCTTCCGTTCAAAACTGGAAAGAGCTTTCTGAGAAACTGCTCTGTGTTCTGTTAATTAATCTCACAGAGTTACATCTTTCCTTCAAGAAGCCTTCGCTAAGGCTGTTCTTGTGGAATTGGCAAAGGATATTTGGAAGCCCATAGAGGGCTATAGTGAAAAGGAAATATCTTCCGCTCAAAACTGGAAAGAAGCTTTCTGAAGAACTGATCTGTGTTCTGTTAATTCATCTCACAGAGTTACATCTTTCCTTCAAGAAGCCTTTCGCTAAGGCTGTTCTTGTGGAATTGGCAAGGATATTTGGAAGCCCATAGAGGGCTATGGTGAAAAGGAAATATCTTCCGTCAAAACTGGAAAGAAGCTTCTGAGAAACTGCTCTGTGTTCTGTTAATTCATCTCACAGAGTTACATCTTTCCTTCAAGAAGCCTTTCGCTAAGGCTGTTCTTGTGGAATTGGCAAAGGATATTTGGAAGCCCAAAGAAGGCTATAGTGAAAAGGAAATATCTTCCGTTAAAACTGGAAAGAAGCTTTCTGAGAAACTGCTCTGTGTTCTGTTAATTCATCTCACAGAGTTACATCTTTCCTTCAAGAAGCCTTTCGCTAAGGCTGTTCTTGTGGAATTGGCAAAGGATATTTGGAAGCCCATAAAGGGCTATGGTGAAAAGGAAATATCTTCCGTTCAAAACTGGAAAGAAGCTTTCTGAGAAACTGCTCTGTGTTCTGTTAATTCATCTCACAGAGTTACATCTTTCCTTCAAGAAGCCTTTCGCTAAGGCTGTTCTTGTGGAATTGGCAAAGGATATTTGGAAGCCCATAGAGGGCTATGGTGAAAAGGAAATATCTTCCGCTCAAAACTGGAAAGAAGCTTTCTGAAGAACTGATCTGTGTTCTGTTAATTCATCTCACAGAGTTACATCTTTCCTTCAAGAAGCCTTTCGCTAAGGCTGTTCTTGTGGAATTGGCAAAGGATATTTGGTAGCCCATAGAGGGCTATAGTGAAAAGGAAATATCTTCCGTTCAAAACTGGAAAGAAGCTTTCTGAGAAACTGCTCTGTGTTCTGTTAATTCATCTCACAGATTTACATCTTTCCTTCAAGAAGCCTTTCGCTAAGGCTGTTCTTGTGGAATTGGCAGAGGATATTTGGAAGCCCATAGAGGGCTATGGTGAAAAGGAAATATCTTCCGCTCAAAACTGGAAAGAAGCTTTCTGAGAAACTGCTCTGTGTTCTGTTAATTCATCTCACAGAGTTACATCTTTCCTTCAAGATGCCTTTCCTAAGGCTGTTCTTGTGGAATTGGCAAAGGATATTTGGAAGCCCATAGAGGGCTATGGTGAAAAGGAAATATCTTCCGTTCAAAACTGGAAAGAAGCTTTCTGAGAAACTGCTCTGTGTTCTGTTAATTCATCTCACAGAGTTACATCTTTCCTTCAAGAAGCCTTTCGCTAAGGCTGTTCTTGTGGAATTGGCAAAGGATATTTGGAAGCCCATAGAGGGCTATAGTGAAAAGGAAATATGTTCCGTTCAAAACTGGAAAGAAGCTTTCTGAGAAACTGCTCTGTGTTCTGTTAATTCATCTCACAGAGTTACATCTTTCCTTCAAGAAGCCTTTCGCTAAGGCTGTTCTTGTGGAATTGGCAAAGGATATTTGGAAGCCCATAAAGGGCTATGGTGAAAAGGAAATATCTTCCGTTCAAAACTGGAAAGAAGCTTTCTGAGAAACTGCTCTGTGTTGTCTTAATTCATCTCACAGAGTTACATCTTTCCTTCAAGAAGCCTTTCGCTAAGGCTGTTCTTGTGGAATTGGCAAAGGGATATTTGGAAGCCCATAGAGGGCTATGGTGAAAAGGAAATATCTTCCGCTCAAAACTGGAAAGAAGCTTTCTGAGAAACTGCTCTGTGTTCTGTTAATTCATCTCACAGAGTTACATCTTTCCCTTCAAGAAGCCTTTCGCTAAGGCTGTTCTTGTGGAATTCACAAAGGGATATTTGGAAGCCCATAGAGGGCTATGGTGAAAAAGGAAATATCTTCCGTTCAAAACTGGAAAGAAGCTTTCTGAAGAACTGCTATGTGTTCTGTTAATTCATCTCACAGAGTTACATCTTTCCCTTCAAGAAGCCTTTCGCTAAGGCTGTTCTTGTGGAATTGGCAAAGGGATATTTGGAAGCCCATAGAGGGCTATGGTGAATAAGGAAATATCATGGAAAGAAGCATTCTGAGAAACTGCTCTGTGTTCTGTTAATTCATCTCACAGAGTTACATCTTTCCCTTCAAGAAGCCTTTCGCTAAGGCTGTTCTTGTGGAATTGGCAAAGGGATATTTGGAAGCCCAAAGAAGGCTATAGTGAAAAAGGAAATATCTTCCGTTCAAAACTGGAAAGAAGCTTTCTGAGAAACTGCTCTGTGTTCTGTTAATTCATCTCACAGAGTTACATCTTTCCCTTCAAGAAGCCTTTCGCTAAGGCTGTTCTTGTGGAATTGGCAAAGGGATATTTGGAAGCCCATAGAGGGCTATAGTGAAAAAGGAAATATGTTCCGTTCAAAACTGAAAAGAAGCTTTCTGAGAAACTGCTCTGTGTTCTGTTAATTCATCGCACAGAGTTACATCTTTCCCTTCAAGAAGCCTTTCGCTAAGGCTGTTCTTGTGGAATTGGCAAAGAGATATTTGGAAACCCTTAGAGGGCTATGGTGAAAAAGGAAATATCTTCCGTTCAAAACTGGAAAGAAGCTTTCTGAGAAACTGTTCTGTGTTCTGTTAATTCATCTCACGGAGTTACATCTTTCCTTTCAAGAAGCCTTTTGCTAACGCTGTTCTTGTGGAATTGGCAAAGGGATATTTGGAAGCCCATAGAGGGCTATAGTGAAAAAGGAAATATCTTCCGTTCAAAACTGCAAAGAAGCTTTCTGAGAAACTGCTCTGTGTTGTGTTAATTCATCTCACAGAGTTACATCTTTCCCTTCAAGAAGCCTTTCGCTAAGGCTGTTCTTGTGGAATTGGCAAAAGGATATTTGGAAGCCCATAGAAGGCTATGGTGAAAAAGGAAATATCTTCCGTACAAAACTGGAAAGAAGCTTTCTGAGAAACTGCTCTGTGTTCTGTTAATTCATCTCACAGAGTTACATCTTTCCCTTCAAGAAGCCTTTCGCTAAGGCTGTTCTTGTGGAATTGGCAAAGGGATATTAGGAAGCCCATAGAGGGCTATGGTGAAAAAGGAAATATCTTCCGTTCAAAACTGGAAAGAAGCTTTCTGAGAAACTGCTCTGTGTTCTGTTAATTCATCTCACAGAGTTACGCCTTTCCCTTCAAGAAGCCTTTCGCTAAGGCTGTTCTTGTGGAATTTGCAAAGAGATATTTGGAATCCCATAGAGGGCTACGGTGAAAAAGGAAATATCTTCCGTTCAAAACTGGAAAGAATCTTTCTGAGAAACTGCTGTGTGTTCTGTTAATTCATCTCACAGAGTGACATCTTTCCCTTCAAGAAGCCTTTCGCTAAGGCTGTTCTTGTGGAATTGGCAAAGGTATATTTGGAACCCATAGAGGGCTATAGTGAAAAAGGGAATATATTCCGTTAAAAACTGGAAAGAAGCTTTCTGAGAAACTGCTCTGTGTTCTCTTAATTCATCTCACAGAGTTACATCTTTCCCTTCAAGAAGCCTTTCGCTAAGGCTGTTGTTGTGGAGTTGGCAAAGGGATATTTGGAAGCCCATAGAGGGCTATGGTGAAAAAGGAAATATCTTCCGTTCAAAACTGGAAAGAAGCTTTCTGAAGAACTGATCTGTGTTGTGTTAATTCATCTCAGAGAGTTACATCTTTCCCTCAAGAAGCCTTTCCCTAAGGCTGTTCTTGTGGAATTGGCAAAGGGATATTTGGAAGCCCAAAGAGGGCTATGGTGAAAAAGGAAATATCTTCCGTTCAAAACTGGAAAGAAGCTTTCTGAAGAACTGCTCTGTGTTCTGTTAATTCATCTCACAGAGTTACATCATTCCCTTCAAGAAGCCTTTCGCTAAGGCTGTTCTTGTGGAATTGGCAAAGGGATATTTGGAAGCCCTTAGAGGGCTATGGTGAAAAAGGAAATATCTTCCGTTCAAAACTGGAAAGAAGCTTTCTGAGAAACTGCTCTGTGTTCTGTTAATTCATCTCACAGGGTTATATCTTTCCCTTCAACAAGCGTATCACTAAGGCTGTTCTTGTGGAATTGGCAAAGGGAGATTTGGAAGCCCATAGAGGGCTATGGTGAATAAGGAAATATCATGGAAAGAAGCATTCTGAGAAACTGCTCTGTGTTCTGTTAATTCATCTCACAGAGTTACATCTTTCCCTTCAAGAAGCCATTCGCTAAGGCTGTTCTAGTGGAATTGGCAAAGGGATATTTGGAAGCCCATAGAAGGCTACGGTGAAAAAGGAAATATCTTCCGTACAAAACTGGAAAGAGGCTTTTTGAGAAACTGCTCTGTGTTCTGTTAATTAATCTCACAGAGTTACATCTTTCTCTTCAAGAAGCCTTTCGCTAAGGCTGTTCTTGTGGAATTGGCAAAGGGATATATGGAAGCCTATAGAGGGCTATAGTGAAAAAGGAAATATCTTCCGTTCAAAACTGGAAAGAAGCTTTCTGAAGAACTGATCTGTGTTCTGTTAATTCATCTCACAGAGTTACATCTTTCCCTTCAAGAAGCCTTTCGCTAAGGCTGTTCTTGTGGAACTGCTCAAGGGATATTTGGAAGCCCATAGAGGGCTATGGTGAATAAGGAAATATCATGGAAAGAAGCATTCTGAGAAACTGCTCTGTGTTCTGTTAATTCATCTCACAGAGTTACATCTTTCCCTTCAAGAAGCCTTTCGCTAAGGCTGTTCTTGTGGAATTGGCAAAGGGATATTTGGAAGCCCAAAGAAGGCTATAGTGAAAAAGGAAATATCTTCCGTTCAAAACTGGAAAGAAGCTTTCTGAGAAACTGCTCTTTGTTTTGTTATTTCATCTCACAGAGTTACATCTTTCCTTTCAAGAAGCCTTTCGCTAAGGCTGTTCTTGTGGAATTGGCAAAGGGATATTTGGAAGCCCATAAAGGGCTATGGTGAAAAAGGAAATATCTTCCGTTCAAAACTGGAAAGAAGCTTTCTGAGAAACTGCTCTGTGTTCTGTTAATTCATCTCACAGAGTTACATCTTTCCCTTCAAGAAGCCTTTCGCTAAGGCTGTTCTTGTGGAATTGGCAAAGGGATATTTGGAAGCCCATAGAGGGCTATGGTGAAAAGGAAATATCTTCCGCTCAAAACTGGAAAGAAGCTTTCTGAGAAACTGCTCTGTGTTCTGTTAATTCATCTCACAGAGTTACATCTTTCCTTCAAGAAGCCTTTCGCTAAGGCTGTTCTTGTGGAATTGGCAAAGGATATTTGGAAGCCCATAGAGGGCTATGGTGAAAAGGAAATATCTTCCGCTCAAAACTGGAAAGAAGCTTTCTGAAGAACTGCTATGTGTTCTGTTAATTCATCTCACAGAATTACATCTTTCCTTCAAGAAGCCTTCGCTAAGGCTGTTCTTGTGGAATTGGCAAAGGGATATTTGGAAGCCCTTAGAGGGCTATGGTGAAAAAGGAAATATCTTCCGTTCAAAACTGGAAAGAAGCTTTCTGAGAAACTGCTCTGTGTTCTGTTAATTCATCTCACAGAGTTATATCTTTCCCTTCAACAAGCCTATCACTAAGGCTGTTCTTGTGGAATTGGCAAAGGGATATATGGAAGCCTATAGAGGGCTATGGTGAAAAAGGAAATATCTTCCGTTCAAAACTGGAAAGAAGCTTTCTGAAGAACTGATCTGTGTTCTGTTAATTCATCTCACAGAGTTACATCTTTCCCTTCAAGAAGCCTTTCGCTAAGGCTGTTCTTGTGGAATTGGCAAAGGGATATTTGGAAGCCCATAGAAGGCTACGGTGAAAAAGGAAATATCTTCCGTACAAAACTGGAAAGAGGCTTTCTGAGAAACTGCTCTGTGTTCTGTTAATTCATCTCACAGAGTTACATCTTTCCCTTCAAGAAGCCTTTCGCTAAGGCTGTTCTTGTGGAATTGGCAAAGGGATATATGGAAGCCTATAGAGGGCTGTAGTGAAAAAGGAAATATCTTCCGTTCAAAACTGGAAAGAAGCATTCTGAAGAACTGATCTGTGTTCTGTTAATTCATCTCACAGAGTTACATCTTTCCCTTCAAGAAGCCATTCGCTAAGGCTGTTCTTGTGGAATTGGCAAAGGGATATTTCGAAGCCCATATAGGGCTATGGTGAATAAGGAAATATCATGGAAAGAAGCATTCTGAGAAACTGCGCTGTGTTCTGTTAATTCATCTCACAGAGTTACATCTTTCCCTTCAAGAAGCCTTTCGCTAAGGCTGTTCTTGTGGAATTGGCAAAGGGATATTTGGAAGCCCATAGAGGGCTATGGTGAAAAAGGAAATATCTTCCGTTCAAAACTGGAAAGAAGCTTTCTGAAGAACTGCTATGTGTTCTGTTAATTCATCTCACAGAGTTACATCTTTCCCTTCAAGAAGCCTTTCGCTAACGCTGTTCTTGTGGAATTGGCAAAGGGATATTTGGAAGCCCATAGAGGGCTATAGTGAAAAAGGACATATCTTCCGTTCAAAACTGGATATAAGCTTTCTGAGAAACTGCTCTGTGTTGTGTTAATTCATCTCACAGAATTACATCTTTCCCTTCAAGAAGCCTTTCGCTAAGGCTGTTCTTGTGGAATTGGCAAAGGGATATTTGGAAGCCCATAGAGGGCTATGGTGAAAAAGGAAATATCTTCCGTTCAAAACTGGAAAGAAGCTTTCTGAAGAACTGATCTGTGTTCTGTTAATTCATCTCAGAGAGTTACATCTTTCCCTTCAACAAGCCTATCACTAAGGCTGTTCTTGTGGAATTGGCAAAGGGATATATGGAAGCCTATAGATGGCTATAGTGAAAAGGGAAATATCTTCCGTTCAAAACTGGAAAGAAGCTTTCTGAAGAACTGATCTGTGTTCTGTTAATTCATCTCACAGAGTTACATCTTTCCCTTCAAGAAGCCATTCGCTAAGGCTGTTCTAGTGGAATTGGCAAAGGGATATTTGGAAGCCCATAGAAGGCTACGGTGAAAAAGGAAATATCTTCCGTACAAAACTGGAAAGAGGCTTTCTGAGAAACTGCTCTGTGTTCTGTTAATTAATCTCACAGAGTTACATCTTTCTCTTCAAGAAGCCTTTCGCTAAGGCTGTTCTTGTGGAATTGGCAAAGGGATATATGGAAGCCTATAGAGGGCTATAGTGAAAAAGGAAATATCTTCCGTTCAAAACTGGAAAGAAGCTTTCTGAAGAACTGATCTGTGTTCTGTTAATTCATCTCACAGAGTTACATCTTTCCCTTCAAGAAGCCTTTCGCTAAGGCTGTTCTTGTGGAATTGGCAAAGGGATATTTGGAAGCCCATAGAGGGCTATGGTGAATAAGGAAATATCATGGAAAGAAGCATTCTGAGAAACTGCTCTGTGTTCTGTTAATTCATCTCACAGAGTTACATCTTTCCCTTCAAGAAGCCTTTCGCTAAGGCTGTTCTTGTGGAATTGGCAAAGGGATATTTGGAAGCCCAAAGAAGGCTATAGTGAAAAAGGAAATATCTTCCGTTCAAAACTGGAAAGAAGCTTTCTGAGAAACTGCTCTGTGTTCTGTTAATTCATCTCACAGAGTTACATCTTTCCCTTCAAGAAGCCTTTCGCTAAGGCTGTTCTTCTGGAATTGGCAAAGGGATATTTGGAAGCCCATAGAGGGCTATAGTGAAAAAGGAAATATCTTCAGTTCAAAACTGGAAAGAAGCTTTCTGAGAAACTGCTCTGTGTTCTGTTAATTCATCGCACAGAGTTACATCTTTCCCTTCAAGAAGCCTTTCGCTAAGGCTGTTCTTGTGGAATTGGCAAAGGGATATTTGGAAACCGTTAGAGGGCTATGGTGAAAAAGGAAATATCTTCTGTTCAAAACTGGAAAGAAGCTTTCTGAGAAACTGCTCTGTGGTCTGTTAATTCATCTCACGGAGTTACATCTTTCCCTTCAAGAAGCCTTTCGCTAAGGCTGTTCTTGTGGAATTGGCAAAGGGATATTTGGAAGCCCATAGAGGGCTATGGTGAAAAAGGAAATATCTTCCGTTCAAAACTGGAAAGAAACTTTCTGAGAAACTGCTCTGTGTTCTCTTAATTCATCTCACAGAGTTACATCTTTCCCTTCAAGAAGCCTTTCGCTAAGGCTGTTCTTGTGGAATTGGCAAAGGGATATTTGGAAACCCATAGAGGGCTATGGTGAAAAAGGAAATATCTTCCGTTCAAAACTGGAAAGAAGATTTCTGAGAAACTGCTCTGTGTTCTGTTAATTCATCTCACAGTGTTACATCTTTCCCTTCAAGAAACCTTTCGCTAAGGCTGTTCTTGTGGAATTGGCAAAGGGATATTTGGAAGACCATGGAGGGCTATAGTGAAAAAGGAAATATCTTCCGTTCAAAACTGGAAAGAAACTTTCTGAGAAACTGCTCTGTGTTCTGTTAATTCGTCTCACAGAGTTACATCTTTCCCTTCAAGAAGCCTTTCGCTAAGGCTGTTCTTGTGGAATTGGCAAAGGGATATTTGGAAGCCCATAGAGGGCTAAGGTGAAAAAGGAAATATCTTCCGTTCAAAACTGCAAAGAAGCTTTCTGAGAAACTGCTCTGTGTTCTGTTAATTCATCTCACAGAGTTACATCTTTCCCTTCAAAAAGCCTTTCGCTAAGGCTGTTCTTGTGGAATTGGCAAAGGGATATTTGAAAGCCCATAGAGGGCTATGGTGAAAAAGGAAATATCTTCCGTTCAAAACTGGAAAGAAGCTTTCTGAGTAACTGCTCTGTGTTCTCTTAATTCATCTCACAGAGTTACATCTTTCCCTTCAAGAAGCCTATCGCTAATGCTGTTCTTGTGGAATTGGCAAAGGGATATTTGGAAGCCCATAGAGGGCTATGGTGAAAAAGGAAATATCTTCCGTTCAAAACTGGAAAGAAGCTTTCTGAGAAACTGCTCTGTGTTCTGTTAATTCATCTCACAGAGTTACATCTTTCCCTTCAAGAAGCCTTTCGCTAAGGCTGTTCTTGTGGAATTCACAAAGGGATATTTGGAAGCCCATAGAGCGCTATGGTGAAAAAGGAAATATCTTCCGTTCAAAACTGGAAAGAAGCTTTCTGAAGAACTGCTATGTGTTCTGTTAATTCATCTCACAGAGTTACATCTTTCCCTTCAAGAAGCCTTTCGCTAAGGCTGTTCTTGTGGAATTGGCAAAGGGATATTTGGAAGCCCTTAGAGGGCTATGGTGAAAAAGGAAATATCTTCCGTTCAAAACTGTAAAGAAGCTTTCTGAAAAACTGCTCTGTGTTCTGTTAATTCATCTCACAGAGTTATATCTTTCCCTTCAACAAGCCTATCACTAAGGCTGTTCTTGTGGAATTGGCAAAGGGATATATGGAAGCCTATAGAGGGCTATGGTGAAAAAGGAAATATCTTCCGTTCAATACTAGAAAGAAGCTTTCTGAAGAACTGCTCTGTGTTCTGTTAATTCATCTCACAGAGTTCCATCTTTCCCATCAAGAAGTCATTCGCTAAGGCTGTTCTAGTAGATTTGGCAAAGGGATATTTGGAAGCCCATAGAAGGCTACGGTGAAAAAGGAAATATCTTCCGTACAAAACTGGAAAGAGACTTTCTGAGAAACTGCTCTGTGTTCTGTTAATTCATCTCACAGAGTTACATCTTTCCCTTCAAGAAGCCTTTCGCTAAAGCGGTTCTTGTGGAATTGGCAAAGGGATATTTGGAAGCCCATAGAAGGCTATAGTGAAAAAGGAAATATCTTCCGTTCAAAACTGGAAAGAAGCTTTCTGAGAAACTGCTCTGTGTTCTGTTAATTCATCGCACAGAGTTACATCTTTCCCTTCAAGAAGCCTTTCGCTAAGGCTGTTCTTGTGGAATTGGCAAAGGGATATTTGGAAGCCCATAGAGGGCTATAGTGAAAAGGAAATATCTTCCGTTCAAAACTGGAAAGAAGCTTTCTGAGAAACTGTTCTGTCTTCTGTTAATTCTTCTCACAGAGTTACATCTTTCCTTCAAGAAGCCTTTCGCTAACGCTGTTCTTGTGGAATTGGCAAAGGGATATTTGGAAGCCCATAGAGGCTACGGTGAAAAAGGAAATATCTTCCGTTCAAAACTGGAAAGAGACTTTCTGAGAAACTGCTCTGTGTTCTGTTAATTCATCTCACAGAGTTACATCTTTCCCTTCAAGAAGCCTATCGCTAATGCTGTTCTTGTGGAATTGGCAAAGGGATATTTGGAAGCCCATAGAAGGCTATAGTGAAAAAGGAAATATCTTCCGTTCAAAACTGGAAAGAAGCTTTCTGAGAAACTGCTCTGTGTTCTGTTAATTCATCGCACAGAGTTACATCTTTCCCTTCAAGAAGCCTTTCGCTAAGGCTGTTCTTGTGGAATTGGCAAAGGGATATTTGGAAGCCCATAGAGGGCTATAGTGAAAAAGGAAATATCTTCCGTTCAAAACTGGAAAGAAGCTTTCTGAGAAACTGTTCTGTCTTCTGTTAATTCTTCTCACAGAGTTACATCTTTCCCTTCAAGAAGCCTTTCGCTAACGCTGTTCTTGTGGAATTGGCAAAGGGATATTTGGAAGCCCATAGAAGGCTACGGTGAAAAAGGAAATATCTTCCGTACAAAACTGGAAAGAATCTTTCTGAGAAACTGCTGTGTGTTCTGTTAATTCATCTCACAGAGTGACATCTTTTCCTTCAAGAAGCCTTTCGCTAAGGCTGTTCTTGTGGAATTGGCAAAGGATATTTGGAAGCCCATAGAGGCTATAGTGAAAAGGAATATATTCCGTTAAAAACTGGAAAGAAGCTTTCTGAGAAACTGCTCTGTGTTCTGTTAATTCATCTCACAGAGTTACATCTTTCCCTTCAAGAAGCCATTCGCTAAGGCTGTTCTTGTGGAATTGGCAAAGGGATATTTGGAAGCCCATAGAAGGCTACGGTGAAAAAGGAAATATCTTCCGTTCAAAACTGGAAAGAGGCTTTCTGAGAAACTGCTCTGTGTTCTGTTAATTCATCTCACAGAGTTACATCTTTCTCTTCAAGAAGCCTTTCGCTAAGGCTGTTCTTGTGGAATTGGCAAAGGGATATATGGAAGCCTATAGAGGGCTATAGTGAAAAAGGAAATATCTTCCGTTCAAAACTGGAAAGAAGCTTTCTGAAGAACTGATCTGTGTTCTGTTAATTCATCTCACAGATTTACATCTTTCCCTTCAAGAAGCCTTTCGCTAAGTCTGTTCTTGTGGAATTGGCCAAGGGATATTTGGAAGCCCATAGAGGGCTATGGTGAATAAGGAAATATCATGGAAAGAAGCATTCTGAGAAACTGCTCTGTGTTCTGTTAATTCATCTCACAGAGTTACATCTTTCCCTTCAAGAAGCCTTTCGCTAAGGCTGTTCTTGTGGAATTGGCAAAGGGATATTTGGAAGCCCAAAGAAGGCTATAGTGAAAAAGGAAATATCTTCCGTTCAAAACTGGAAAGAAGCTTTCTGAGAAACTGCTCTGTGTTTTGTTATTTCATCTCACAGAGTTACATCTTTCCTTTCAAGAAGCCTTTCGCTAAGGCTGTTCTTGTGAAATTGGCAAAGGGATATTTGGAAGCCCATAGAGGGCTATGGTGAAAAAGGAAATATCTTCCGTTCAAAACTGGAAAGAAGCTTTCTGAGAAACTGCTCTGTGTTCTGTTAATTCATCTCACAGTGTTACATCTTTCCCTTCAAAAAAACTTTGGCTAAGGCTGTTCTTGTGGAATTGGCAAAGGGATATTTGGAAGCCCATAGAGGGCTATGGTGAAAAATATCTTCCGTTCAAAACTGGAAAGAAGCTTTCTGAGAAACTGCTCTGTGTTCTGTTAATTCATCTCACAGAGTTATATCTTTCCTTCAAGAAGCCTATCACTAAGGCTGTTCTTGTGGAATTGGCAAGGATATTTGGAAGCCCATAGAGGGCTATGGTGAAAAAGGAAATATCTTCCGTTCAAAACTGGAAAGAAGCTTTCTGAGAACTGCTCTGTGTTCTGTTAATTCATCTCACAGAGTTACATCTTTCCTTCAAGAAGCCATTCGCTAAGGCTGTTCTTGTGGAATTGACAAAGGGATATTTGGAAGCCCATAGAGGGCTATGGTGAATAAGGAAATATCTTCCGTTCAAAACTGGAAAGAAGCATTCTGAGAAACTGCTCTGTGTTCTGTTAATTCATCTCACAGAGTTACATCTTTCCCTTCAAGAAGCCTTTCGCTAAGGCTGTTCTTGTGGAATTGGCAAAGGGATATTTGGAACAGCTTAGAGGGCTATAGTGAAAAAGGAAATATCTTCCGTTCAAAACTGGAAGGAAGCTTTCTGAAGAACTGCTCTGTGTTCTGTTAATTCATCTCACAGATTTACATCTTTCCCTTCAAGAAGCCTTTCGCTAAGGCTGTTCTTGTGGAATTGGCAAAGGGATATTTGGAAGCCCATAGAGGGCTATGGTGAAAAAGGAAATATCTTCCGTTCAAAACTGGAAAGAAGCTTTCTGAGAAACTGCTCTGTGTTCTGTTAATTCATCTCACAGAGTTACATCTTTCCCTTCAAGAAGCCTTTCCTAAGGCTGTTCTTGTGGAATTGGCAAAGGGATATTTGGAAGCCCATAGAGGGCTATGGTGAAAAAGGAAATATCTTCCGTTCAAAACTGGAAAGAAGCTTTCTGAGAAACTGCTCTGTCTTCTGTTAATTCATCTCACAGAGTTACATCTTTCACTTCAAGAAGCCTTCGCTAAGGCTGTTCTTGTGGAATTGGCAAAGGATATTTGGAAGCCCATAGAGGCTATAGTGAAAAAGGAAATATCTTCCGTTCAAAACTGGAAAGAAGCTTTCTGAGAAACTGCTCTGTGTTCTGTTAATTCATCTCACAGAGTTACATCTTTCCTTCAAGAAGCCTTTCCTAAGGCTGTTCTTGTGGAATTGGCAAAGGGATATTTGGAAGCCCATAAAGGGCTATGGTGAAAAAGGAAATATCTTCCGTTCAAAACTGGAAAGAAGCTTTCTGAGAAACTGCTCTGTGTTATCTTAATTCATCTCACAGAGTTACATCTTTCCTTCAAAAGCCTTTCGCTAAGGCTGTTCTTGTGGAATTGGCAAGGGATATTTGGAAGCCCATAGAGGGCTATGGTGAAAAATATCTTCCGTTCAAAACTGGAAAAAGCTTTCTGAGAAACTGCTCTGTGTTCTGTTAATTCATCTCACAGAGTTACATCTTTCCTTCAAGAAGCCTTTCGCTAAGGCTGTTCTTGTGGAATTGACAAAGGGATATTTGGAAGCCCATAGAGGGCTATGGTGAAAAAGGAAATATCTTCCGTTCAAAACTGGAAAGAAGCTTTCTGAAGAACTGCTCTGTGTTCTGTTAATTCATCTCACAGAGTTACATCTTTCCTTCAAGAAGCCTTTCGCTAAGGCTGTTCTTGTGGAATTGGCAAAGGGATATTTGGAAGCCCATAGAGGCTATGGTGAAAAAGGAAATATCTTCCGTTCAAAACTGGAAAAAGCTTTCTGAGAAACTGCTCTGTGTTCTGTTAATTCATCTCACAGAGTTACATCTTTCCTTCAAAAGCCTTTCGCTAAGGCTGTTCTTGTGGAATTGGCAAAGGGATATTTGGAAACCCTTAGAGGGCTATGGTGAAAAAGGAAATATCTTCCGTTCAAAACTGGAAAGAAGCTTTCTGAGAAAATGCTCTGTGTTCTGTTAATTCATCTCACGGAGTTACATCTTTCCTTCAAGAAGCCTTTCGCTAAGGCTGTTCTTGTGGAATTGGCAAAGGGATATTTGGAAGCCCATAGAGGGCTATGGTGAAAAAGGAAATATCTTCCGTTCAAAACTGGAAAGAAACTTTCTGAGAAACTGCTCTGTGTTCTGTTAATTCATCTCACAGAGTTACATCTTTCCTTCAAGAAGCCTTTCGCTAAGGCTGTTCTTGTGGAATTGGCAAAGGGATATTTGGAAGCCCATAGAGGGCTATGGTGAAAAAGGAAATATCTTCCGTTCAAAACTGGAAAGAAGCTTTCTGAGAAACTGCTCTGTGTTCTGTTAATTCATCTCACAGTGTTACATCTTTCCTTCAAGAAACCTTTCGCTAAGGCTGTTCTTGTGGAATTGGCAAAGGGATATTTGGAAGCCCATAGAGGCTATGGTGAAAAAGGAAATATCTTCCGTTCAAAACTGGAAAGAAGCTTTCTGAGAAACTGCTCTGTGTTCTGTTAATTCATCTCACAGAGTTACATCTTTCCTTCAAGAAGCCTTTCGCTAAGGCTGTTCTTGTGGAATTAGCAAAGGATATTTGGAAGCCCATAGAGGGCTATGGTGAAAAAGGAAATATCTTCCGTTCAAAACTGGAAAGAAGCTTTCTGAGAAACTGCTCTGTGTTCTGTTAATTCATCTCACAGAGTTACATCTTTCCCTTCAAGAAGCCTTTCACTAAGGCTGTTCTTGTGGAATTGGCAAAGGATATTTGGAAGCCCATAGAGGCTATAGTGAAAAAGGAAATATCTTCCGTTCAAAACTGGAAAAAGCTTTCTGAGAAACTGCTCTGTGTTCTGTTAATTCATCTCACAGAGTTACATCTTTCCTTCAAGAAGCCTTTCGCTAAGGCTGTTCTTGTGGAATTAGCAAGGGATATTTGGAAAGCCCATAAGGGCTATGGTGAAAAAGGAAATATCTTCCGTTCAAAACTGGAAAGAAGCTTTCTGAGAAACTGCTCTGTGTTCTGTTAATTCATCTCACAGAGTTACATCTTTCCCTTCAAAGCCTTTCGCTAAGGCTGTTCTTGTGGAATTGGCAAAGGATATTTGGAAGCCCATAGAGGGCTATGGTGAAAAGGAAATATCTTCCGTTCAAAACTGGAAAGAAGCTTTCTGAGAAACTGCTCTGTGTTCTGTTAATTCATCTCACAGAGTTACATCTTTCCCTTCAAAGCCTTTCGCTAAGGCTGTTCTTGTGGAATTGGCAAAGGATATTTGGAAGCCCTTAGAGGGCTATGGTGAAAAAGGAAATATCTTCCGTTCAAAACTGGAAAGAAGCTTTCTGAGAAACTGCTCTGTGTTCTGTTAATTCATCTCACAGAGTTACATCTTTCCTTTCAAAAAGCCTTTCGCTAAGGCTGTTCTTGTGGAATTGGCAAAGGGATATTTGGAAGCCCATAGAGGGCTATGGTGAAAAAGGAAATATCTTCCGTTCAAAACTGGAAAAAAGCTTTCTGAAGAACTGATCTGTGTTCTGTTAATTCATCTCACAGAGTTACATCTTTCCCTTCAAGAAGCCTTTCGCTAAGGCTGTTCTTGTGGAATTGGCAAAGGGATATTTGGAAGCCCATAGAGGCTATGGTGAAAAGGAAATATCTTCCGTTCAAAACTGGAAAGAAGCTTTCTGAGAAACTGCTCTGTGTTCTGTTAATTCATCTCACAGAGTTACATCTTTCCCTTCAAGTAGCCTTTCGCTAAGGCTGTTCTTGTGGAATTGGCAAAGGGATATTTGGAAGCCCATAGAGGGCTATGGTGAAAAGGAAATATCTTCCGTTCAAAACTGGAAAGAAGCTTTCTGAGAACTGCTCTGTGTTCTGTTAATTCATCTCACAGAGTTACATCTTTCCTTCAAGAAGCCTTTCGCTAAGGCTGTTCTTGTGGAATTGGCAAAGGATATTTGGAAGCCCATAGAGGGCTATGGTGAAAAAGGAAATATCATGGAAAGAAGCATTCTGAGAAACTGCTCTGTGTTCTGTTAATTCATCTCACAGAGTTACATCTTTCCCTTCAAGAAGCCTTTCGCTAAGGCTGTTCTTGTGGAATTGGCAAAGGGATATTTGGAAGCCCATAGAGGCTATAGTGAAAAAGGAAATATCTTCCATTCAAAACTGGAAAGAAGCTTTCTGAGAAACTGCTCTGTGTTCTGTTAATTCATCTCACAGAGTTACATCTTTCCTTCAAGAAGCCTTTCGCTAAGGCTGTTCTTGTGGAATTGGCAAAGGATATTTGGAAGCCCATAGAGGGCTATACTGAAAAAGGAAATATCTTCCGTTCAAAACTGGAAAGAAGCTTTCTGAGAAACTGCTCTGTGTTCTGTTAATTCATCTCACAGAGTTACATCTTTCCTTCAAGAAGCCTTTCGCTAAGGCTGTTCTTGTGGAATTGGCAAAGGGATATTTGGAAGCCCATAGAGGCTATAGTGAAAAAGGACATATCTTCCGTTCAAAACTGGAAAAGCTTTCTGAGAAACTGCTCTGTGTTCTGTTAATTCATCTCACAGAGTTACATCTTTCCCTTCAAAGCCTTTCGCTAAGGCTGTTCTTGTGGAATTGGCAAAGGATATTTGGAAGCCCATAGAAGGCTACGGTGAAAAAGGAAATATCTTCCGTTCAAAACTGGAAAGAAGCTTTCTGAAACTGCTCTGTGTTCTGTTAATTCATCTCACAGAGTTACATCTTTCCTTCAAAAGCCTTTCGCTAAGGCTGTTCTTGTGGAATTAGCAAAGGGATATTTGGAACCCATAGGGCTATAGTGAAAAAGGAATATCTTCCGTTCAAAACTGGAAAGAAGCTTTCTGAGAAACTGCTCTGTGTTCTGTTAATTCATCTCACAGTTACATCTTTCCCTTCAAAAGCCTTTCGCTAAGGCTGTTCTTGTGGAATTGGCAAAGGGATATTTGGAAGCCCATAGAGGCTATGGTGAAAAAGGAAATATCTTCCGTTCAAAACTGGAAGAAGCTTTCTGAAGAACTGCTCTGTGTTCTGTTAATTCATCTCACAGAGTTACATCTTTCCTTCAAGAAGCCTTTCGCTAAGGCTGTTCTTGTGGAATTGGCAAAGGATATTTGGAAGCCCATAGAGGCTATGGTGAAAAAGGAAATATCTTCCGTTCAAAACTGGAAAGAAGCTTTCTGAGAAACTGCTCTGTGTTCTGTTAATTCATCTCACAGAGTTACATCTTTCCTTCAAGAAGCCTTTCGCTAAGGCTGTTCTTGTGGAATTAGCAAAGGATATTTGGAAGCCCATAGAGGCTATGGTGAAAGGAAATATCTTCCGTTCAAAACTGGAAAGAAGCTTTCTGAGAAACTGCTCTGTGTTCTGTTAATTCATCTCACAGAGTTACATCTTTCCCTTCAAGAAGCCTTTCGCTAAGGCTGTTCTTGTGGAATTGGCAAAGGGATATTTGGAAGCCCATAGATGGCTATGGTGAAAAAGGAAATATCTTCCGTTCAAAACTGGAAAGAAGCTTTCTGAAGAACTGCTCTGTGTTCTGTTAATTCATCTCACAGAGTTACATCTTTCCCTTCAAGAAGCCTTTCGCTAAGGCTGTTCTTGTGGAATTGGCAAAGGGATATTTGGAAGCCCATAGAGGCTATGGTGAAAAGGAAATATCTTCCGTTCAAAACTGGAAAGAGGCTTTCTGAGAAACTGCTCTGTGTTCTGTTAATTCATCTCACAGTTACATCTTTCCTTCAAAAGCCTTTCGCTAAGGCTGTTCTTGTGGAATTGGCAAGGATATTTGGAAGCCATAGAGGGCTATAGTGAAAAAGGAAATATCTTCCGTTCAAAACTGGAAAGAAGCTTTCTGAAGAACTGATCTGTGTTCTGTTAATTCATCTCACAGAGTTACATCTTTCCCTTCAAGAAGCCTTTCGCTAAGGCTGTTCTTGTGGAATTGGCAAGGATATTTGGAAGCCCATAGAGGGCTATGGTGAAAGGAAATATCATGGAAAGAAGCTTTCTGAGAAACTGCTCTGTGTTCTGTTAATTCATCTCACAGAGTTACATCTTTCCCTTCAAGAAGCCTTTCGCTAAGGCTGTTCTTGTGGAATTGGCAAAGGGATATTTGGAAGCCCATAGAGGCTATAGTGAAAAGGAAATATCTTCCGTTCAAAACTGGAAAGAAGCTTTCTGAGAAACTGCTCTGTGTTCTGTTAATTCATCTCACAGGTTACATCTTTCCTTCAAGAAGCCTTTCGCTAAGGCTGTTCTTGTGGAATTGGCAAAGGGATATTTGGAAGCCCATAGAGGGCTATGGTGAAAAGGAAATATCTTCCGTTCAAAACTGGAAAGAAGCTTTCTGAGAAACTGCTCTGTGTTCTGTTAATTCATCTCACAGAGTTACATCTTTCCTTCAAAAGCCTTTCGCTAAGGCTGTTCTTGTGGAATTGGCAAAGGGATATTTGGAAGCCCATAGAGGGCTATGGTGAAAGGAAATATCTTCCGTTCAAAACTGGAAGAAGCTTTCTGAAACTGCTCTGTGTTCTGTTAATTCATCTCACAGAGTTACATCTTTCCTTCAAGAAGCCTTTCGCTAAGGCTGTTCTTGTGGAATTGGCAAAGGGATATTTGGAAGCCCATAGAGGGCTATGGTGAAAAAAATATCTTCCGTTCAAAACTGGAAAGAAGCTTTCTGAGAAACTGCTCTGTGTTCTGTTAATTCATCTCACAGAGTTACATCTTTCCTTCAAGCCTTTCGCTAAGGCTGTTCTTGTGGAATTGGCAAAGGGATATTTGGAAGCCCATAGAGGGCTATGGTGAAAAGGAAATATCTTCCGTTCAAAACTGGAAAGAAGCTTTCTGAGAAACTGCTCTGTGTTCTGTTAATTCATCTCACAGAGTTACATCTTTCCTTCAAGAAACCTTTCGCTAAGGCTGTTCTTGTGGAATTGGCAAAGGGATATTTGGAAGCCCATAGAGGGCTATGGTGAAAAAGGAAATATCTTCCGTTCAAAACTGGAAAGAAGCTTTCTGAGAAACTGCTCTGTGTTCTGTTAATTCATCTCACAGAGTTACATCTTTCCTTCAAGAAGCCTTTCGCTAAGGCTGTTCTTGTGGAATTAGCAAAGGGATATTTGGAAGCCCATAGAGGGCTATGGTGAAAAAGGAAATATCTTCCGTTCAAAACTGGAAAGAAGCTTTCTGAAGAACTGCTCTGTGTTCTGTAAATTCATCTCACAGAGTTACATCTTTCCTTCAAGAAGCCTTTCTAAGGCTGTTCTTGTGGAATTGGCAAACGGATATTTGGAAGCCCATAGAGGGCTATGGTGAAAAAGGAAATATCTTCCGTTCAAAACTGGAAAGAAGCTTTCTGAAGAACTGCTCTGTGTTCTGTTAATTCATCTCACAGAGTTACATCTTTCCTTCAAGAAGCCTTTCGCTAAGGCTGTTCTTGTGGAATTAGCAAAGGATATTTGGAAGCCCATAGAGGGCTATGGTGAAAAGGAAATATCTTCCGTTCAAAACTGGAAAGAAGCTTTCTGAGAAACTGCTCTGTGTTCTGTTAATTCATCTCACAGAGTTACATCTTTCCCTTCAAGAAGCCTTTCGCTAAGGCTGTTCTTGTGGAATTGGCAAAGGGATATTTGGAAGCCCTTAGAGGGCTATGGTGAAAAAGGAAATATCTTCCGTTCAAAACTGGAAAGAAGCTTTCTGAAGAACTGCTCTGTGTTCTGTTAATTCATCTCACAGAGTTACATCTTTCCTTCAAGAAGCCTTTTCGCTAAGGCTGTTCTTGTGGAATGGCAAAGGATATTTGGAAGCCCATAGAGGGCTATGGTGAAAAGGAAATATCTTCCGTTCAAAACTGGAAAGAAGCTTTCTGAGAACTGCTCTGTGTTCTGTTAATTCATCTCACAGAGTTACATCTTTCCTTCAAGAAGCCTTCGCTAAGGCTGTTCTTGTGGAATTGGCAAAGGATATTTGGAAGCCCATAGAGGGCTATGGTGAAAAAGGAAATATCTTCCGTTCAAAATTGGAAAGAAGCTTTCTGAAGAAACGCTCTGTGTTCTGTTAATTCATCTCACAGAGTTACATCTTTCCCTTCAAGAAGCCTTTCGCTAAGGCTGTTCTTGTGGAATTGGCAAAGGATATTTGGAAGCCCATAGAGGGCTATGGTGAATAAGGAAATATCTTCCGTTCAAAACTGGAAGAAGCTTTCTGAGAAACTGCTCTGTGTTCTGTTAATTCATCTCACAGAGTTACATCTTTCCTTCAAGAAGCCTTTCGCTAAGGCTGTTCTTGTGGAATTGGCAAAGGGATATTTGGAAGCCCATAGAGGCTATGGTGAAAAAGGAAATATCTTCCGTTCAAAACTGGAAAGAAGCTTTCTGAGAAACTGCTCTGTGTTCTGTTAATTCATCTCACAGAGTTACATCTTTCCTTCAAAAGCCTTTCGCTAAGGCTGTTCTTGTGGAATTGGCAAAGGATATTTGGAAGCCCATAGAGGGCTATAGTGAAAAAGGAAATATCTTCCGTTCAAAACTGGAAAAAGCTTTCTGAGAAACTGCTCTGTGTTCTGTTAATTCATCTCACAGAGTTACATCTTTCCCTTCAAGAAGCCTTTCGCTAAGGCTGTTCTTGTGGAATTGGCAAGATATTTGGAAGCCCATAGGGCTATGGTGAAAAGGAAATATCTTCCGTTCAAAACTGGAAAGAAGCTTTCTGAGAAACTGCTCTGTGTTCTGTTAATTCATCTCACAGAGTTACATCTTTCCTTCAAGAAGCCTTTCGCTAAGGCTGTTCTTGTGGAATTAGCAAAGGGATATTTGGAAGCCCATAGAGGGCTATGGTGAAAGGAAATATCTTCCGTTCAAAACTGGAAAGAAGCTTTCTGAGAAACTGCTCTGTGTTCTGTTAATTCATCTCAGAGTTACATCTTTCCTTCAAGAAGCCTTTCGCTAAGGCTGTTCTTGTGGAATTGGCAAAGGATATTTGGAAGCCCCAGGGCTATGGTGAAAAAGGAAATATCTTCCGTTCAAAACTGGAAAGAAGCTTTCTGAGAAACTGCTCTGTGTTCTGTTAATTCATCTCACAGAGTTACATCTTTCCTTCAAGAAGCCTTTCGCTAAGGCTGTTCTTGTGGAATTGGCAAAGGGATATTTGGAAGCCCATAGAGGGCTATAGTGAAAAGGAAATATCTTCCGTTCAAAACTGGAAAGAAGCTTTCTGAGAAACTGCTCTGTGTTCTGTTAATTCATCTCACAGAGTTACATCTTTCCTTCAAAAGCCTTTGCTAAGGCTGTTCTTGTGGAATTAGCAAAGGGATATTTGGAAGCCCATAGAGGGCTATGGTGAAAAGGAAATATCTTCCGTTCAAAACTGGAAAGAAGCTTTCTGAAGAACTGCTCTGTGTTCTGTTAATTCATCTCACAGAGTTACATCTTTCCTTCAAAGCCTTTCGCTAAGGCTGTTCTTGTGGAATTGGCAAAGGGATATTTGGAAGCCCATAGAGGGCTATGGTGAAAAGGAAATATCTTCCGTTCAAAACTGGAAAGAAGCTTTCTGAAGAACTGCTCTGTGTTCTGTTAATTCATCTCACAGAGTTACATCTTTCCTTCAAGAAGCCTTTCGCTAAGGCTGTTCTTGTGGAATTGGCAAGGATATTTGGAAGCCCATAGAGGGCTATGGTGAAAAAGGAAATATCTTCCGTTCAAAACTGGAAAGAAGCTTTCTGAAGAACTGCTCTGTGTTCTGTTAATTCATCTCACAGAGTTACATCTTTCCCTTCAAAAGCCTTTCGCTAAGGCTGTTCTTGTGGAATTGGCAAGGATATTTGGAAGCCCATAGAGGGCTATGGTGAAAAAAATATCTTCCGTTCAAAACTGGAAAGAAGCTTTCTGAAGAACTGCTCTGTGTTCTGTTAATTCATCTCACAGAGTTACATCTTTCCTTCAAGAAGCCTTTCGCTAAGGCTGTTCTTGTGGAATTGGCAAAGGGATATTTGGAAGCCCATAGAGGGCTATGGTGAAAGGAAATATCTTCCGTTCAAAACTGGAAAGAAGCTTTCTGAAGAACTGCTCTGTGTTCTGTTAATTCATCTCACAGAGTTACATCTTTCCCTTCAAAAAGCCTTTCGCTAAGGCTGTTCTTGTGGAATTAGCAAAGGGATATTTGGAAGCCCATAAAGGGCTATGGTGAAAAAGGAAATATCTTCCGTTCAAAACTGGAAAAAGCTTTCTGAGAACTGCTCTGTGTTCTGTTAATTCATCTCACAGAGTTATATCTTTCCCTTCAAGAAGCCTTTCGCTAACTCTGTTCTTGTGGAATTGGCAAAGGGATATTTGGAAGCCCATAAAGGGCTATGGTGAAAGAGAAAATATCTTCCTTTCAAAACTTGAAAGAAGCTTTCTGAGAAACTGCTCTGTGTTCTGTTAATTCGTCTCACAGAGTTACATCTTTCCCTTCAAGAAGCCTTTCGCTAAGGCTGTTCTTGTGGAATTGGCAAAGGATATTTGGAAGCCCATAGAGGGCTATGGTGAAAAAGGAAATATCTTCCGTTCAAAACTGGAAGAAGCTTTCTGAGAAACTGCTCTGTGTTCTGTTAATTCGTCTCACAGAGTTACATCTTTCCCTTCAAGAAGCCTTTCGCTAAGGCTGTTCTTGTGGAATTGGCAAAGGGATATTTGGAAGCCCATAGAGGGCTATGGTGGAAAAGGAAATATCTTCCGTTCAAAACTGGAAAGAAACTTTCTGAGAAACTGCTCTGTGTTTTGTTAATTCATCTCACAGAGTTACATCTTTCCTTCAAAAGCCTTTCGCTAAGGCTGTTCTTGTGGAATTAGCAAAGGGATATTTGGAAGCCCATAGAGGGCTATGGTGAAAAAAATATCTTCCGTTCAAAACTGGAAAAAAGCTTTCTGAGAAACTGCTCTGTGTTCTGTTAATTCATCTCACAGTTACATCTTTCCCTTCAAAAGCCTTTCGCTAAGGCTGTTCTTGTGGAATTGGCAAAGGGATATTTGGAAGCCCATAGAGGGCTATGGTGAAAAGGAAATATCTTCCGTTCAAAACTGGAAAGAAGCTTTCTGAGAAACTCTGTGTTCTGTTAATTCATCTCACAGAGTTACATCTTTCCCTTCAAAAGCCTTTCGCTAAGGCTGTTCTTGTGGAATTGGCAAAGGGATATTTGGAAGCCCATAGAGGGCTATGGTGAAAAGGAAATATCTTCCGTTCAAAACTGGAAGAAGCTTTCTGAGAAACTGCTCTGTGTTCTGTTAATTCATCTCACAGAGTTACATCTTTCCTTCAAGAAGCCTTTCGCTAAGGCTGTTCTTGTGGAATTGGCAAAGGGATATTTGGAAGCCCATAGAGGGCTATGGTGAAAAAGGAAATATCTTCCGTTCAAAACTGGAAAGAAGCTTTCTGAGAAACTGCTCTGTGTTCTGTTAATTCATCTCACAGAGTTACATCTTTCCCTTCAAGAAGCCTTTCGCTAAGGCTGTTCTTGTGGAATTGGCAAAGGGATATTTGGAAGCCCATAGAGGGCTATGGTGAAAAAGGAAATATCTTCCGTTCAAAACTGGAAAGAAGCTTTCTGAGAAACTGCTCTGTGTTCTGTTAATTCATCTCACAGAGTTACATCTTTCCCTTCAAGAAGCCTTTCGCTAAGGCTGTTCTTGTGGAATTGGCAAAGGGATATTTGGAAGCCCATAGAGGGCTATGGTGAAAAAGGAAATATCTTCCGTTCAAAACTGGAAAGAAGCTTTCTGAGAAACTGCTCTGTGTTCTGTTAATTCATCTCACAGAGTTACATCTTTCCCTTCAAGAAGCCTTTCGCTAAGGCTGTTCTTGTGGAATTGGCAAAGGGATATTTGGAAGCCCATAGAGGGCTATGGTGAAAAGGAAATATCTTCCGTTCAAAACTGGAAAGAAGCTTTCTGAGAAACTGCTCTGTGTTCTGTTAATTCATCTCAGAGTTACATCTTTCCTTCAAGAAGCCTTTCGCTAAGGCTGTTCTTGTGGAATTGGCAAAGGGATATTTGGAAGCCCATAGAGGGCTATGGTGAAAAAAAATATCTTCCGTTCAAAACTGGAAAAGCTTTCTGAGAAACTGCTCTGTGTTCTGTTAATTCATCTCACAGAGTTACATCTTTCCTTCAAGAAGCCTTTCGCTAAGGCTGTTCTTGTGGAATTGGCAAGGGATATTTGGAAGCCCATAGAGGGCTATGGTGAAAAAATATCTTCCGTTCAAAACTGGAAAGAAGCTTTCTGAGAAACTGCTCTGTGTTCTGTTAATTCATCTCACAGAGTTACATCTTTCCCTTCAAGAAGCCTTTCGCTAAGGCTGTTCTTGTGGAATTGGCAAAGGATATTTGGAAGCCCATAGAGGGCTATGGTGAAAAGGAAATATCTTCCGTTCAAAACTGGAAAGAAGCTTTCTGAAGAACTGATCTGTGTTCTGTTAATTCATCTCGAGTTACATCTTTCCTTCAAGAAGCCTTTCGCTAAGGCTGTTCTTGTGGAATTGGCAAAGGGATATTTGGAAGCCCATAGAGGGCTATGGTGAAAAGGAAATATCTTCCGTTCAAAACTGGAAAGAAGCTTTCTGAGAAACTGCTCTGTGTTCTGTTAATTCATCTCACAGAGTTACATCTTTCCTTCAAAAGCCTTTCGCTAAGGCTGTTCTTGTGGAATTGGCAAAGGATATTTGGAAGCCCATAGAGGGCTATGGTGAAAAGGAAATATCTTCCGTTCAAAACTGGAAAGAAGCTTTCTGAGAAACTGCTCTGTGTTCTGTTAATTCATCTCACAGAGTTACATCTTTCCCTTCAAGAAGCCTTTCACTAAGGCTGTTCTTGTGGAATTGGCAGAGGATATTTGGAAGCCCATAGAGGGCTATGGTGAAAAGGAATATCTTCCGTTCAAAACTGGAAAGAAGCTTTCTGAAAACTGCTCTGTGTTCTGTTAATTCATCTCACAGAGTTACATCTTTCCCTTCAGAAGCCTTTCGCTAAGGCTGTTCTTGTGGAATTGGCAAAGGGATATTTGGAAGCCCATAGAGGGCTATGGTGAAAAGGAAATATCTTCCGTTCAAAACTGGAAAAAGCTTTCTGAGAAACTGCTCTGTGTTCTGTTAATTCATCTCACAGAGTTACATCTTTCCTTCAAGAAGCCTTTCGCTAAGGCTGTTCTTGTGGAATTGGCAAAGGGATATTTGGAAGCCCATAGAGGCTATGGTGAAAAGGAAATATCTTCCGTTCAAAACTGGAAAAAGCTTTCTGAGAAACTGCTCTGTGTTCTGTTAATTCATCTCACAGAGTTACATCTTTCCTTCAAAGCCTTTCGCTAAGGCTGTTCTTGTGGAATTGGCAAAGGATATTTGGAAGCCCATAGAGGCTATGGTGAAAAAGGAAATATCTTCCGTTCAAAACTGGAAAGAAGCTTTCTGAGAAACTGCTCTGTGTTCTGTTAATTCATCTCACAGGTTACATCTTTCCTTCAAGAAGCCTTTCGCTAAGGCTGTTCTTGTGGAATTGGAGGGATATTTGGAAGCCCATAGAGGGCTATGGTGAAAGGAAATATCTTCCGTTCAAAACTGGAAAGAAGCTTTCTGAAGAACTGCTCTGTGTTCTGTTAATTCATCTCACAGAGTTACATCTTTCCTTCAAGAAGCCTTTCGCTAAGGCTGTTCTTGTGGAATTGTAGGGATATTTGGAAGCCCATAGAGGGCTATGGTGAAAAAGGAAATATCTTCCGTTCAAAACTGGAAAGAAGCTTTCTGAGAAACTGCTCTGTGTTCTGTTAATTCATCTCACAGAGTTACATCTTTCCCTTCAAAAGCCTTTCGCTAAGGCTGTTCTTGTGGAATTGGCAAAGGGATATTTGGAAGCCCATAGAGAGGGCTATAGTGAAAAAGGAAATATCTTCCGTTCAAAACTGGAAAGAAGCTTTCTGAGAAACTGCTCTGTGTTCTGTTAATTCATCTCACAGAGTTACATCTTTCCCTTCAAAAAGCCTTTCGCTAAGGCTGTTCTTGTGGAATTGGCAAAGGGATATTTGGCCCTAGAGGCTATGGTGAAAAAGGAATATCTTCCGTTCAAAACTGGAAAGAAGCTTTCTGAGAAACTGCTCTGTGTTCTGTTAATTCATCTCACAGAGTTACATCTTTCCCTTCAAGAAGCCTTTCGCTAAGGCTGTTCTTGTGGAATTGGCAAAGGGATATTTAGAAGCCCATAGAGGGCTATGGTGAAAAGGAAATATCTTCCGTTCAAAACTGGAATAAAGCTTTCTGAGAAACTGCTCTGTGTTCTGTTAATTCATCTCACAGAGTTACATCTTTCCCTTCAAGAAGCCTTTCGCTAAGGCTGTTCTTGTGGAATTGGCAAAGGGATATTTGGAAGCCCATAGAGGGCTATGGTGAAAAGGAAATATCTTCCTTCAAAACTGGAAAGAAGCTTTCTGAGAAACTGCTCTGTGTTCTGTTAATTCATCTCACAGAGTTACATCTTTCCCTTCAAGAAGCCTTTCGCTAAGGCTGTTCTTGTGGAATTGGCAAAGGGATATTTGGAAGCCCATAGAGGGCTATGGTGAAAAAGGAAATATCTTCCGTTCAAAACTGGAAAGAAGCTTTCTGAGAAACTGCTCTGTGTTCTGTTAATTCATCTCACAGAGTTACATCTTTCCCTTCAAGAAGCCTTTCGCTAAGGCTGTTCTTGTGGAATTGGCAAAGGGATATTTGGAAGCCCATAGAGGCTATGGTGAAAAGAAATATCTTCCGTTCAAAACTGGAAAGAACTTTCTGAGAAACTGCTCTGTGTTCTGTTAATTCATCTCACAGAGTTACATCTTTCCCTTCAAGAAGCCTTTCGCTAAGGCTGTTCTTGTGGAATTAGGGATATTTGGAAGCCCATAGAGGGCTATGGTGAAAAAGGAAATATCTTCGTTCAAAACTGGAAAGAAGCTTTCTGAAACTGCTCTGTGTTCTGTTAATTCATCTCACAGAGTTACATCTTTCCTTCAAGAAGCCTTTCTAAGGCTGTTCTTGTGGAATTGGCAAAGGATATTTGGAAGCCCATAGAGGGCTATGGTGAAAGGAAATATCTTCCGTTCAAAACTGGAAAGAAGCTTTCTGAGAAACTGCTCTGTGTTCTGTTAATTCATCTCACAGAGTTACATCTTTCCCTTCAAAAGCCTTTCGCTAAGGCTGTTCTTGTGGAATTGGCAAGGGATATTTGGAAGCCCATAGGGCTATGGTGAAGGAAATATCTTCCGTTCAAAACTGGAAAGAAGCTTTCTGAAGAAACTGCTCTGTGTTCTGTTAATTCATCTCACAGAGTTACATCTTTCCCTTCAAAGCCTTTCGCTAAGGCTGTTCTTGTGGAATTAGCAAAGGGATATTTGGAAGCCCATAGAGGCTATGGTGAAAAAGGAAATATCTTCCGTTCAAAACTGGAAAGAAGCTTTCTGAGAAACTGCTCTGTGTTCTGTTAATTCATCTCACAGAGTTACATCTTTCCTTCAAGCCTTTCGCTAAGGCTGTTCTTGTGGAATTAGCAAGGGATATTTGGAAGCCCATAGAGGGCTATGGTGAAAAAAAATATCTTCCGTTCAAAACTGGAAAGAAGCTTTCTGAGAAACTGCTCTGTGTTCTGTTAATTCATCTCACAGAGTTACATCTTTCCTTCAAGAAGCCTTTCGCTAAGGCTGTTCTTGTGGAATTGGCAAGGATATTTGGAAGCCCATAGAGGGCTATGGTGAAAAAGGAAATATCTTCCGTTCAAAATTGGAAGAAGCTTTCTGAGAAACTGCTCTGTGTTCTGTTAATTCATCTCACAGAGTTACATCTTTCCCTTCAATAAGCCTTTCGCTAAGGCTGTTCTTGTGGAATTGGCAGAGGGATATTTGGAAGCCCATAGAGGGCTATGGTGAAAAGGAAATATCTTCCGTTCAAAACTGGAAAGAAAGCTTTCTGAAGAACTGCTCTGTGTTCTGTTAATTCATCTCACAGACTTACATCTTTCCCTTCAAGAAGCCTTTCGCTAAGGCTGTTCTTGTGGAATTGGCAAGGGATATTTGGAAGCCCATAGAGGCTATGGTGAAAAAGGAAATATCTTCCGTTCAAAACTGGAAAGAAACTTTCTGAGAAACTGCTCTGTGTTCTGTTAATTCATCTCACAGTTACATCTTTCCTTCAAGAAACCTTTCGCTAAGGCTGTTCTTGTGGAATTGGCAAAGGGATATTTGGAAGCATAGAGGGCTATAGTGAAAAGGAAATATCTTCCGTTCAAAACTGGAAAGAAGCTTTCTGAGAAACTGCTCTGTGTTCTGTTAATTCATCTCACAGAGTTACATCTTTCCTTCAAGAAGCCTTTCGCTAAGACTGTTCTTGTGGAATTGGCAAGGGATATTTGGAAGCCCCTAGAGGGCTATGGTGAAAAAATATCTTCCGTTCAAAACTGGAAAGAAGCTTTCTGAGAAACTGCTCTGTGTTCTGTTAATTCATCTCACAGAGTTACATCTTTCCCTTCAAGAAGCCTTTCGCTAAGGCTGTTCTTGTGGAATTAGCAAGGGATATTTGGAAGCCCATAGAGGGCTATGGTGAAAAGGAAATATCTTCCGTTCAAAACTGGAAAGAAGCTTTCTGAGAAACTGCTCTGTGTTCTGTTAATTCATCTCACAGAGTTACATCTTTCCTTCAAAAGCCTTTCGCTAAGGCTGTTCTTGTGGAATTGGCAAGGGATATTTGGAAGCCCATAGAGGGCTATAGTGAAAAGGAAATATCTTCGTTCAAAACTGGAAGAAGCTTTGTGAGAAACTGCTCTGTGTTCTGTTAATTCATCTCACAGAGTTACATCTTTCCCTTCAAGAAGCCTTTCGCTAAGGCTGTTCTTGTGGAATTGGCAAAGGGATATTTGGAAGCCCATAGAGGGCTATGGTGAAAAAGGAAATATCTTCCGTTCAAAACTGGAAAGAAGCTTTCTGAGAAACTGCTCTGTGTTCTGTTAATTCATCTCACAGAGTTACATCTTTCCTTCAAGAAGCCTTTCGCTAAGGCTGTTCTTGTGGAATTGGCAAAGGGATATTTGGAAGCCCATAGAGGGCTATGGTGAAAAGGAAATATCTCCCGTTCAAAACTGGAAAGAAGCTTTCTGAGAAACTGCTCTGTGTTCTGTTAATTCATCTCACAGAATTACATCTTTCCCTTCCAAAACCTTTCGCTAAGGCTGTTCTTGTGGAATTGGCAAAGGGATATTTGGAAGCCCATAGAGGGCTATGGTGAAAAAGGAAATATCTTCCGTTCAAAACTGGAAAAAGCTTTCTGAGAAACTGCTCTGTGTTCTGTTAATTCATCTCGAGTTACATCTTTCCCTTCAAGAAGCCTTTCGCTAAGGCTGTTCTTGTGGAATTAGCAAGGATATTTGGAAGCCCATAGAGGGCTATGGTGAAAAGGAAATATCTTCCGTTCAAAACTGGAAAGAAGCTTTCTGAAGAACTGCTCTGTGTTCTGTTAATTCATCTCAAGTTACATCTTTCCTTCAAAAGCCTTTCGCTAAGGCTGTTCTTGTGGAATTAGCAAAGGATATTTGGAAGCCCATAGAGGGCTATGGTGAAAGGAAATATCTTCCGTTCAAAACTGGAAGAAGCTTTCTGAGAAACTGCTCTGTGTTCTGTTAATTCATCTCACAGAGTTACATCTTTCCTTCAAGAAGCCTTTCGCTAAGGCTGTTCTTGTGGAATTTTGAAAGGATATTTGGAAGCCCATGAGGGCTATGGTGAAAAGGACATATCTTCCGTTCAAAACTGGAAAGAAGCTTTCTGAGAAACTGTTCTGTGTTCTGTTAATTCATCTCACAGAGTTACATCTTTCCCTTCAAGCCTTTCGCTAAGGCTGTTCTTGTGGAATTGACAAAGGGATATTTGGAAGCCCATAGAGGCTATGGTGAAAAAGGAAATATCATGGAAAGAAGCATTCTGAGAAACTGCTCTGTGTTCTGTTAATTCATCTCACAGAGTTACATCTTTCCTTCAAGAAGCCTTTCGCTAAGGCTGTTCTTGTGGAATTGGCAAAGGGATATTTGGAAGCCCATAGAGGGCTATGGTGAAAAAGGAAATATCTTCCGTTCAAAACTGGAAAGAAGCTTTCTGAGAAACTGCTCTGTGTTCTGTTAATTCATCTCACAGAGTTACATCTTTCCCTTCAAAGCCTTTCAGGCTGTTCTTGTGGAATTGGCAAAGGGATATTTGGAAGCCCATAAAGGGGCTATGGTGAAAAGGAAATATCTTCCGTTCAAAACTGGAAAGAAGCTTTCTGAGAAACTGCTCTGTGTTCTGTTAATTCATCTCACAGAGTTACATCTTTCCTTCAAGAAGCCTTTCACTAAGGCTGTTCTTGTGGAATTGGCAAAGGATATTTGGAAGCCCATAGAGGGCTATGGTGAAAAGGAAATATCTTCCGTTCAAAACTGGAAAGAAGCTTTCTGAGAAACTGCTCTGTGTTCTGTTAATTCATCTCACAGAGTTACATCTTTCCCTTCAAGAAGCCTTTCGCTAAGGCTGTTCTTGTGGAATTGGCAAGGGATATTTGGAAGCCCATAGAGGGCTATGGTGAAAAGGAAATATCTTCCGTTCAAAACTGGAAGAAACTTTCTGAGAAACTGCTCTGTGTTCTGTTAATTCATCTCACAGAGTTACATCTTTCCTTCAAGAAGCCTTTCGCTAAGGCTGTTCTTGTGGAATTGGCAAAGGGATATTTGGAAGCCCATAGAGGCTATGGTGAAAAAAGGAAATATCTTCCGTTCAAAACTGGAAAGAAGCTTTCTGAGAACTGCTCTGTGTTCTGTTAATTCATCTCACAGAGTTACATCTTTCCTTCAAGAAGCCTTTCGCTAAGGCTGTTCTTGTGGAATTAAAGGATATTTGGAAGCCCATAGAGGGCTATAGTGAAAAGGAAATATCTTCCGTTCAAAACTGGAAAGAAGCTTTCTGAGAAACTGCTCTGTGTTCTAATTCATCTCACAGAGTTACATCTTTCCTTCAAAGCCTTTCGCTAAGGCTGTTCTTGTGGAATTAGCAAAGGGATATTTGGAAGCCCATAGGGCTATGGTGAAAAAGGAAATATCTTCCGTTCAAAACTGGAAAAGAAACTTTCTGAGAAACTGCTCTGTGTTCTGTTAATTCATCTCACAGAGTTACATCTTTCCCTTCAAAGCCTTTCGCTAAGGCTGTTCTTGTGGAATTGGCAAAGGGATATTTGGAAGCCCATAGAGGGCTATGGTGAAAAGGAAATATCTTCCGTTCAAAACTGGAAAGAAGCTTTCTGAGAAACTGCTCTGTGTTCTGTTAATTCATCTCACAGAGTTACATCTTTCCTTCAAGAAGCCTTTCGCTAAGGCTGTTCTTGTGGAATTGGCAAAGGGATATTTGGAAGCCCATAGAGGGCTATGGTGAAAAAGGAAATATCTTCCGTTCAAAACTGGAAAGAAGCTTTCTGAAGAACTGCTCTGTGTTCTGTTAATTCATCTCACAGAGTTACATCTTTCCTTCAAGAAGCCTTTCGCTAAGGCTGTTCTTGTGGAATTGGCAAACGGATATTTGGAAGCCCATAGAGGGCTATGGTGAAAAAGGAAATATCTTCCGTTCAAAACTGGAAAGAAGCTTTCTGAGAAACTGCTCTGTGTTCTGTTAATTCATCTCACAGAGTTACATCTTTCCTTCAAGAAGCCTTTCGCTAAGGCTGTTCTTGTGGAATTGGCAAAGGGATATTTGGAAGCCCATAGAGGGCTATGGTGAAAAAGGAAATATCTTCCCTTCAAAGCTGTAAGAAGCTTTCTGAGAAACTGCTCTGTGTTCTGTTAATTCATCTCACAGAGTTACATCTTTCCCTTCAAGATGCCTTTCGCTAAGGCTGTTCTTGTGGAATTGGCAAATTGATATTTGGAAGCCCATAGAGGACTATGGTGAAAAAGGAAATATCTTCCGTTCAAAACTGGAAAGAAGCTTTCTGAGAATCTGCTCTGTGTTCTGTTAATTCATATCACAGAGTTACATCTTTCCTTCAAGAAGCCTTCGCTAAGGCTGTTCTTGTGGAATTGGCAAAGTGATATTTGGAAGCCCATAGAGGACTATGGTGAAAAAGGAAATATCTTCCGTTCAAAACTGGAAAGAAGCTTGAGAAACTGCTCTGTTTTCTGTTAATTCATCTCACAGAGTTACATCTTTCCTTCAAGAAGCCTTTCGCTAAGGCTGTTCTTGTGGAATTGGCAAGGGATATTTGGAAGCCCATAGAGGGCTACGGTGAAAAAGGAAATATCTTCCGTTCAAAACTAGAAAGAAGGTTTCTGAGAAACTGCTCTGTGTTCTGTTAATTCATCTAACAGAGTTACATCTTTCCTTCAAGAAGCCTTTCGCTAAGGCTGTTCTTGTGGAATTGGCAAAGGATATTTGGAAACCCTAGAGGGCTATGGTGAAAAAGGAAATATCTTCCGTTCAAAACTGGAAAGAAGCTTCCTGAGAAACTGTATGGTGTTCTGTTAATTCATCTCACAGAGTTATATCTTTCCTTCAACAAGCCTATCACTAAGGCTGTTCTTGTGGAATTGGCAAAGGGATACATGGAAGCCTATAGAGGGCTATAGTGAAAAGGAAATATCTTCCGTCAAAACTGGAAAGAAGCTTTCTGAAGAACTGATCTGTGTTCTGTTAATTCATCTCACAGAGTTACATCTTTCCTTCAAGAAGCCTTTCGCTAAGGCTGTTCTTGTGGAATTGGCAAAGGATATTTGGAAGCCCATAGAAGGCTATGGTGAAAAAGGAAATATCTTCCGTTCAAAACTGGAAAGAGGCTTTCTGAGAAACTGCTCTGTGTTCTGTTAATTCATCTCACAGAGTTACATCTTTCCCTTCAAGAAGCCTTTCGCTAAGGCTGTTCTTGTGGAATTGGCAAAGGGATATTTGGTTGCCCTTAGAGAGCTATGGTGAAAAAGGATATATCTTCCGTTCAAAACTGGAAAGAAGCTTTCTGAAGAACTGCTCTGTGTTCTGTTAATTCATCTCACAGAGTTACATCTTTCCCTTCAAGAAGCCTTTCGCTAAGGCTGTTCTTGTGGAATTGGCAAAGGGATATTTGGAAGCCCATAGAGGGCTATGGTGAAAAAGGAAATATCTTCCGTTCAAAACTGGAAAGAAACTTTCTGAGAAACTGCTCTGTGTTCTGTTAATTCATCTAACAGAGTTATATCTTTCCCTTCAAGAAGCCTTTCGCTAAGGCTGTTCTTGTGGAATTGGCAAAGGGATATTTGGAAACCCATAGAGGGGTATGGTGAAAAAGGAAATATCTTCCGTTCAAAACTGGAAAGAAGCTTTCTGAGAAACTGCTCTGTGTTCTGTTAATTCATCTCACAGTGTTACATCTTTCCCTTCAAGAAACCTTTCGCTAAGGCTGTTCTTGTGGAATTGGCAAAGGGATATTTGGAAGCCCATAGAGGGCTATAGTGAAAAAGGAAATATCTTCCGTTCAAAACTGGAAAGAAGCTTTCTGAGAAACTGCTCTGTGTTTTGTTAATTCATCTCACAGAGTTACATCTTTCCCTTCAAGAAGCCTTTCGCTAATTCTGTTCTTGTGGAATTGGCAAAGGGATATTTGGAAGCCCATAAAGGGCTATGGTGAAAAAGGAAATATCTTCCGTTCAAAACTGGAAAGAAGCTTTCTGAGAAACTGCTCTGTGTTCTGTTAATTCATCTCACAGAGTTACATCTTTCCCTTCAAGAAGCCTTTCGCTAAGGCTGTTCTTGTGGAATTGGCAAAGGGATATTTGGTAGCCCATAGAGGGCTATAGTGAAAAAGGAAAAATCTTCTGTTCAAAACTGGAAAGAAGCTTTCTGAGAAACTGCTCTGTGTTCTGTTAATTCATCTCACAGAGTTACATCTTTCCCTTCAAGAAGCCTTTCGCTAAGGCTGTTCTTGTGGAATTGGCAAAGGGATATTTGGAAGCCCATAGAGGGCTATGGTGAAAAAGGAAATATCTTCCGTACAAAACTGGAAAGAAGCTTTCTGAGAAACTGCTCTGTGTTCTATTAATTCATCTCACAGAGTTACATGTTTCCCTTCAAGAAGCCTTTCGCTAAGGCTGTTCTTGTGTAATTGGCAAAGGGATATTTGGAAGCGCATAGAGGGCTATGGTGAAAAAGGAAATATCTTCCGTTCAAAACTGGAAAGAAGGTTTCTGAGAAACTGCTCTGTGTTCCGTTAATTCATCTAACAGAGTTACATCTTTCCCTTCAAGAAGCCTTTCGCTAAGGCAGTTCTTGTGGAATTGGCAAAGGGATATTTGGAACCCCTAGAGGGCTATGGTGAAAAAGGAAATATCTTCCGTTCAAAACTGGAAAGAAGCTTCCTGAGAAACTGTATGGTGTTCTGTTAATTCATCTCACAGAGTTATATCTTTCCCTTCAACAAGCCTATCACTAAGGCTGTTCTTGTGGAATTGGCAAAGGGATACATGGAAGCCTATAGAGGGCTATAGTGAAAAAGGAAATATCTTCCGTTCAAAACTGGAAAGAAGCTTTCTGAGAAACTGCTCTGTGTTCTGTTAATTCATCTCACAGAGTTACATCTTTCCTTCAAGAAGCCATTCGCTAAGGCTGTTCTTGTGGAATTGGCAAAGGGATATTTGGAAGCCCATAGAAGGCTACGGTGAAAAAGGAAATATCTTCCGTACAAAACTGGAAAGTGGCTTTCTGAGAAACTGCTCTGTGTTCTGTTAATTCATCTCACAGAGTTACATCTTTCCCTTCAAGAAGCCTTTCGCTAAGGCTGTTCTTGTGGAATTGGCAAAGGGATATTTGGTTGCCCTTAGAGAGCTATGGTGAAAAAGGATATATCTTCCGTTCAAAACTGGAAAGAAGCTTTCTGAAGAACTGCTCTGTGTTCTGTTAATTCATCTCACAGAGTTACATCTTTCCCTTCAAGAAGCCTTTCGCTAAGGCTCTTCTTGTGGAATTGGCAAAGGGATATTTGGAAGCCCATAGAGGGCTATGGTGAAAAAGGAAATATCTTCCGCTCAAAACTGGAAAGAAACTTTCTGAGAAACTGCTCTGTGTTCTGTTAATTCATCTAACAGAGTTACATCTTTCCTTCAAGAAGCCTTTCGCTAAGGCTGTTCTTGTGGAATTGGCAAAGGATATTTGGAAACCCATAGAGGGTATGGTGAAAAAGGAAATATCTTCCGTTCAAAACTGGAAAGAAGCTTTCTGAGAAACTGCTCTGTGTTCTGTTAATTCATCTCACAGTGTTACATCTTTCCTTCAAGAAACCTTTCGCTAAGGCTGTTCTTGTGGAATTGGCAAAGGATATTTGGAAGCCCATAGAGGGCTATAGTGAAAAAGGAAATATCTTCCGTTCAAAACTGGAAAGAAGCTTTCTGAAACTGCTCTGTGTTTTGTTAATTCATCTCACAGAGTTACATCTTTCCTTCAAGAAGCCTTTCGCTAATTCTGTTCTTGTGGAATTGGCAAGGATATTTGGAAGCCCATAAAGGGCTATGGTGAAAAAGGAAATATCTTCCGTTCAAAACTGGAAAGAAGCTTTCTGAGAAACTGCTCTGTGTTCTGTTAATTCATCTCACAGAGTTACATCTTTCCTTCAAGAAGCCTTTCGCTAAGGCTGTTCTTGTGGAATTGGCAAGGATATTTGGTAGCCCATAGAGGGCTATAGTGAAAAGGAAAATCTTCTGTTCAAAACTGGAAAGAAGCTTGAGAAACTGCTCTGTGTTCTGTTAATTCATCTCACAGAGTTACATCTTTCCTTCAAGAAGCCTTTCGCTAAGGCTGTTCTTGTGGAATTGGCAAAGGGATATTTGGAAGCCCATAGAGGGCTATGGTGAAAAAGGAAATATCTTCCGTCAAAACTGGAAAGAAGCTTTCTGAGAAACTGCTCTGTGTTCTGTTAATTCATCTCACAGAGTTACATGTTTCCTTCAAGAAGCCTTTCGCTAAGGCTGTTCTTGTGTCATTGGCAAAGGGATATTTGGAAGCCCATAGAGGGCTATGGTGAAAAAGGAAATATCTTCCGCTCAAAACTGGAAAGAAGCTTGAGAAACTGCTCTGTGTTCTGTTAATTCATCTCACAGAGTTACATCTTTCCTTCAAGAAGCCTTTCGCTAAGGCTGTTCTTGTGGAATTGGCAAAGGATATTTGGAAGCCCATAGAGGGCTATGGTGAAAAAGGAAATATCTTCGTTCAAAACTGGAAAGAAGCTTTCTGAGAAACTGCTCTGTGTTCTGTTAATTCATCTCACAGAGTTACATCTTTCCTTCAAGAAGCCTTTCGCTAAGGCTGTTCTTGTGGAATTGGCAAAGGATATTTGGAAGCAAATAGAGGGCTATAGTGAAAAAGGAAATATCTTAAGTTCAAAACTGCAAAGAAGCTTTCTGAGAAACTGCTCTGTGTTCTGTTAATTCATCTCACAGAGTTACATCTTCCCCTTCGAGAAGCCTTTCGCTAAGGCTGTTCTTGTGGAATTGGCAAAGGGATATTTGGAAGCCCATAGAGGGCTATGGTGAAAAAGGAAATATCTTCCGTTCAAAACTGGAAAGAAGCTTTCTGAGAAACTGCTCTGTGTTCTGTTAATTCATCTCACAGAGTTACATCTTTCCCTTCAAGAAGCCTATTGCTAATGCTGTTCTTGTGGAATTGGCGAAGGGATATTTGGAAGCCCATAGAGGGCTATGGTGAAAAAGGAAATATCTTCCGTTCAAAACTGGAAAGAAGCTTTCTGAGAAACTGCTCTGTGTTCTGTTAATTCATCTCACAGAGTTACATCTTTCCCTTCAAGAAGCCTTTCGCTAAGGCTGTTCTTGTGGAATTGGCAAAGGGATATTTGGAAGCCCATAGAGGGCTATGGTGAAAAAGGAAATATCTTTTGTTCAAAACTAGAAAGAAGCTTTCTGAAGAACTGCTCTGTGTTCTGTTAATTCGTCTCACAGAGTTACATCTTTCCCTTCAAGAAGCCTTTCGCTAAGGCAGTTCTTGTGGAATTGGCAAAGGGATATTTGGAAGCCCATAGAGGGCTATGGTGAAAAAGGAAATATATTCCGTTCAAAACTACAAAGAAGCTTTCTGAAGAACTGCTCTGTGTTCTGTTAATTCATCTCACAGAGTTACATCTTTCCCTTCAAGAAGCCTTTCGCTAACGCTGTTCTTGTGGAATTGGCAAAGGGATATTTGGAAGCCCATAGAAGGCTACGGTGAAAAAGGAAATATCTTCCGTACAAAACTGGAAAGAATCTTTCTGAGAAACTGCTGTGTGTTCTGTTAATTCATCTCACAGAGTGACATCTTTTCCTTCAAGAAGCCTTTCGCTAAGGCTGTTCTTGTGGAATTGGCAAAGGTATATTTGGAACCCATAGAGGGCTATAGTGAAAAAGGGAATATATTCCGTTAAAAACTGGAAAGAAGCTTTCTGAGAAACTGCTCTGTGTTCTCTTAATTCATCTCACAGAGTTACATCTTTCCCTTCAAGAAGCCTTTCGCTAAGGCTGTTCTTCTGGAATTGGCAAAGGGATATTTGGAAGCCCTTAGAGGGCTATGGTGAAAAAGGAAATATCTTCCGTTCAAAACTGGAAAGAAGCTTTCTGAAGAACTGATCTGTGTTGTGTTAATTCATCTCAGAGAGTTACATCTTTCCCTTCAAGAAGCCTTTCCCTAAGGCTGTTCTTGTGGAATTGGCAAAGGGATATTTGGAAGCCCATAGAGGGCTATGGTGAAAAAGGAAATATCTTCCGTTCAAAACTGGAAAGAAGCTTTCTGAAGAACTGCTCTGTATTCTGTTAATTCATCTCACAGAGTTACATCTTTCCCTTCAAGAAGCCTTTCGCTAAGGCTGTTCTTCTGGAATTGGCAAAGGGATATTTGGAAGCCCTTAGAGGGCTATGGTGAAAAGGAAATATCTTCCGTTCAAAACTGGAAAGAAGCTTTCTGAGAAACTGCTCTGTGTTCTGTTAATTCATCTCACAGAGTTATATCTTTCCCTTCAACAAGCGTATCACTAAGGCTGTTCTTGTGGAATTGGCAAAGGGAGATTTGGAAGCCCATAGAGGGCTATGGTGAATAAGGAAATATCATGGAAAGAAGCATTCTGAGAAACTGCTCTGTGTTCTGTTAATTCATCTCACAGAGTTACATCTTTCCTTCAAGAAGCCATTCGCTAAGGCTGTTCTAGTGGAATTGGCAAAGGATATTTGGAAGCCCATAGAAGGCTACGGTGAAAAAGGAAATATCTTCCGTACAAAACTGGAAAGAAGCTTTCTGAGAAACTGCTCTGTGTTCTGTCAATTAATCTCACAGAGTTACATCTTTCTCTTCAAGAAGCCTTTCGCTAAGGCTGTTCTTGTGGAATTGGCAAAGGTATATTTGGAACCCATAGAGGGCTATAGTGAAAAGGAATATATTCCGTTAAAACTGGAAAGAAGCTTTCTGAGAAACTGCTCTGTGTTCTGTTAATTCATCTCACAGAGTTACATCTTTCCTTCAAGAAGCCTTTCGCTAAGGCTGTTCTTCTGGAATTGGCAAAGGATATTTGGAAGCCCATAGAGGGCTATGGTGAAAAGGAAATATCTTCCGCTCAAAACTGGAAAGAAGCTTTCTGAAGAACTGATCTGTGTTGTGTTAATTCATCTCAGAGAGTTACATCTTTCCCTTCAAGAAGCCTTTCGCTAAGGCTGTTCTTGTGGAATTGGCAAAGGGATATTTGGAAGCCCATAGAGGGCTATGGTGAAAAGGAAATATCTTCCGCTCAAAACTGGAAAGAAGCTTGAAGAACTGCTCTGTATTCTGTTAATTCATCTCACAGAGTTACATCTTTCCTTCAAGAAGCCTTTCGCTAAGGCTGTTCTTCTGGAATTGGCAAAGGATATTTGGAAGCCCTTAGAGGGCTATGGTGAAAAGGAAATATCTTCCGTTCAAAACTGGAAAGAAGCTTTCTGAGAAACTGCTCTGTGTTCTGTTAATTCATCTCACAGAGTTACATCTTTCCTTCAACAAGCGTATCACTAAGGCTGTTCTTGTGGAATTGGCAAAGGAGATTTGGAAGCCCATAGAGGGCTATGGTGAATAAGGAAATATCATGGAAAGAAGCATTCTGAGAAACTGCTCTGTGTTCTGTTAATTCATCTCACAGAGTTACATCTTTCCCTTCAAGAAGCCATTCGCTAAGGCTGTTCTAGTGGAATTGGCAAAGGGATATTTGGAAGCCCATAGAAGGCTACGGTGAAAAAGGAAATATCTTCCGTACAAAACTGGAAAGAGGCTTTCTGAGAAACTGCTCTGTGTTCTGTCAATTAATCTCACAGAGTTACATCTTTCTCTTCAAGAAGCCTTTCGCTAAGGCTGTTCTTGTGGAATTGGCAAAGGGATATATGGAAGCCCATAGAGGCTATAGTGAAAAGGAAATATCTTCCGTTCAAAACTGGAAAGAAGCTTTCTGAAGAACTGATCTGTGTTCTGTTAATTCATCTCACAGATTTACATCTTTCCCTTCAAGAAGCCTTTCGCTAAGTCTGTTCTTGTGGAATTGGCCAAGGGATATTTGGAAGCCCATAGAGGGCTATGGTGAATAAGGAAATATCATGGAAAGAAGCATTCTGAGAAACTGCTCTGTGTTCTGTTAATTCATCTCACAGAGTTACATCTTTCCCTTCAAGAAGCCTTTCGCTAAGGCTGTTCTTGTGGAATTGGCAAAGGGATATTTGGAAGCCCAAAGAAGGCTATAGTGAAAAAGGAAATATCTTCCGTTCAAAACTGGAAAGAAGCTTTCTGAGAAACTGCTCTGTGTTTTGTTATTTCATCTCACAGAGTTACATCTTTCCTTTCAAGAAGCCTTTCGCTAAGGCTGTTCTTGTGAAATTGGCAAAGGGATATTTGGAAGCCCATAAAGGGCTATGGTGAAAAAGGAAATATCTTCCGTTCAAAACTGGAAAGAAGCTTTCTGAGAAACTGCTCTGTGTTCTGTTAATTCATCTCACAGTGTTACATCTTTCCCTTCAAAAAAACTTTGGCTAAGGCTGTTCTTGTGGAATTGGCAAAGGGATATTTGGAAGACCATTGAGGGCTATAGTGAAAAAGGAAATATCTTCCGTTCAAAACTGGAAAGAAGCTTTCTGAGAAACTGCTCTGTGTTCTGTTAATTCATCTCACAGAGTTATATCTTTCCCTTCAAGAAGCCTATCACTAAGGCTGTTCTTGTGGAATCGGCAAAGATATATATGGAAGCCTATAGAGGGCTATAGTGAAAAAGGAAATATCTTCCGTTCAAAACTGGAAAGAAGCTTTCTGAAGAACTGCTCTGTGTTCTGTTAATTCCTCTCACAGAGTTACATCTTTCCTTCAAGAAGCCATTCGCTAAGGCTGTTCTTGTGGAATTGGCAAAGGATATTTGGAAGCCCATAGAGGGCTATGGTGAATAAGGAAATATCATGGAAAGAAGCATTCTGAGAAACTGCTCTGTGTTCTGTTAATTCATCTCACAGAGTTACATCTTTCCTTCAAGAAGCCTTTCGCTAAGGCTGTTCTTGTGGAATTGGCAAAGGGATATATGGAAGCCTATAGAGGGCTATAGTGAAAAGGAAATATCTTCCGTTCAAAACTGGAAAGAAGCTTTCTGAGAAACTGCTCTGTGTTCTCTTAATTCATCTCACAGAGTTACATCTTTCCTTCAAGAAGCCTTTCGCTAAGGCTGTTCTTCTGGAATTGGCAAAGGGATATTTGGAAGCCCTTAGAGGGCTATGGTGAAAAAGGAAATATCTTCCGTTCAAAACTGGAAAGAAGCTTTCTGAAGAACTGATCTGTGTTGTGTTAATTCATCTCAGAGAGTTACATCTTTCCCTTCAAGAAGCCTTTCCCTAAGGCTGTTCTTGTGGAATTGGCAAAGGGATATTTGGAAGCCCATAGAGGGCTATGGTGAAAAAGGAAATATCTTCCGTTCAAAACTGGAAAGAAGCTTTCTGAAGAACTGCTCTGTATTCTGTTAATTCATCTCACAGAGTTACATCTTTCCCTTCAAGAAGCCTTTCGCTAAGGCTGTTCTTCTGGAATTGGCAAAGGGATATTTGGAAGCCCTTAGAGGGCTATGGTGAAAAAGGAAATATCTTCCGTTCAAAACTGGAAAGAAGCTTTCTGAGAAACTGCTCTGTGTTCTGTTAATTCATCTCACAGAGTTATATCTTTCCCTTCAACAAGCGTATCACTAAGGCTGTTCTTGTGGAATTGGCAAAGGGAGATTTGGAAGCCCATAGAGGGCTATGGTGAATAAGGAAATATCATGGAAAGAAGCATTCTGAGAAACTGCTCTGTGTTCTGTTAATTCATCTCACAGAGTTACATCTTTCCCTTCAAGAAGCCATTCGCTAAGGCTGTTCTAGTGGAATTGGCAAAGGGATATTTGGAAGCCCATAGAAGGCTACGGTGAAAAAGGAAATATCTTCCGTACAAAACTGGAAAGAGGCTTTCTGAGAAACTGCTCTGTGTTCTGTCAATTAATCTCACAGAGTTACATCTTTCTCTTCAAGAAGCCTTTCGCTAAGGCTGTTCTTGTGGAATTGGCAAAGGGATATATGGAAGCCTATAGAGGGCTATAGTGAAAAGGAAATATCTTCCGCTTCAAAACTGGAAAGAAGCTTTCTGAAGAACTGCTCTGTGTTCTGTTAATTCATCTCACAGAGTTACATCTTTCCTTCAAGAAGCCATTCGCTAAGGCTGTTCTAGTGGAATTGGCAAAGGATATTTGGAAGCCCATAGAAGGCTACGGTGAAAAAGGAAATATCTTCCGTACAAAACTGGAAAGAGGCTTTCTGAGAAACTGCTCTGTGTTCTGTCAATTAATCTCACAGAGTTACATCTTTCTCTTCAAGAAGCCTTTCGCTAAGGCTGTTCTTGTGGAATTGGCAAAGGGATATATGGAAGCCTATAGAGGGCTATAGTGAAAAAGGAAATATCTTCCGTTCAAAACTGGAAAGAAGCTTGAAGAACTGATCTGTGTTCTGTTAATTCATCTCACAGATTTACATCTTTCCCTTCAAGAAGCCTTTCGCTAAGTCTGTTCTTGTGGAATTGGCCAAGGGATATTTGGAAGCCCATAGAGGGCTATGGTGAATAAGGAAATATCATGGAAAGAAGCATTCTGAGAAACTGCTCTGTGTTCTGTTAATTCATCTCACAGAGTTACATCTTTCCCTTCAAGAAGCCTTTCGCTAAGGCTGTTCTTGTGGAATTGGCAAAGGGATATTTGGAAGCCCAAAGAAGGCTATAGTGAAAAAGGAAATATCTTCCGTTCAAAACTGGAAAGAAGCTTTCTGAGAAACTGCTCTGTGTTTTGTTATTTCATCTCACAGAGTTACATCTTTCCTTTCAAGAAGCCTTTCGCTAAGGCTGTTCTTGTGAAATTGGCAAAGGGATATTTGGAAGCCCATAAAGGGCTATGGTGAAAAAGGAAATATCTTCCGTTCAAAACTGGAAAGAAGCTTTCTGAGAAACTGCTCTGTGTTCTGTTAATTCATCTCACAGTGTTACATCTTTCCCTTCAAAAAAACTTTGGCTAAGGCTGTTCTTGTGGAATTGGCAAAGGGATATTTGGAAGACCATTGAGGGCTATAGTGAAAAAGGAAATATCTTCCGTTCAAAACTGGAAAGAAGCTTTCTGAGAAACTGCTCTGTGTTCTGTTAATTCATCTCACAGAGTTATATCTTTCCCTTCAAGAAGCCTATCACTAAGGCTGTTCTTGTGGAATCGGCAAAGATATATATGGAAGCCTATAGAGGGCTATAGTGAAAAAGGAAATATCTTCCGTTCAAAACTGGAAAGAAGCTTTCTGAAGAACTGATCTGTGTTCTGTTAATTCCTCTCACAGAGTTACATCTTTCCCTTCAAGAAGCCATTCGCTAAGGCTGTTCTTGTGGAATTGACAAAGGGATATTTGGAAGCCCATAGAGGGCTATGGTGAATAAGGAAATATCATGGAAAGAAGCATTCTGAGAAACTGCTCTGTGTTCTGTTAATTCATCTCACAGAGTTACATCTTTCCCTTCAAGAAGCCTTTCGCTAAGGCTGTTCTTGTGGAATTGGCAAAGGGATATTTGGAACAGCTTAGAGGGCTATAGTGAAAAAGGAAATATCTTCCGTTCAAAACTGGAAAGAAGCTTTCTGAGAAACTGCTCCTGGTTTTGTTAATTCATCTCACAGAGTTACATCTTTCCCTGCAAGAAGCCTTTCGCTAAGGCTGTTCTTCTGGAATTGGCAAAGGGATATTTGGAAGCCCTTAGAGGGCTATGGTGAAAAAGGAAATATCTTCCGTTCAAAACTGGAAAGAAGCTTTCTGAAGAACTGATCTGTGTTGTGTTAATTCATCTCAGAGAGTTACATCTTTCCCTTCAAGAAGCCTTTCCCTAAGGCTGTTCTTGTGGAATTGGCAAAGGGATATTTGGAAGCCCATAGAGGGCTATGGTGAAAAAGGAAATATCTTCCGTTCAAAACTGGAAAGAAGCTTGAAGAACTGCTCTGTGTTCTGTTAATTCATCTCACAGAGTTACATCTTTCCCTTCAAGAAGCCTTCGCTAAGGCTGTTCTTCTGGAATTGGCAAAGGGATATTTGGAAGCCCATAGAGGCTATGGTGAAAAAGGAAATATCTTCCGCTCAAAACTGGAAAGAAGCTTTCTGAGAAACTGCTCTGTGTTCTGTTAATTCATCTCACAGAGTTATATCTTTCCCTTCAACAAGCGTATCACTAAGGCTGTTCTTGTGGAATTGGCAAAGGGAGATTTGGAAGCCCATAGAGGGCTATGGTGAATAAGGAAATATCATGGAAAGAAGCATTCTGAGAAACTGCTCTGTGTTCTGTTAATTCATCTCACAGAGTTACATCTTTCCCTTCAAGAAGCCATTCGCTAAGGCTGTTCTAGTGGAATTGGCAAAGGGATATTTGGAAGCCCATAGAAGGCTACGGTGAAAAAGGAAATATCTTCCGTACAAAACTGGAAAGAGGCTTTCTGAGAAACTGCTCTGTGTTCTGTCAATTAATCTCACAGAGTTACATCTTTCTCTTCAAGAAGCCTTTCGCTAAGGCTGTTCTTGTGGAATTGGCAAAGGGATATATGGAAGCCTATAGAGGGCTATAGTGAAAAAGGAAATATCTTCCGTTCAAAACTGGAAAGAAGCTTTCTGAAGAACTGATCTGTGTTCTGTTAATTCATCTCACAGAGTTACATCTTTCCCTTCAAGAAGCCTTTCGCTAAGGCTGTTCTTGTGGAATTGGCAAAGGATATTTGGAAGCCCATAGAGGGCTATGGTGAATAAGGAAATATCATGGAAAGAAGCTTTCTGAGAACTGCTCTGTGTTCTGTTAATTCATCTCACAGAGTTACATCTTTCCTTCAAGAAGCCTTTCGCTAAGGCTGTTCTTGTGGAATTGGCAAAGGATATTTGGAAGCCCAAAGAAGGCTATAGTGAAAAAGGAAATATCTTCCTCAAAACTGGAAAGAAGCTTTCTGAGAAACTGCTCTGTGTTTTGTTAATTCATCTCACAGAGTTACATCTTTCCTTCAAGAAGCCTTCGCTAAGGCTGTTCTTGTGAAATTGGCAAAGGGATATTTGGAAGCCCATAAAGGGCTATGGTGAAAAAGGAAATATCTTCCGCTCAAAACTGGAAAGAAGCTTGAGAAACTGCTCTGTGTTCTGTTAATTCATCTCACAGTGTTACATCTTTCCCTTCAAGAAGCCTTTGCTAAGGCTGTTCTTGTGGAATTGGCAAAGGATATTTGGAAGCCCATAGAGGGCTATGGTGAAAAAGGAAATATCTTCCGCTCAAAACTGGAAAGAAGCTTGAGAAACTGCTCTGTGTTCTGTTAATTCATCTCACAGAGTTATATCTTTCCTTCAACAAGCCTATCACTAAGGCTGTTCTTGTGGAATTGGCAAGGATATTTGGAAGCCTATAGAGGGCTATAGTGAAAAAGGAAATATCTTCCGCTCAAAACTGGAAAGAAGCTTTCTGAAGAACTGATCTGTGTTCTGTTAATTCCTCTCACAGAGTTACATCTTTCCTTCAAGAAGCCATTCGCTAAGGCTGTTCTTGTGGAATTGACAAAGGATATTTGGAAGCCCATAGAGGGCTATGGTGAATAAGGAAATATCATGGAAAGAAGCTTTCTGAAGAACTGATCTGTGTTCTGTTAATTCATCTCACAGAGTTACATCTTTCCTTCAAGAAGCCTTCGCTAAGGCTGTTCTTGTGGAATTGGCAAAGGATATTTGGAACAGCTTAGAGGGCTATAGTGAAAAAGGAAATATCTTCGTTCAAAACTGGAAAGAAGCTTTCTGAGAAACTGCTCTGTGTTCTGTTAATTCATCTCACAGAGTTACATCTTTCCCTTCAAGAAGCCTTTCGCTAAGGCTGTTCTTGTGGAATTGGCAAAGGATATTTGGAAGCCCCTAAAGGGCTATGGTGAAAAAGGAAATATCTTCCGTTCAAATCTGGAAAGAAGCTTTCTGAGAAACTGCTCTGTGTTCTGTTAATTCATCTCACAGAGTTACATCTTTCCCTTCAAGAAGCCTTTCGCTAAGGCTGTTCTTGTGGAATTGGCAAAGGGATATTTGGTAGCCCATAGAGGGCTATAGTGAAAAAGGAAATATCTTCCGTTCAAAACTGGAAAGAAGCTTTCTGAGAAACTGCTCTGTGTTCTGTTAATTCATCTCACAGATTTACATCTTTCCCTTCAAGAAGCCTTTCGCTAAGGCTGTTCTTGTGGAATTGGCAGAGGGATATTTGGAAGCCCGTAGAGGGCTATGGTGAAAAAGGAAATATCTTCCGTTCAAAACTGGAAAGAAGCTTTCTGAGAAACTGCTCTGTGTTCTGTTAATTCGTCTCACAGAGTTACATCTTTCCCTTCAAGAAGCCTTTCCTAAGGCTGTTCTTGTGGAATTGGCAAAGGGCTATTTGGAAGCCCATAGAGGGCTATGGTGAAAAAGGAAATATCTTCCGTTCAAAACTGGAAAGAAGCTTTCTGAGAAACTGCTCTGTCTTCTGTTAATTCATCTCACAGAGTTACATCTTTCCCTTCAAGAAGCCTTTCGCTAAGGCTGTTCTTGTGGAATTGGCAAAGGGATATTTGGAAGCCCATAGAGGGCTATAGTGAAAAAGGAAATATGTTCCGTTCAAAACTGCAAAGAAGCTTTCTGAGAAACTGCTCTGTGTTCTGTTAATTCATCTCACAGAGTTACATCTTTCCCTTCAAGAAGCCTTTCCCTAAGGCTGTTCTTGTGGAATTGGCAAAGGGATATTTGGAAGCCCATAAAGGGCTATGGTGAAAAAGGAAATATCTTCCGTTCAAAACTGGAAAGAAGCTTTCTGAGAAACTGCTCTGTGTTATCTTAATTCATCTCACAGAGTTACATCTTTCCCTTCAAGAAGCCTATCGCTAATGCTGTTCTTGTGGAATTGGCAAAGGGATATTTGGAAGCCCATAGAGGGCTATAGTGAAAAAGGAAATATGTTCCGTTCAAAACTGCAAAGAAGCTTTCTGAGAAACTGCTCTGTGTTCTGTTAATTCATCTCACAGAGTTACATCTTTCCCTTCAAGAAGCCTTTCCCTAAGGCTGTTCTTGTGGAATTGGCAAAGGGATATTTGGAAGCCCATAAAGGGCTATGGTGAAAAAGGAAATATCTTCCGTTCAAAACTGGAAAGAAGCTTTCTGAGAAACTGCTCTGTGTTATCTTAATTCATCTCACAGAGTTACATCTTTCCCTTCAAGAAGCCTATCGCTAATGCTGTTCTTGTGGAATTGGCGAAGGGATATTTGGAAGCCCATAGAGGGCTATGGTGAAAAAGGAAATATCTTCCGTTCAAAACTGGAAAGAAGCTTTCTGAGAAACTGCTCTGTGTTCTGTTAATTCATCTCACAGAGTTACATCTTTCCCTTCAAGAAGCCTTTCGCTAAGGCTGTTCTTGTGGAATTCACAAAGGGATATTTGGAAGCCCATAGAGGGCTATGGTGAAAAAGGAAATATCTTCCGTTCAAAACTGGAAAGAAGCTTTCTGAAGAACTGCTATGTGTTCTGTTAATTCATCTCACAGAGTTACATCTTTCCCTTCAAGAAGCCTTTCGCTAACGCTGTTCTTGTGGAATTGGCAAAGGGATACTTGGAAGCCCATAGAGGGCTATAGTGAAAAAGGACATATCTTCCGTTCAAAACTGGAAAGAAGCTTTCTGGGAAACTGCTCTGTGTTGTGTTAATTCATCTAACAGAATTACATCTTTCCCTTCAAGAAGCCTTTCGCTAAGGCTGTTCTTGTGGAATTGGCAAAGGGATATTTGGAAGCCCATAGAGGGCTATGGTGAAAAAGGAAATATCTTCCGTTCAAAACTGGAAAGAAGCTTTCTGAAGAACTGATCTGTGTTGTGTTAATTCATCTCAGAGAGTTACATCTTTCCCTTCAAGAAGCCTTTCCCTAAGGCTGTTCTTGTGGAATTGGCAAAGGGATATTTGGAAGCCCATAGAGGGCTATGGTGAAAAAGGAAATATCTTCCGTTCAAAACTGGAAAGAAGCTTTCTGAAGAACTGCTCTGTGTTCTGTTAATTCATCTCACAGAGTTACATCTTTCCCTTCAAGAAGCCTTTCGCTAAGGCTGTTCTTCTGGAATTGGCAAAGGGATATTTGGAAGCCCTTAGAGGGCTGTGGTGAAAAAGGAAATATCTTCCGTTCAAAACTGGAAAGAAGCTTTCTGAGAAACTGCTCTGTGTTCTGTTAATTCATCTCACAGAGTTATATCTTTCCCTTCAACAAGCCTATCACTAAGGCTGTTCTTGTGGAATTGGCAAAGGGATATATGGAAGCCTATAGATGGCTATAGTGAAAAAGGAAATATCTTCCGTTCAAAACTGGAAAGAAGCTTTCTGAAGAACTGATCTGTGTTCTGTTAATTCATCTCACAGAGTTACATCTTTCCCTTCAAGAAGCCATTCGCTAAGGCTGTTCTAGTGGAATTGGCAAAGGGATATTTGGAAGCCCATAGAAGGCTACGGTGAAAAAGGAAATATCTTCCGTACAAAACTGGAAAGAGGCTTTCTGAGAAACTGCTCTGTGTTCTGTTAATTAATCTCACAGAGTTACATCTTTCTCTTCAAGAAGCCTTTCGCTAAGGCTGTTCTTGTGGAATTGGCAAAGGGATATATGGAAGCCTATAGAGGGCTATAGTGAAAAAGGAAATATCTTCCGTTCAAAACTGGAAAGAAGCTTTCTGAAGAACTGATCTGTGTTCTGTTAATTCATCTCACAGAGTTACATCTTTCCCTTCAAGAAGCCTTTCGCTAAGGCTGTTCTTGTGGAATTGGCAAAGGGATATTTGGAAGCCCATAGAGGGCTATGGTGAATAAGGAAATATCATGGAAAGAAGCTTTCTGAGAAACTGCTCTGTGTTCTGTTAATTCATCGCACAGAGTTACATCTTTCCCTTCAAGAAGCCTTTCGCTAAGGCTGTTCTTGTGGAATTGGCAAAGGGATATTTGGAAGCCCATAGAGGGCTATAGTGAA
>JAKFHT010004534.1:0-191494 GCA_023783455.1 Erythrocebus patas | reverse complement strand
ATCTTAGGAATTCTAGAAAAGAATTTTACAATGGACTTAAATCCATGCTCCTTTCTGATATGCATAACAATCTCAAATACACGGGATTTTGTGAAATACCTGCTCAAACCACTCCATACCAGCTAAAACCGGTTTTCACCAGCTCAAACCGGTTTTTACCGGATTAGACCGGATGAAACTGGACCAGAGCGGCTCAGACATGCTCGAATCTGTTTTGACTGGCTTCAACCAGACGACACCGACTCAAACCGGTTTTGCCCGGTTCGAACCGGTTTTGCCCGGCTCAAACCAGACCAGACCGGCTCAAACCGGTTTTGACCAGTTAAAAGCGGTTTTGACCGGATCAAACCAGACTCGACCGGCCCAGACCAGCTGAAACCGGATCAAACCAGACCAGACCGGCTCAAACCAGACCAGACTGTCTCAAACCGGTTTTGACCGGTTCATACCAGAAGAGACTGGCTGAAACTGGTTTTGACCGAATGAGACAGGATATAACCGGACCAGACCGGCTCAAACCGGATGAAACTGCACCAGACCGTCCCAGAACAGCTGAAGCCGGAGCAAACCAGACCAGACCAGGCCAGACTGGATAAAACCGGGCCACAAACAGGTTTTGACCGGCTCAAACAAGACCAGACAAGCTCAAACAGGTTTTGAACGGCCTGAGCCGATTTTTACCGGCTCAAACCAGGCCAAACCAGATCAAACCAGACCACATCTGCTCAAACCGATTTTGACCGGCTCAAACTGGTTTTGACCGGCTGAAACCAGACCAGACCAGTTCAATCCGGTTTTGACCACCTCAAACCACACCAGACCGGCTCAAACCGGTTTTGACTGGCAGAAACAGATTTTGACCGGATGAGACCGGGTCAAACCGGACCAGACGGGCCCAGACCGGCTAAAACCGTATCAAACCGGACCAGACCGGTCCAGACCGCCTAAAACCTAGCCAAACCGGCTCAAACCTATTTTGACCGGCTCAAACCAGACCAGACTGGCTCAAACCAGTTTTGACTGGCTCAAACCAGACCAGACTGGCTCAAACCAGACCAAACGGGACCAGACCGGCCCAGACCGCCTAAAACTGGGTCAAACCAGCTCAAACCTGTTTTGACTGGCTCACACCAGACCAGACAGCCTCAAAGCGGTTTTGCCTGGATTATACCGGATCAAACTGGACCAGACTTTCGCAATCCGGATCATTCGTCACCAGACCGGCACAAACCCGCTCAAACCAGCTCAAACTGAACCAGACCTGCCCAGACAGGCTAAAACTGGGCCAAACCAGCTCAATCAGGTTCTGAACAGCTCAAACCAGACCAGACCGGCTCAAAGCCTTTTTGACCAGATGAGACAGGATAAAACCGGACCACACCGGCTCAAACAAGATGAAACCACACCAGACAGGCCCAAACAGCTGAAGCCAGATCCAACCAGACCAGACCGGCCCAGACCGGCTAAAACCAGGACACAAACGGGTTTTGACCGGCTCAAACCAGACCAGACTGGCTCAAACCGGTTTTGACTGGCCTGAGCCGGTTTTGACCGGCCCAAACCAGACCAGACTGGCTCAAACCGGACCAGATGGTCTCAAACCGGTTTTGACCGGATGACACCGGATCAAACTGGATCAGACCAGCTCACACCAGATCAAATCGGACTAGACAGGCCGTGACCGGCTGAAACCAGATCAAACAGGACCATGCCACCCCAGACTGGCTAAAACCGGTCCAGAACGGCTCAAACCGGTTTTCCCTGGCACAAACCAGACCAGACCGGTTCAAACCAGTTTTGACTGTCTCAATCTGGTTTTGACCGGCTCAAACCGGTTTTGAGCAGTTCAAACCACTCCAGACCGGCTAAAACCGGTTTTCAACGGCTCAAACCTGTTCTGACCTGATTACACCGGATCTAACCGGACCAGACCAGCTCAGACAGCCTCGAATCAGTTTTGACTGGGTTCAACCAGACCAAACCGGCTCAAACAGGTTTTGACTGGTTCAAACCAGACCAGACCGGCTCAAACCAGACCAGACCGGCTCAAACCGGTTTTGACCAGCTTAAACCGGTTTTGACCTGCTCAAACCACACCAGACCAGCTGAAACCGGTTTTGACCAGCTAAAACCGATTTGACCAGATGAGACCGGATCAAACCGCACCAGACCGTCTCAAACCGGATGAAACTGCACCAGACCGTCCCAGAACAGCTGAAGCCGGAGCAAACCAGACCAGACCAGGCCAGACTGGATAAAACCGGCCACAAACAGGTTTTGACCGGCTCAAACAAGACCAGACAAGCTCAAACAGGTTTTGAACGGCCTGAGCCGATTTTACCGCTCAAACCAGGCCAAACCAGATCAAACCAGACCACATCTGCTCAAACCGATTTTGACCGGCTCAAACTGGTTTTGACCGGCTGAAACCAGACCAGACCAGTTCAATCCGGTTTTGACCACCTCAAACCACACCAGACCGGCTCAAACCGGTTTTGACTGGCAGAAACAGATTTTGACCGGATGAGACCGGGTCAAACCGGACCAGACGGGCCCAGACCGGCTAAACCGTATCAAACCGGACCAGACCGGTCCAGACCGCCTAAACCCTAGCCAAACCGGCTCAAACCTATTTTGACCGGCTCAAACCAGACCAGACTGGCTCAAACCAGTTTTGACTGGCTCAAACCAGACCAGACTGGCTCAAACCAGACCAAACGGGACCAGACCGGCCCAGACCGCCTAAAACTGGGTCAAACCAGCTCAAACCTGTTTTGACTGGCTCACACCAGACCAGACAGCCTCAAAGCGGTTTTGCCTGGATTATACCGGATCAAACTGGACCAGACTTTCGCAATCCGGATCATTCGTCACCAGACCGGCACAAACCCGCTCAAACCAGCTCAAACTGAACCAGACCTGCCCAGACAGGCTAAAACTGGGCCAAACCAGCTCAATCAGGTTCTGAACAGCTCAAACCAGACCAGACCGGCTCAAAGCCTTTTTGACCAGATGAGACAGGATAAAACCGGACCACACCGGCTCAAACAAGATGAAACCACACCAGACAGGCCCAAACAGCTGAAGCCAGATCCAACCAGACCAGACCGGCCCAGACCGGCTAAAACCAGGACACAAACGGGTTTTGACCGGATCAAACCGGACCAGACCGGCTCAAACTGGTTTTTACTGGCCTGAGCCGGTTTTGACCGGCTCAAACCAGACCAGACTGGCTCAAACCGGAACAGACCGGATCAAACTTGTTTTGACCGGATGACACCGGATCAAACCGGCTCAAACCATATCAAAATCAAACCAGTCCGGCTCAAACCATATCAAACCAGACCAGACAGGCCCAGACCGGCTGAAACCGGATCAAACCGGTCCAGACCGGCCCAGACCAGCTTAAACCGGGCCAGACCGGCTCAAACCGGTTTTGACCGGCTCAAACCAGACCAGAACAGTTCAAACTGGTTTTCACTGGCTCAATCCGGTTTTGACCGGCTCAAACTGGTTTTGACCGGCTCAAACCACTCCATACCAGCTAAAACCGGTTTTCACCGGCTCAAACCATTTTTGACCGGATTAGACCGGATGAAACTGGACCAGAGCAGCTCAGACATGCTCAAATCTGTTTTGACTGCCTTCAACCAGACCACACCGTCTCCAACCGGTTTTGACCGGCTCGTACCGGTTTTGACTGGCTCAAACCAGACCAGACTGGCTCAAACCAGACCAGATCCAGACCGGCTGAAACCGGATCAAACTGGAACAGACCGGCTCAAACCGGCTGAAACCAGGCCAGACCGGCTCAAACCGGTTTTGACCAGCTCAAAACACTCCAGACCGGCTAAAACCGGTTTTCACCAGCTCTAACCGGTTTTGACTTGATTAGACCGGATCAAACCGGACCAGACTGGCTCAGACAGGCTCGATTCGGTCTTTACTGGCTCAGAACAAACCGGCTGAAAACGGTTTTGACTGGCTCAAACCGGTTTTGACCAGCCCAAACCAGACAGACCATCTCAAACCAGACCAGACAGGCTCAAACCGGTTTTGACTGGCTTAAACCGGGTTTGACCTGCTCAAACCACACCAGACCGGCTGAAACCAGTTTTGACCGGCTAAAACCGATTTGACCGGATGAGACCGGATCAAACCGGACCAGACCATCTCAAACCGGATCAAAGCAGACTCGACCGGCCCAGACCAGCTGAAACCGGATCAAACTGGACCAGACCAGCTCAAATCAGTTTTTAACGGCCTGAGCCGGTTTTGACCGGCTCAAACCAGACCAGACCGGCTCAAACCGGACCAGACCATCTCAAACCGGATCAAACCGGACTCGACCAGCCCAGAAGAGCTGAAGCCGGAGCAAACTGGACCAGACCGTGCCAGACCGGCTAAAACTGGGCCACAAACCGGTTTTGAATGGCTCGAACCAGACCAGAGCAGCTCAAACCGATTTTGACAGGCTCAAACCGGTTTTGACCTGCTCAAACCCCACCTGACAGGCTCAAACCGGTTTTGACCGGACGAAACCGATTTTGACCGGATGAGACCGGATCAAACCAGACCAGATGGGTCCAGACTGGCTAAAACCGGATCAAACCGGACCAGACCAGCCCAGACCGCCTAAAACTGGGCCAAACAGGCTCAGACCTATTTTGACCGGCTCAAACCAGACCAGACCGGCTCAAACCGGTTTTGACCGGCTCAAATCAGACCAGACCAGCTCAAACCGGATCAAACCAAAACAGACAGGCCCAAAACGCCTAAAACCGGGCCAAACCGGCTCAACACTATTTTCACCAGCTCAAACCAGACCAGACCGGCTCGAACCTGTTTTCAACGGCTCAAACACGACCTGACCGGCTCAAACCGGTTTTGACTGGATTAGACCGGATCAAACCGGACCAGACCTTCTCAATCCATATCATACCGGACCAGACCGGCTCAAACCAGTTTTGACCTTCTCTAACCACACGAGACCGGCTGAAATCGGTTTTGACCGGCTAAAACCGGTTTTGACCGGATGAGTCCGGATCAAAGTGAATCAGACCGGCCCAGACCGGCTAAAATCGGATCAAACCAGACCAGACAGGCCCAGACCGCCTAAAACTTGGCCACAAACCGGTTTTCACCGGTACAAACCAGACCAAACCAGATCAAACCAGACCAGATCGGCTCAAACCGATTTTACCGGCTCAAACCGGTTTTGACCGGCTGAAACCAGACCAGACCGGTTCAATCCGGTTTTCACCGGCTCAAACTGGTTTTGAACGGCTCGAATCGGTTTTGACTGGCTCAAACCACGCCAGACCGGCTCAAACCGGTTTTGACTGGCTGAAACCGAATTTGACCGGATGAGACTGGATCAAACCGGACCAGACGGGCCCAGACCAGCTAAAACCGGATCAAACTGGACCAGACCGGCCCAGACCGCCTGAAACCTAGCCAAAGCGGCTCAAACCTATTTTGACTGGCTCAAACCAAACCAGACCGGCTCAAACCAGTTTTGACTGGCTCAAACCAGACCAGACCGGCTCAAACCGGATCAAACGGGACCAGACCGGTCCAGACCGCCTAAAACCGGGCCAAACCGGCTCGCACCTGTTTTAACTTGCTCAAACCAGACCAGACCGGCAAAAGCGGTTTTGACCGGATTAGACCGGATCAAACCGGACCAGACGTTCGCAATCCGGATCATTCCTGACCAGACCGGCAAAAACCCACTCAAACCGGCTCAAACCGAACCAGACAGGCCCAGACAGGCTAAAACAGGGCCAAACCAGTTCAATCAGGTTTTGACCAGCTCAAACCAGACCAGACCGGCTCACACCGGATCAAACCAGACCAGACAGTCCCAAACCAGCTGGAACCGAATAAAACCGGACCAGACCGGCCCAGACCGGCTATAACTGGGCCAGGCCGGCTAAAACTGATTTTGACCAGCTCAAACCAGACCAGACCGGCTCAAACCACTCCAGACTGGCTAAAACCGGTTTTCACCGGCTCAAACCGGGTTTGACATGATTAGACCGGATCAAACCGGACCACACCAGCTCAGACAGGCTCGAATCGGTTTTGACTGTCTTCAACCAGATCAAACCGGCTCAAACCAGTTTTTACAGCTCGAACCGGTTTTGACCTGCTCAAACCACACCAGACTGGCTGAAACCGGTTTTGACTGGCTAAATCCGGTTTTGACCGGATGAGACCGGATCAAACTGAATCAGACCAGCCCAATCTGGCTAAAATCGGATCAAACCGGACCAGACAGGCCTAGACCACCTAAAAATTGGGTCACAAACTGTTTTGACTGGTTCAAACCAGACCAGACCAGATCAAACCAGACCAGACTGGCTCAAACCAGTTTTAAGAGGCTCAAACCGGTTTTCACCTGCTCAAACCACACCAGACCGGCTGAAACCGGTTTTGACCGGCTAAAACCGGTTTTGACCGGATGAGACCAGATCAAACCGAATCAGACAGGCCCAGACAGGCTAAAACCGGATCAATCCGGACCAGACCTTCTCAAACCGGATCATACCTGACCACACTGGCACAAACGGGCTCAAACCGTCTCAAACTGAACCAGACCTGCCCAGACAGGCTAAAACCGGGCCAAACTGGCACAATCAGGTTTTCACTGGCTCAAACCAGACCAGACCGGCTCAAACCAGACCAGAGTGGCTCAAACCGGTTTTGACCGGCTCAAACCAGAACAGACCAGCTCAAACCGGTTTTGACCGGATGAGACAGGATAAAACTGGACCAGACCGGCTCAAACTGGATGAAACCACACCAGACCGGCCCAAAACAGCTGAAGCCGGAGCATACCAGACCAGAACGGCCGAGACCGCCTAAAACTGGGCCAGAAACCGGTTTTGACCGTTTCAAAGCAGACCAGACCGGCTCAAACCTATTTTGACAGACCTGAGCCGGTTTTGACCAGCTCAAAACAGACCAGACCGGCTCAAACCAGACCAGACAGGCTCACACCGGTTTTGACCGGCACAAACCAGACTGGAACGATTCAATCCGGTTTTCACTGGCTCAAACCAGACCAGACCGGCTCAAACCAGACCAGAGTGGCTCAAACCGGTTTTGACCGGCTCAAACCAGAACAGACCAGCTCAAACCGGTTTTGACCGGATGAGACAGGATAAAACTGGACCAGACCGGCTCAAACTGGATGAAACCACACCAGACCGGCCCAAAACAGCTGAAGCCGGAGCAAACCGGACCAGAACGGCCGAGACCGCCTAAAACTGGGCCAGAAACCGGTTTTGACCGTTTCAAAGCAGACCAGACCGGCTCAAACCTATTTTGACAGACCTGAGCCGGTTTTGACCGGCTCAAACCAGATCAGACAGGCTCACACCGGTTTTGACCGGCACAAACCAGACTGGAACGATTCAATCCGGTTTTGACTGGCTCAAACCAGTTTTGAACAGCTTGAACCGGTTTTGACCGGCTCAAACCGGTTTTGACCGTCTCAAACCACACCAGACCTGCTCAAACCGGTTTTGACCGGCTGACACCGATTTTGACCATATGAGACAGGATCAAACCAGACCACACGGGCCCAGACCAGCTAAAACCGAATCTAACAGGACCAGAATGGCACAGACCACCTAAAACTGGGCCAAACTGGCTCAAACCTATTTTGACGGGCTCAAACCAGACCAGACCGGCTCATACCAGTTTTGACCGGCTCAAAGCGGTTTTAACCAATGAAACCGGACTCCACCGGCCCAGTCCAGCTGAAACCATATCAAACCAGACCAGACAAGCCCAGACCAGCTAAAACTGGGCCACAAACCGGTTTTGACCAGCTCAAACCAGTCCACACTGGCTCAAACCAGACCAGACCGGCTCAAACCGGTTTTGACCGGATGACACCGGATCAAGCCGGACCAGAGCGGCTCACACCGGATTAAACCGGACCAGACCGGCTCAGACTGGCTTTGACCAGGCCAGACCGGCTCAAACCGGTTTTGACTGGCTCAAACCAGACCAGACCGGTTCAAACCGGTTTTGACTGGCTCAATCCGGTTTTGACCGTCTCAAACCGGTTTTGACGGGCTCAAACCACTCCAGTTCGGCTAAAACTGGTTTTCACCAGCGCAAACCAGTTTTGACATGATTAGATCAGATCAAACCGGACCAGACCGGCTCAGACAGGCTCGAATCGGTTTTGACTGGCTTCAACCAGACCAAACCGGCTCGAACCGGTTTTGACCGGCTCAAATCAGACCAGACGGTCTCAATCAAGTTTTGACCTGCTCAAACCACCCCAGACCGACTGAAACCGGTTTTGACCGGCTAAAACAGGTTTTGACTGGATGAGACCGGATCAAAGCGAATCAGACCGGCCCAGATCGGCTAAAATCGGATCAAATCGGACCAGACCGGCCCAGACCGCCTGAAACTGGGCCACAAACCGGTTTTGACCGGTTCAAACCAGACCAGACTGGCTCAAACCGGTTTTGACGGACCTGAGCCGGTTTTGACCGGCTCAAACCAGACCAGACCGGCTCAAACCAGACCAGACAGGCTCAAAAACGGTTTTGACCGGCTCAAAGCGGTTTTGAGCGGATCAAACCAGACTCGAACGGCCCAGACCAGCTGAAACCGGATGAAACCGGACCAGACAGGCACAGACTGGCGGAAACTGGATCAAACCGGACCAGACCGGCCCAGACCAGCTAAAACCGGGCCAGACCGGCTCAAACCGGTTTTGACTGGCTCAAACCACACCAGACCGGTTCAAACCGGTTTTGACTGGCTCAATCCGGTTTTGACCAGCTCAAACCAGTTTTGATCGGCTCAAACCACTCCAGACCGGCTAAAACCTGTTTTCCCTGGCTCAAACCGGGTTTGACCTGATTAGACCAGATCAAACTGTACCAGACCGGCTCAGACAGGCTCGAATCGGCTTTGACTGGCTTCAACCAGACCAAACCGGCTCAAACTGCTTTTGACCGGCTCGAACCGGTTTTGACCGGCTCAAACCAGACCAGACCGGTTCAAACCAGACCAGACCGGCTGAAACTGGTTTTGACCAGCTCAAACCGGTTTTGACCTGCTCAAACCACACCAGACCGGCTCAAACCGGTTTTGACCGGCTAAAACCAGTTTTGACTGGATGAGACCGGATCAAACCAGATCAGACCGGCCCAGACCGGCTAAAATCAGATCAAACCGTACCAGACTGGACCAGACCACCTAAAACTTGGCCACAAACCGGTTTTCAACTGCTCAAACAAGACCTCACTGGCTCAAAACTATTTTGATCGGACTGAGCCAGTTTTGACTGGCTCAAAACAGACCAGACCGGCTCAAACCAGACCAGACCGGCTCAAACCGGTTTTGACTGGCTCAATCCTGTTTTGACCAGCTCAAACCAGACCAGACCGGCTAAAACAAGACCAGACCGGCTCAAACCGGTTTGGACCCGATGAGACCGGATCAAACAGGACTAGACGGGCCTAGACCGGCTAAAACCGGGCCAAACCTACTCAAACAGGTTTTGACCGGCTCGAACCGGTTTTGACCGACTCAAACAAGAGCAGACCGGCTCGAACTGGTTTAGACCGGATTAGACTGGATCAAACCGGACCAGACTGGTTCAAACCGGTTTTAACAGGCTCAAACCGGTTTTGACCAGATCAGACCGGATCAAACCGGACCAGACCGGCTCAAACCGGATGAAACCAGACCAGACCGGGCCAAACCGGCACAATCTGGATCAAACTGGACCAGACCGGCTCAGACAGGCTGGAATTGGTTTTGACTGGCTTTATCCAGACCAAACCGGCTCAAACCGGTTTTGACTGGCTCGAACCGGTTTTGACAACCTAAAACCAGACCAGACCGGCTCCAACCAGACCACACCGGCTCAAAACGGTTTTGATCGGCTCAAACCGGTATTGACCGGCTCAAACCAGACCACACCGGCTAAAACCAGACCAGACTGTCTCAAACCGCTTTTGACCAGCTCAAACCACAAGAGACTGGCTCACACCAGTTTTGACCGGATGAGACAGGATAAAACCGGACCAGACCAGATCAAACCGGATGAAACCACACCAGACCAGCCCTGAACAGCTGAAGCCGCAGCAAACTGGACCAGACCAGCTAAAACCGGGCCACAAACCAGTTTTGACTGGCTCAAACCAGACCAGACAGGCTCAAACCGGTTTTGACCAGATGAGACAGGATAAAACCGGACCAGACCGGCTCAAACCAGATGAAACCGCACCAGACCGGCCCAGAACAGCTGAAGCCAGAACAAACCGGACCAGACCTGGCCAGACCCGTTAAAACCGGGCCTCAAGCCGGTTTTGACCGGCTCAATCCAGACCAGACCGGCTGAAACCACTTTTGACCGGCCTGAGCTGATTTTGAGAGGCTCAAACCAGACCAGACCGGCTCAAGCTGGTTTTGACCGGATGACACCAGATCAAACCGGAAAAGAACGGCTCACACTGGATCAAACCGGAACAGACAGGCCCAGACCAGCTAAAACCGGGCCACATACCGGTTTTGACAGGCTCAAACCGGACCAGACTGGCTCAAACCGGTTTTGACCAGATGACACCGGATCAAACCCGAGCAGACCGGCTCACACCGGATCAAAGCGGACAGACAGGCCCAGACCGGCTGAAACCAGATCAAACCGGAGCAGACCGGCCAAGACCGGCTCAAACCAGACCAGAACGGCTCAAACCTGTGTTGACCGGCATGAGACGGTTTTGTCCAGCTCAAAACAGACCATACCGGCTCCAACCGGTTTTGACCGGCTCAAACTGGTTTTGACCTGCTCAAACCACACCAGACCAGCTGAAACCGGTTTTGACCAGCTAAACCCGGATTTGACTGGATGAGACCGGATCAAACCGAATCAGACCGGCCCAGACCGGCTAAAACCGCGCCAGACCAGCTCAAACCGGTTTTGACCATCTCAAACCAGACCAGAATGGCTCTAACCGGAACAAACGGGACCAAACGGGCCCAGACCGCCTAAAACCTGGCCAAACCGTATCAAACCTATTTTGACCGGCTCAAACCAGACCAGATAGGCTCGAACCTGTTTTCACCGGCTCAAACCAGACCAGACCGGCTCAAACCGGTTTTGACCAGATTAGACCGGATCAAACCGGACCAGACCTTCTCAAACCGGATCATACAGGACCAGACCAGCACAAACCGGCTCTAACTGGGTCAAACCGAACCAGACCGGCCCAGACATGCTAAAACCAGGCCAAACCGGCTCAATCAGGTTTTGACCGGCTCAAACCAGACCAGACAGGCTCAAACCAGACCAGACGGGCTCAAACCTGTTTTGACCGACTCACACCAGAAGGGACCAGCTCAAACCACTTTTGACCGGATGAGACAGGATAAAACCAGACCAGACCGGCTTAAACTGGATGAAACCACACCAGACCAGCCCAGAACAGCTGAAGCCGGAGAAAACGGGACCAGACTGGGACAGACCGGCTAAAACCGGGCCACAAACCGGTTTTGACCGGCTCAAACCAGACCACACCGGAACAAACCGGTTTTGACTGGCTCAAACCAGACCAGACCGGCTCAAACCGGACCAGTCCGGCTCAAACCGGTTTTGACCGGGTGACACCGGATCAAACCAGACCAGACCGGCTCACACCGGATCAAACCGGACAAGACAGGCCCAGACCAGCTGAAACCGGATCAAACTGGACCAGACCGCCCCAGACAGGCTAAAACCAGGCCAGACCGGCACAAACCAGTTTTGACCGGCTCAAACCAGACCAGACCGGTTCAAACCGGTTTTGACTGGCTCAATCCGGTTTTGACTGGCTCAAACCGGTTTTGACCGGCTCAAACCACTGCAGACCGGCTAAAACCGGTTTTCACCGGCTCAAACCTGTTTTGACCTGATTAGACCGGATCAAACCGGACCAGACCAGCTCAGAGAGGCTCGAATCGGTTTTGACAGGCTTCAACCAGACCAAACTGGCTCAAACCGGTTTTGACCAGCTCGAACCGAATTTGACCGGCTGAAACCAGACCAGACCGTCTCAAACATGACCAGATCGGCTCAAATTAGACCAGACCGGCTCAAACCGGTTTTGACATGCTCAAACCACACCATACCGGCTGAAACTGGTTTTGACCGGCTAAAACGGGTTTTGACCAGATGAGACCAGATCAAACCGAACCAGACCGTCCCAGACTGGCTAAAAACGGATCAAACTGGACCAGACCGGCCCAGACCACCTAAAACTGGACCACAAACCGGTTTTGACTGGTTCAAACCAGACCAGACCGGCTCAAACCGGAGAAAACCGGACCAGACCGGCCCAGACCGCCTAAAACCGTGCCAAACCGGCTCAAACCTATATTGACTGGCTCAAAACAGACCAGACCGGCTCGAACCTGTTTAGACTGGCTCAAGCCAGACCTGACCGGCTCAAACCGGTTTTGACCGGATTAAACCGGATGAAACCGGACGAGACCTTCTCAAACCAGATCATACCAGACGAGACCAGCACAAACAGTCTCAAACTGGCTCAAACCGAACCAGCCCGGCCCAGACAGGCTAAAACCGGGCCAAACCGGCTCAGTCAGATTTTGACCGCCTCAAACCAGACCAGACCGGCTCAAATCAGACTAGACTGTCTCAAACCAGTTTTGACCGGTTCATACCAGAAGAGACTGGCTCAAACTGGTTTTGACCGGATGAGACCGGATAAAACCGGACCAGACCGGCTCAAACCGGATGAAACTGCACCAGACCGTCCCAGAACAGCTGAAGCCGGAGCAAACTGGACCGGACCGGGCCAGACCGACTAAAACCGGGCCACAAACCGGTTTTGACCCGCTCAAACAAGACCAGACCGGCTCAAACTGGTTTTGAATGGCCTGATCCAATTTTTACCGGCTCAAACCAGACCACCCCGGCTCAAACCGGACCAGACCGGCTCAAACCGGTTTTGACCGGATGACACCACATCAAACCGGACCACACGGGCTCACACCGGATCAAACTGGACCAGACAGGCCCAGACCAGCTGAAACCGGATCAAACCGGACCAGGCTGGCCCAGACCAGCTAAAACGGGGCCAGACCGCTTCAAACTGGTTTTGACCAGCTCAAACCAGTCCAGACGGGTTCAAACCGGTTTTGACTGGCTCAATCCGGTTTTGACCGGCTCAAACCGGTTTTGACCGGTTCAAACCACTCCAGACCTGCTAAAACCGGTTTCCACCGGCTCAAACCGGTTTTGACCTGATTAGACCGGATCAAACCGGACCAGACCGGCTCAGACAGGCTCGAATCGGCTTTGACTGGCTTCAAACAGACCAAACCGGCTCAAACCTGTTTTGACTGGCTCAAACCGGTTTTGACAGACTCAAACAAGACCAGACCGGCTCAAACCAGACCAGACCGGCTCACACCGGTTTTGACCGTCTCAAACTGGTTTTGAACAGCTCAAACCACACCAGACCGGCTGAAACCAGTTTTGCCCGGATGAGACCGGATCAAACCGGACCAGACGGGTCCAGACCGGCTAAAACCGTATCAAACTGGACCAGAACAGCCCAGACCGCCTAAAACCGGGCCAAACCGGCTCAGACCTATTTTGATCGGCTCAAACCAGACCAGACCGGCTCAAACTGGTTTTGACCGGCTCAAACCAGACCAGACCGGCTCAAACCGGATCAAACCAGAACAGACAGGCCCAAAGCGCCTAAAACCGGGCCAAACCGGCTCAAATCTATTTTGACCAGCTCAAACCAGACCAGACTGGCTCGAACGTGTTTTCAATGGCTCAAACCAGATCTGACTGGCTCAAACTGGTTTTGACCGAATTAGACCAGATCAAACCGGACCAGACCTTCTCAAACCGGATCATACCGGACCTGACCGGCTGAAACCGGTTTTGACCTGCTGAAACCACACCAGACTGGCTGAAATCGGTTTTGACCGAATTAGACCGCATCAAACCAGACCAGACTGGCTCAGACGGGCTCGAATCGGTTTGGAGTGGCTTCAAACAGACTAAACCGGCTCAAAACGGTTTTGACCAGCTCGATCCGGTTTTGACCAGCTCAAACCAGACCAGACCGGCTGAAACCGATTTTGACCTGCTCAAACCACAGCAGACCGGCTTAAACCGGTTTTGACTGGCTAAAACCGGTTTTGACGGGGTGAGACTGGATCAAACCGAATCAGACCGGCCCAGACCGGCTAAAATCGGATAAATCCGGACCAGACCGGCCCAGACCGCCTTAAACTGGGCCACAAACCGTTTTTGACCGGTTCAAAGCAGACCAGACTGGATCAAACCAGACCAGACCGGCTCAAACCGGTTTTGACCTGCTCAAACCACACCAGACGGGCTGAAACAGGTTTTGACCGCCTACAACCGGTTTTGACCGGATGAGAACGGGTCAAACCGAATCAGTCCGGCCCAGACTGGCTAAAATCGGATCAACCCGGAGGAGACCGGCCCAGACCTCCTAAAACTGGGCCACAAACCGGTTTTGAACGGTTCCAAACAGACCAGACCGGCTGAAATCGGTTTTGACCGACCTGAGCCGGTTTTAACCGCCTCAAACCACCCCAGACCGGCTCAAACCAGACCAGACCGTCTAAAACCGGGTTTGACCGGCTCAAAGCGGGTTTGACCGGATCACACCGGACTCGACCGGCCCAGACCAGCTGAAAACGGCTCATACCGTACCAGAGTGGCTCAGACCGGCTAAAACCAGGCCACAAACCGGTTTTGACCGGCTCAAACCAGACCAGACCGGCTCAAAGCGGTTTTGACCGGATGAGACCGGATCAAACCGGACCAGACCGGCTCAAACCGGATCAAAACGCACTTGACCGGCCCAGACCACCTGAAAACGGATCAAACTGGACCAGACCGGCCCAGACCGGCTATAACCGGGCCAAACCGTCTCAAACCAATTTTATCCGATTCAAATGAGACCAGACCAGCTGAAACGGGTTTTGACTGGATGAGACTGGATCAAACCCGACCAGACCGGCGCAAAACGCATCAAACCGGACCAGACCGGCCCAGACCGGCTAAAACTGGGCCAAACCGGCTCAAACAGTTTTCGACCCCCTCAAACCAGACCAGACCGCCTCAAACAAGACCAGACCGGCTCAAACCGGTTTTGACCGGATGACACCGGATCAAACAGGACCAGACCGGCTCAAACCGGTTTTGACCGGATGACACCGGATCAAACAGGACCAGACCGGCTCAAACCGCATCAAACCGGAAAAGACCGGCCCAGATCGGCTAAAACCGGGCCAAATCGGCTGAAACCGGTTTTGACCGGCTCAAACCAGAACAGACCGGCTCAAACCGGTTTAGACCGTCCTGAGCCGGTTTTGACAGGCTCAAACCAGACCAGACCGGCTCAAACCAGACCAGACCGGCTCAAACCAGACCAGACCGGCTCAAACCGGTTTTGACCGGCTGAAACCAGACCAGACCGGCTCAAACCGGTTTTGACCGGCTGAAACCAGACCAGACCGGCTCAAACCGGGTTTGACCGGATGAGACAGGATAAAACCGGACCAGACCGGCTCAAACCGTTTGAAACCGCAACAGACCAGCCCAGAACAGCTGAAGCCAGAGCAAACCGGACCAGACCGGGCCAGACCGGGTAAAACCGGGACACAAACCGGTTTTGACTGGCTCAAACCAGACCAGACCATCTCAAACCAGACCAGACCGGCTCAAACCGGTTTTGACCGGACGACACCGGATCATACCGGACCAGACCGGCGCACACCGTATCAAACCGGACCAGACAGGCCCAGACCAGCTGAAACTGGATCAAACCAAACCATACCGGCCCAGACCGGCTAAAACCGGGCCGACCGGCTCAAACCAGTTTTGATCAGCTCGATCCAGACCAGACCGTTTCAAACCGGTTTTGACTGGCTCAATCCGGTTTTGACCTGCTCAAACCACACCAGACCGGCTCAAACTGGTTTTGACTGGCTAAACCCGGTTTAGACCGGATGAGACCGTATCAAACCGGATCAGACCGACCCAGACAGGCTAAAACTGGGCCAAACCTACTCAAACAGGTTTTCACCGGCTCGAACTGGTTTTGACTGACTCAAACAAGAGAAGACCGGCTTGAACCGGTTTAGACCGGCTCAAACCGGATCAAACGGGGCCAGACCATCCCAGACCGACTAAAACCGGGCCAAACCGGCTCAAACCTATTTTGACTGGCTCAAACCAGACCAGACCGGCTCGAACCTGTTTTGAGCGGCTCAAACCAAATCAGACTGGCTCAAACTGGTTTTGTCCGGATTAGACCGGATCAAACCGGACCAGACCTCCTCAAACCGGATCATACCGGACCAGACCAGCACAAACCGGCTCAAATTGTCTCAATCCAAACCAGACCGGCCCAGACAGGCTAAAACCGGGCCAAACCGGCTCAATCAGTTTTTCACCAGCTCTAACCAGACCAGACCCGCTGAAACCAGACCAGACCAGCTCAAATCGGTTTTGACTGGCTCAAACCAGACCAGACCGGTGCAAACCGGTTTTGACCGGACAAGACTGGCTGAGACAAGCTGGAATCGGTTTTGACTGGCTTTATGCAGACCAAACTGGCTCAAACCGGTTTTGACCGGCTCGAACCTTTTTTGACAACCTCAAACCAGACCAGACCGGCTAAAACCAGACCAGACCAGCTCAAACCAGTTTTGACCGGCTCAAACCAGACCAGACCGGCTCACACCGGATCAAACCGGACCAGACAGGCCCAGACCAGCTGAAACCGGATCAAACCAGACCAGACCGGCCCAGACAGGCAAAAACCAGGCCAGACTGGCTCAAACCGGTTTTGACCGACTCAAACCAGACCAGACCCGCTCGAACCGGTTGGACCGGCTCGAACCGGTTTTGACCTGATCAAACCACACCAGACCGGCTAAAACCGGTTTTCACCGCCTCAAACCGGTTTTCACCTGATTAGACCGGATCAAACCGGACCAGACTGGCTCAGACAGGCTCGAATCGGTTTTGACTGGCTTCAACCAGACCAAACCGGCTCGAACCAGTTTTGACCGGCTCAAAACAGACCAGACCGGTTCAAACCAAACCAGACTGTCTCAAACCGGAGAAAACCGGACCAGACCGGGTCGAACCTGTTTTGCCCGGCTCAAACCAGACCAGACCGGCCTAGACCGACTAAAACCGTGCCAAACTGGCTCAAACCTATTTTGTCCAGCTCAAACCAGACCAGACCGGGTCGAACCTGTTTTGCCCGGCTCAAACCAGACCTGACCGGCTCAAACCGGTTTTGACTGGATTAGACTGGATCAAACCGGACGAGACCTTCTCAAACCGGATAACACCGGACCAGACCAGCAGAAACCGGCTCAAACAACCTCAAACCGAACCAGACCAGCCCAGACAGGCTAAAAACGGACCAAACCGGCTCAATCAGATTTTGACTGGCTCAAACCAGACCAGACTGTCTCAAACCGGTTTTGACAAGTTCAAACCAGAAGAGACTGGCTCAAACTGATTTTGACCGGATGAGACAGGATAAAACCGGACCAGACCAGCTAAAACCGGATGAAACTGCACCAGACCGTCCCAGAACAGCTGAAGCCAAGCAAACCGGACCAAACCGGACCAGTCTGGCTAAAACCGGGACAAAAACCGGTTTTGACCGGCTCAAAAAAGACCAGAATGGCTCAAACCGGTTTTGACCGGCTCAAACCTGACCAGACCGGCTCAAACCGGATCAAACGGGACCAGACCGGCCCAGACCGCCTAAAACCAGGCCAGAACGAGTCAAACCAGTTTTGACCAGCTCAAACCAGACCAGACCGGCTCAAACTGGTTTTGACCAGATCAAACCGGACCAGACCGGTGGAAACCGAATCAAATGGGACCAGACCAGCTCAAACCGGTTTTAACCGGATGAAGCCGGTTTTGAACGGTTCAGACCGGATCAAATCGGAACAGACCGGCTCAAATCGAATCAAACCTGACCAGACCAGCCCAGACCATTTCAAACCGGATCACACCAGACCAGACCGGCTCTGACAGGCTCAAATTGGTTTTGACTGGTTTCAACCAGACCAAACCTGCTCAAACCGGTTTTGACCGGCTCGAAACGGTTTCGACATGCTCAAACCAGACCAGACCGGCTCAAACCAGACCAGATCGGCTCAAACCGGTTTTGACCAGCTCAAACCGGTTTGACCTGCTCAAACCAGACCAGACTGTCTCAAACCGATTTTGACAAGTTCAAACCAGAAGAGACTGGCTCAAACCGGTTTTGACCGGATGAGACAGGATAAAACCAGACCAGACCGGCTAAAAGCAGATGAAACTGCACCAGACCGGCCCAGAACAGCTGAAGCCAAGCAAACCGGACCAAACCGGACCAGACCGGCTAAAACCGGGACAAAAACCGGTTTTGACCGGATCAAACCAGACCAGAATGGCTCAAACCGGTTTTGACCGGCTCAAACCTGACCAGACCGGCTCAAACCGGATCAAACGGGACCAGACCGGCCCAGACCGCCTAAAACCAGGCCAGAACGGTCAAACCAGTTTTGACCAGCTCAAACCAGACCAGACCGGCTCAAACTGGTTTTGACCAGATCAAACCGGACCAGACCGTGGAAACCGAATCAAATGGGACCAGACCAGCTCAAACCGGTTTTAACCGGATGAAGCGGTTTTGAGCAGTTCAGACCGGATCAAATCGAACAGACCGCTCAAATCGAATCAAACCTGACCAGACCAGCCCAGAACGCCTAAAACCAGGCCAGACCGAGTCAAACCAGTTTTGACCAGCTCAAACCAGACCAGACCGGCTCAAACTGGTTTTGACCAGATCAAACCGGACCAGACCGTGGAAACCGAATCAAATGGGACCAGACCAGCTCAAACCGGTTTTAACCGGATGAAGCCGGTTTTGAGCAGTTCAGACGGATCAAATCGAACAGACCGGCTCAAATCGAATCAAACTACCAGACCAGCCCAGACCATTTCAAACCGGATCACACCAGACCAGACCGGCTCTGACAGGCTCAAATTGGTTTTGACTGGTTTCAACCAGACCAAACCTGCTCAAACCGGTTTTGACCGGCTCGAAACGGTTTCGACATGCTCAAACCAGACCAGACCGGCTCAAACCAGACCAGATCGGCTCAAACCGGTTTTGACCAGCTCAAACCGGTTTTGACCTGCTCAAACCACACCAGACGGGCTCAAACCTGTTTTGACCAGCTCAAACCGGCTTTGACCAGATGACACTGGATCAAACCGAATCAGACCTTCCCAGACTGGCTAAAATGATATCAAACCAGACCAGACCGGCCCAGACCAGCTGAAACTGGATCAAACGGGACCAGACCTGCACAGACTGGCTAAAATCGGGCCACAAACCGGTTTTGACCGGCTCAAACCAGACCAGACCAGCTCAAACCAGACCAGACCGGCTCAAACCGGTTTTGACCGGCTGAGAACGGATCAAACCGGACCAGACCAGCTCAAACCGGATCAAACCGGACTCAACCGCCCGAGACCAGCTGAAACCAGATCAAACCGGACCAGACCGGCCCAGACCGGCTAACACCGGGCCAAACCGTCTCAAACCGGTTTTAACCGGCTCAAACAAGACCAGACTGGCTGAAACCGGTTTTGACGGGATGAGACCGGATCAAACCGGAGCAGACTGGCTGAAACCGCATTAAACCAGACCAGATTGGCCCAGAACGGCTAAAACAGTGCCAAACCCGCTCAAACAGGTTTCCACCGGCTCCTATCAGACCAGACCATCTCAAACAAGACGAGATCAGCTCAAGCAAGACCAGAGCGGTGCAAACCGGTTTTGACCAGATCAAACCGGACCAGACTGGCTCAGACAGGCTTGAATCGGTTTTGACAGGCTTTATCCAGACCAGACCGGTTCAAACCGGTTTTGACTGGCTCAATATGGTTGTGACCGGTTCAAACCAGGTTTCACCTGATCAAACCACATCAGACCGGCTCAAACCGGTTTTGACCAGCTCAAACCGGTTTTGACCGGATGAGACCGGATCAAACCAGATCAGACCGGCCCAGACCGGCTAAAGTCTGATTAAACCGTACCAGACTGGCCCAGACCGCCTAAAACCGGGCCACAAAACAGTTTTCACTGGCTCAAACCAGACCAGAACGGCTCAAACGAGTTTTGATCGGCCTGAGCCGATTTTGACCGGCTCAAACCAGACCAGACCAGCTCAAACCAGACCAGACCGGCTCAATCCGGTTTTGACCGGCTCAAACCAAACCAGACCGGTTCAAACCGGTTTTGACTGGCACAATACTGTTTTGACCGGCTCAAACCAGACCAGAACGGCTTAAAGAAGACCGGACCGGCTCAAACCGGTTTTGACCGGATGAGACCGGATCAAACCGGACCATGTGGGCCCAGACCAGCTAAAACTGGGCCAAACCAGCTCAAACAGGTTTTGATCGGCTCGAACCGGTTTTGACCGGCTCAAACAAGACCAGACCGGCTCCAACCAGTTTAGACCGGATTAGACTGGATCAATCCGGACCAGACCGTCTCAATCCGGATCAAACCGGACCAGACCGGGCCAGAACGGCTCAAACCGGATCAAACCGGACCAGACCGTCTCAGACAGGCTGGAATCGGTTTTGACTGGCTTTATCCAGACCAAAACAGCTCAAACCGGTTTTGACCGGCTCGAATCAGTTTTGACCAGCTCAAACCAGACCAGACCAGCTCAAACCAGAACAGACCGGCTCAAAACGGTTTTGACCGGATCAAACCGTACTCGACCGGCCCAGACCGGCTAAAACCGGATCAAACCGGAGCAGACCGGCCCAGACTGGCTAAAACCGGGCCAAACCGGCTCAAACCGATTTTGACCAGCTCAAACCAGACCAGTCTGGCTCAAACCGGTTTTTACCAGCTCCAACTGGTTTTGACGGGCTCGAACCGGTTTTGACCGGCTCAAACCAGACCAGACTTGCTCAAACCAGACCAAATCAGCTCAAACCGGTTTTGACCGGATGACGCCGGATCAAACCGGACCAGACTGGCTCACACCAGATCAAACCAGACCAGACCGGCCCAGACCTGCTCAAACCGGATCAAACAGGACTAGACCAGCCCAGACAGGCTAAAAGCGGGCCAGACCGACAAAAACCATTATTGACCGGCTCAAACCAGACCAGACCCACTCGAACCTGTTGGACCGGCTTGAACCAGTTTTGACCCGCTGAAACCAGACCAGACCAGCTAAAACAAGACCAGACCGGCTCAAACCGGTTTTGACTGGAGGAGACCAGATCAAACCGGACCACACTGGCCCAGACGGCCTAAAACCGGGCCAAACTGGCTCAAACGAGTTTTGACCGGCTCAAAGAAAACCAGACCGGCTCAAATCGTTTTGGACTGGCTCAAACCAGACCAGACCAGCTCAAACCGGTTTTGACCGGCTCGAACCGCTTTTGACCACCCAAACCAGACCAGACCGGCTAAAACAAGACCAGACCGGCTCAAACAGATTTTGACCGGATGAGACCAGATCAAACCGGACCAGACCGGCTCAAACCTCATCAAACCGGACCAGACTGGCCCAGACCGGCTAAAACCGTGCCAGACCAACACAAAGCGGTTTTGACCGGCTCAAACCAGACCAGACCCGCTCGAACCGGTTGGACCGGCTTGAACCGGTTTTGAACCGCTCAAACCAGACCAGACCAGCTAAAACAAGACCAGACCGGCTCAAACCGGTTTTGACTGGATGAGACTGGATCAAACCGGACCACACTGGCCCAGACCACCTAAAACCGGGCCAAGCCGGCTCAAGCGGGTTTTGACCGGCTCAAACAAAACCAGACCGGCTCAAATCGGTTTGGACCGTCTCAAACCGGACCAGACCGGCTGAAACTGGATCAAACCGGACCAGAACAGCCCAGACTGGCTCAAAACAGACCATACCTGGCTCAAACCGCTTTTGACCGGATGAGACTGGATCAAACCAGACCAGACCAACTCAAACCAGATGAAACCGCACCAGACCGGCCCAGAAGAGCTGAAGCCGGAGCAAACTGGACCAGACTGGCCCAGACCGGCTATAACCGGGACACAAACCCGTTTTGACAGGCTCAAACCAGACCAGACAGGCTCAAACCGGTTTTGACCGGCCTGAGCCGGTTTTGAACCAGCTCAAACCAGACCAGACAGGCTAAAACCGGACCAGACCGGCTCAAACTGGTTTTGACCGGATGACACTGGATCAAACCGGACCAGACCGGCTCACACTGGATCAAAGCAGACTACACCGGCCCAGACCGGCTGAAACCGGATCAAACCGGACCAGACCGGCCCAGACTGGCTAAAACCGGGTCAGACCGGCTGAAATCGGTTTAGACCAGCTGAAACTAGACCAGATCAGTTCAAACCGGTTTTGACTGGCTCAATCCGGTTTTGACCGACTCAAACCGGTTTTGACCGACTCAAACCACACCAGAACTGCTAAAACCGGTTTTCACCGGCTCAAACCAGTTTTGACCTGATTAGACAGGATCAAACTGGACCAGACCGGCCCAGACTGGCTCAAACTGGATCAAACCGGACCAGACCGGCCCAGACGGCCTAAAACCGGGCCGAACCAGCTCCAACCGGTTTTGACCGGCTCAAACCAGATCAGACCAGCTCAAACTGGTTTTGACCGGCTCGAACCGGTTTTGACCAGCTCAAACCAGACCAGACCGGCTAAAATAAGACCAGACCGGCTCAAACCGGATTTGACCGGATGAGACCGGATCAAAAAGGAACAGAACGGCTCAAACCTCATCAAACCGGACCAGACCGGCCCAGACCGGCTAAAACCGGGCCAAACCGGCTCAAACAGGTTATAACCGGCTCGAACCGGTTTTGACCGGCTCAAACCAGACCAGAACGGCTCAAACCGGTTTTGACCAGATTAGACCGGATCAAACCGGGCCAAACCGGCGGAAACCGAATCAAACGGGACCAGACCGCCTCAAACCGGTTTTAACCGGCTCAAACCGGTTTTGACCGGATCAGACCGGATCAAATCGGAACTGACCGGCTCAAACCGATCAAACCTGACCAGACTGGGCCAGACCGGTGAAACCAGATCAAACCGGACCAGACCGGCTCAGACAGGCTGGAATTGGTTTTGACTGGCTTCATCCAGAACAAACGGCTCAAACCTCATCAAACCGGACCAGACCGGCCCAGACCGGCTAAAACCGGGCCAAACCGGCTCAAACAGGTTATAACCGGCTCGAACCGGTTTTGACCGGCTCAAACCAGACCAGAACGGCTCAAACCGGTTTTGACCAGATTAGACCGGATCAAACCGGGCCAAACCGGCGGAAACCGAATCAAACGGGACCAGACCGCCTCAAACCGGTTTTAACCGGCTCAAACCGGTTTTGACCGGATCAGACCGGATCAAATCGGAACTGACCGGCTCAAACCGGATCAAACCTGACCAGACTGGGCCAGACCGGGTGAAACCAGATCAAACCGGACCAGACCGGCTCAGACAGGCTGGAATTGGTTTTGACTGGCTTCATCCAGACCAAACCGGCTCAAACCGGTTTAGACCGGAACAAACCGGACTCGACCGGCCCAGACCACCTCAAACCGGATCAAACTGGATCAGACAGGCCCAGACTGGCTAAAACAGGGCCAAACCGGCTCAAACCGGTTTTGCCTGGCTCAAACCAGACCAGTCCGGCTCAAGCTGGTTTTGAGTGGCTCCAACTGGTTTTGACTGGCTCGAACCGGTTTTGACCGGCTAAAACCAGTCCAGACTGGCTCAAACCAGACCAGACCGACTCAAACCGGTTTTAACCGGATGACACCGGATCAAACCGGACCAGACTGGCTCACACCGGTTCAAACCGGGCCAGACCAGCCCAGACCGGCTCAAACTGGATCAAACGGGACCAGACCAGCCCAGACCGGCTAAAACCGGGCCAGACCTACTCAAACCGGTGTTGACCGGCTCAAACAAGACCAGAATGGCTCAAACCGCTTTAGACCGGATTAGACCGGATCAAACCGGACCAGACCATCTCAATCCGGATCAAACTGGAACAGACCAGGCCAGACTGGCTCAAACCGGATCAAACCGGACCAGACCGGCTCAGACAGGCTGGAATCGGTTTTGACTGGCTTTATCCAGACCAAACCGGCTCAAACCGGTTTTGACCGGCTCGAACCAGTTTTGACCAACTCAAACCAGACCAGACCGGCTCAAACCAGAACAGACCGGCTCAAAACGGTTTTGACCGGCTCAAACCGGTTTTGACCAGATCAAACCGTACTCGACCGGCCCAGACCGGCTCAAACTGGAACAAACCGGAGCAGACCAGCCCAGACTGTCTAAAACCGGGCCACACCGGCTGAAACCGGTTTTGACCGGCTCAAAACAGACCAGTCCGGCTCAAACCGGTTTTGACCGGCTCCAACTGCTTTTGACCGGCTCGAACCGGTTTTGACCAGCTCAAACCAGACCAGACCGGCTCAAACTGGACCAGACTGGCTCACACCGGTTTTGACCGGATGACGCCGGATCAAACTGGACCAGACTGGCTCACACCGGATCAAACCGGACCAGAACGGCCCAGACCTGCTCAAACCGGATCAAACAGGACTAGTCCGGCCCAGACAGTCTAAAACCGGGCCAGACCGACAAAAACCGTTATTGACTGGCTCAAACAAGACCAGACCCGCTCGAACCTGTTGGACCGGCTCGAACCGGTTTTGACCCGCTGAAACCAGACCAGACCAGCTAAAACAAGACCAGACCGGCTCAAACCGGTTTTGACTGGAGGAGACCGGATCAAACCAGACCACACCGGCCCAGACTGCCTAAAACGGGGCCAAACCAGCTCAAACGAGTTTTGACCGGCTCAAAGAAAACCAGACCGGCTCAAATCGGTTTGGACCGGCTCAAACCAGACCAGACCGGCTCAAACCGGTTTTGACCGGCTCGAACCGCTTTTGACCACCCAAACCAGACCAGACCGGCTAAAGCAAGACCAGACCGACTCAAACCGGTTTTGACCGGATGAGACCGGATCAAACCGGACCACACTGGCCCAGACCGCCTAAAACTAGGCCAAACCGGTTCAAGCGGGTTTTGACCGGCTCAAACAAAACCAGACCGGCTAAAATCGGTTTGGACCAGCTCAAACCGGACCAGACCGGCTGAAACCGGATCAAACCGGACCAGAACAGCCCAGACCGGCTCAAAACAGACCAGACCCGATCAAACCGCTTTTGACCGGATGAGACTGAATCAAACCGGACCAGACCGGCTCAAACCAGAAGAAACCGCACCAGACCGGCCCAGAACACATGAAGCCGGAGCAAGCTGGACCAGACTGGCCCAGACCGGCTAAAACCGGGAAACAAACCGGTTTTGACAGGCTCAAACCAGACCAGACCAGCTCAAACCCGTTTTGACCGGATGGGAACAGATGAAACCGGAGCAGACTGGCTCAAACCGGATCAAACCAGACTCGTTCAGCCGAGACCAGCTGAAACCGGATCAAACCGGACCAGACCGGCCCAGACCGGCTAAAACTGGGCCAAACCGTCTCAAACCGGTTTTAACAGGCTCAAACAAGATCAGACCGTCTGAAACCGGTTTTGACGGGATGAGACCGGATCAAACCGTACCAGACTGGCTCAAACCGCATTAAACCGAACCAGATCGGCCCAGACCGGGTAAAACAGTGCCAATCCCGCTCAAACAGGTTTCGACTGGCTCAAATCAGACCAGACCATCTCAAACAAGACCAGACCGGCTCAAATGAGACCAGACCGGCTCAAACCGGATCAAACCAGACTACACCAGCCCAGACCGGCTAAAACCGGGCAAGAACGACTCAAACAGGTTTTGACGGGCTCAAACCAGACCAGACCCGCTTGAACAGTTTGGACCGGCTCGAACCGGTTTTGACCCGCTCAAACCAGACCAGACCGTCTAAAACAAGACCAGACTGGCTCAAACCGGTTTTGACTGGATGAGACCGGATCAAACCGGACCACACTGGCACAGACCACCTAAAACCGGGCCAAATCGGCTCAAACGGGTTTTGACCGGCTCAAACAAAGCCAGACTGTCTCAAACCAGTTTAGACCAGATTAGACCGGATCAAACCAGACGAGACCGGCGGAAACCGGATCAAACCGGGCCAGACTGGCTCAAACTGGCTTTAACCAGCTCAAACCGGTTTTGAACCGATCAGACGGGATCAAACAGGACCAGACCAGCTCAAACAGGATCAAACCAGACCAGACTGGGCCAGACCGGCTCAAAGCAGATCAAACCGGACCAGACCAGCTCAGACAGGCTGGAATCGGTTTTGCCTGGCTTTATCCAGACGAAACCAGCTCAAACCGGTTTTGACTGACTCGAAACTGTTTTGACCAGCTCAAACCAGACCAGACCCACTCAAACCAGACCAGACCGGCTCAAAACGGTTTTGACCGGCTCAAATCGGTTTTGACCGGATCAAACCGGACTCGACCAGTCCAGACCGGCTCAAACTGGATCAAACAAGAGCAGAACAGCCCAGATTGGCTAAAACCGGGCCAAACCGGCTCAAACCGGTTTGGACCGGCGCAAACCAGACCAGTCCAGCTCAAACCGGTTTTGACCGGATCCAACTCATTTTGCCCGGATCGAACCAGCTTTGACCGTATGACGCCAGATCAAACCGGACCAGACTGGCTCACGCTGGATGAAACCAGACCACACCAGCCCAGACTGGCTCAAACCAGATCAAACAAAACTAGATTGGCCCAGACCGGCTAAAACCGGGCCAGACCGACTCAAAACAGTTTTGACTGGTTCAAACCAGATCAGACCCGCTCGAACCAGTTGGACCAGCTCGAACCGGTTTTCACCCGCTCAAACCGGACCAGACCGGCCAAAACAAGACAAGACCGGCTCAAACCGGTTTTGACTGGATGAGACCGGATCAAACCGGACGACACCGGCCCAGACCACCTAAAACCGGGCCAAAACGGCTAAAACAGGTTTTGACCAGCTCAAACAAAACCAGACCGGCTCAAATTGCTTTGGACTGGCTCAAACCAGACCAGACCGGCTGAAACCAGATCAAACCGGACAAGAAAGGCCCAGAACGGATCAAAACAGACCAGAACGGCTCAAACCAGTTTTGACCGGCTCAAAGCAGACCAGACCGGCTCAATCCGGATCAAACCGGACCAGACTGGCTTAGACAGGCTCGAATCAGTATTGACTGGCTTCAAACAGACCAAACCAGCTCAAACCAGTTTTGACCGGCTCGAACCGGTTTTGAGTGGCTCAAACCAGACCAGACCGGCTCAAACCAGACCAGACTGGCTCAAACCGGTTTTGACCTGCTCAAACCACACCAGAGCGACTGAAACCAGTTTTGACCGGCTAAAACCAGTTTTGACCGGATGAGACCGGATCAAACCGAATCAGACCAGCCCTGACCGGCTAAAATTGGATCAAACCGGATGAGACCAGCCCAGACCGCCTAAAACTGGGCCACAAACCAGTTTTGACTGCTTCAAACCAGACCAGACCAGCTCAAAAAGGTTTTGACCGACCTGAGCCGGTTTCGACCGGCTCAAACCAGACCAGACCAGGTCAAACCAGACCAGACCGGATCAACCCTGTTTTGTGCGGCTCAAAGCGGGTTTGATCAGATCATACCAGACACGAACGGCCCAGACCAGCTGAAACTGGATCAAACTGGACCAGACCGGCCCAGACCGGCTAAAACTGGGTCCAGAACAGCTCAAACCGGTTTTGAGCAGCTCAAACCAGAACAGACCGGTTCAAACCGGTTTTGACTGGCTCAATCCGGTTTTGACCGGCTCAAACCGGTTTTGACTGACTCAAACCACTCCAGACCGGATAAAACCGATTTCACTGGCTCAAACCGGTTTTTAACTGATTAGACCGGATCGAACCGGAGAAGACCGGCTCAGACAGGCTCGAATCGGTTTTGACTGGCTTCAAACAGACCAAACCAGATTAAACCGGTTTTGTCCAGCTCAAACCGATTTTGACCGGCTCAAACCAGACCAGACCAGCTCAATCCAGACCAGACCGGCTCAAACCGGTTTTGACCTGCTCAAACCACACCAGACCGGCTAAAACAGGTTTTGACCGGCTGAAACCGGTTTTGACCGGATGAGACCGGATCAAACCAAATCAGACTGGCCCAGACCGGCAAAAATCGGATCAAACCAGAGCAGACCAGCCCAGACCGCCTAAAACTGGGCCACAAACCGGTTTTGACCGGCTCAAACAAGAGCAGACCGGCTCAAACCGGTTTTGAATGGCCTGAGCCGGTTTTGACCGGCTCAAACCAGACCAGACCGGCTCAAACCAGACCAGACCGGCTCAAACCCGTTTTGAACGGATGACACGGAACAAACCGGACCAGACTGGCTCACACCGGATCAAACCGGAGCAGACAGGCCCAGACCGCCTAAAACTGGGCCACAAACCGGTTTTGACCGATTCAAACCAGACCAGACCGGCTCAAAACGGTTTTGACCGGCTCAAACCAGACCAGACCAGCTCAAACCAGACCAGACCGGCTCAAACCAGACCAGACAGGCTCAAACCGCTTTTGACCGCCTCAAAGTGGTTTTGACCGGATCAAAGCGGACTCGACCGGCCCAGACCAGCTGAAACTGTATCAAACCGGAACAGACCGGGCCAGACGGGCTAAAACCGGGCCACAAACCGGTTTTGACCGGCTCAAACCAGACCAGACCGGCTGAAACCGGTTTTGACCGGCTCAAACCAGACCAGACCGGCTCAAACCGGTTTTGACCGACCTGAGCCAGTTTTGACCGGCTCAAACCGACCAGACCGGATCAAACCGGACCAGACCGGATCAGACAGGCTCGAATCGGTTTTGATTGGCTTCAACCAGACCAAACTGGCTCACACCAGTTTTGACGGGCTCGAATCGGTTTTGACCGGCTCAAACCAGACCAGACCGGCTCTAACAAGACCAGACCGGCTCAAACCGGTTTTGACTGGCTCAAACCAGACCAGACCGGCTGAAACCGGGTTTGAACGGATGATACTGGTCAAAGCGGACCAGACCGGCTCACACCGGATCAAACCGGACCAGACAGGCCCAGACCGGCTGAAACCGGATCAAAACAGACCACACCGGCCCAGACCGCCTAAAACTGGGCCACAAACCGGTTTTGACTGGTTCAAACCAGACGAGACCGGCTCAAATCGGTTTTGACCGACCTGAGCCGGTTTTGACCAGCTCAAACCAGACGAGACCTGCTCAAACCAGACCAGACCAGCTCAAACCGGTTATGTCTGGCTGAAAGCAGTTTTGTCCGGATCAAACCACTCCAGAATGGCTGAAACCGGTTTTCACCGGCTCAAACCGGTTTTGACCTGATTAGACCGGATCAAACCGGACGAGACCGGCTCAGACAGGCTCTAATCGGTTTTGACTGGCTTCAACCAGACCAAACCAGTTCAAACCAGTTTTGACCAGCTCAAACAGGTTTTGACCTGCTCAAACCAGACCAGACCGGCTCAAACCAGACCAGACAGGCTCAAACAGGCTTTAACCTGCTCAAAGCGGTTTTGTCCAGATCAAACAGGACTCGACCGGCCCAGACCAGCTGAAAACGGATCAAACCGGGGCAGACCGGCCCAGACCAGCTAAAACCGGGCCACAAACTGGTTTTGACCGGCTCTAACCAGACCAGACCAGCTCAAACCGGACCAGACCAGCTGAATCCGGTTTTGACCGGATGACATCGGATCAAACCGGACCAGACCGGCTCACACCGGATCAAACCAGACCAGATAGGCCAAGACCGAATGAAAACGGATCAAAACGAACCAGACCGGACCAGACTGGCTAAAACCGGGCCAGACCGGCTCAAACCGGGCCAGACCGGCTCAAACCAGTTTTCAAGGGCTCAAACCAGACCAGACCGGTTCAAACGGGTTTTGACTGTCTCAATCCCGTTGTGACCGGCTCAAACCGGCTTTGAGCAGTTCAAACCACTCCAGACCGGCTAAAACTGGTTTTCACCGGCTCAAATCGGATTTGACCTGATTAGACCGGATCAAACCAGACCAGATCGGCTCAGAGAGGCTCGAATCGGTTTTGACTGGCTTCAACCAGACCAAACCGGCTCAAACCGGTTTTGACCGGTTCAAACCGGTTTTGACCATCTCAAACCAGAGCAGACCGGCTCAAACCGGCTTTGACCGGCTCAAACCGGTTTTAACCTGCTCAAACCACTCCAGACCAGCTGAAAACGGTTTTGACCAGCTAAAACTGGTTTTCACCAGCTGAGACCAGATCAAACCGAATCAGACTGGCCCAGACCGGCTGAAATCGGATCAAACCGGACCAGACCGGCCCAGACCACCTAAAACTGGGCCACAAACCGGTTTTGACCGGTTCAAACAAGACCAGACCGCCTCAAATCAGTTTTGACCGACCTGAGCCAGTTGTGACCGGCTCAAACCAGACTAGACCAGCTCAAACCAGACCAGACCGGCTCAAATCAGTTTTGACCAGCTCAAACTGGTTTTGACCGGCTCAAACCAGACCAGACCGGCTCAAACCGGACCAGACCGGCTCAAACCGCTTTTGATCGGATGACACCGGATCAAACCGGACCAGACCCGCTCACACCAGATCAAACCGGACCAGACAGCCCCAGACTGGCTGAAACCGGATCAAACTGGACCAGACCGGCACAGATCGGCTAAAACCATGCCAGATCGGCTCAAACCAGTTTTGACTGGCTCAAACCAGACCAGACCAGTTCAAACCAGTTTTGACTGGCTCAATCCGGTTTTGACCGGCTCAAAGCACTCCAGACCGGATAAAACCGGTTTTCACTGGCTCAAACCGGTTTTGACCTGATTAGACCGGATCAAACTGGACCAGACCGGCTCAGACAGGCTCGAATCCGTTTTGACTGGCTTCAACCAGACCAAACCGGCTCAAACCGGTTTTGACCGGCTCAAGCCATACCAGACCGGCTGAAACCCGACCAAACCGGCTCAAACCGGTTTTGACCTGCTGAAACCACACCAGACCGGGTGAAACCGGTTTTGACCGGCTAAAACCGGTTTTGACCAGATGAGACCGGATCAAACCGAATCAGACCAGCCAGGACTGGCTAAAATGGGATCAAACCAGACCAGACCGTCCCAGACCACCTAAAACTGGGCCACAAACTGGTTTCGACCGGTTCTAACCAGACCAGACCGGCTCAAACCGGTTTTGACAGACCTGAGCCGGTTTTGATGGGCTCAAACAAGACCAGACCGGCTCAAACCAGACCAGACCGGCTCAAAATGGTTTTGACCGGCTCAAACCAGACCGGACTGGTTTAATCCGGTTTTGACCGGCTCAAACCGATTTTGAACGGCTCGAACGAGTTTTGACCAGCTCAAACCACACCAGACCGGCTCAAACCAGTTTTGACCAGCTGAAACCGATTTTGACCATATGAGACCGGATCAAACCGGACCAGACGGGCCCAGACCGGCTAAAACCGGATCAAACTGGACCAGAACGGCCCAGACCGCCTAAAACCGGGACAAACAGGCTCTAAAATATTTTGACTGGCTCAAACCGGTTTTGACCAGCTCAAACCAGACAAGACTGGCTCAAACCGGATCAAACCAGACCAGACCGGCCCAGACCGCTTTTGATAAGATTAGACTGGATTAGTCGATTTGGGCCGGTCAGGTCCGGCTTGATCCGGTTCCAGCCGCTCTGGGTCTGTCAGGTCCGGTTTGATCCGGTGTCATCTGATCAAAATCGGTTTGAGCCAGTCTGGTCCGGTTGGAGCCGGTTTGGTCTGGTTTGAGCTGGTTAAAAACCGGCTCAGGCCATTCAAAACCGGTTTGAGCCGGTCTGGTCTGTTTTAGTCGGTCAAAACCAGTTTGTGGCCCGGATTTCGCCGGTCTGGCCCGGTCTGGTCCAGTTTGCTCTGGCTTCAGCTGTTCTGGGATGGTCTGGTGCAGTTTCAACCGGTTTGAGCCGGTCTCTTCTGGTTTTATCCTGTCTCATCCAGTCAAAACCAGTTTGAGCCAGTATCTTCTGGTATGAACCGGTCAAAACCGGTTTGAGACAGTCTGGTCTGGTTTGAGCCGGTCAAAACCTGATTGAGCCGGTTTGTCCCGGTTTTAGCCTGTCTGGGCCGGTCTGGTTCAGTTTGAGCCGTTTTGAGCTGGTTTGTGCTGGTCTGGTCCGGTATGATCTGGTTTGAGAAGGTCTGGTCCGGTTTGATCCGGTGTAATCCGGTCAAAACCGGTTTGACCCGGTAATGTCCGGTTTGAGCCGGTCAAAACAGGTTCGACCTGGTCAACCTGGTCTGGTTGATGCAGTCAAAACGGATTCGAGCTTGTCTGAGCTGGTCTGGTCTGGTTTGATCCGATCTAATCAGGTCAAAACTGGTTTGAGCCAGTGAAAACCGGTTTTAGCCGGTCTGGAGTGGTTTGAGTTCGTCAAAACCGCTTTGAGCCTGTCAAAACCGGATTGAGCCAGTCAAAACCGGTTTGAATCGGTCTGGTCTGGTTTGAGCCGATCAAAACTGGTTTGAGCGGGTCTGTTCTGGTTTGAGCCGGTCTGGTCTGGTTTGAGCCGGTCAAAACCGGTTTGAGCCACTCTGGTCTGCTTTGAGCAGGTCAAAACCGGTTTGTGGCCCGGTTTCAGCCGGTCTGGGCCAGCCTGGCCCGGTTTGATCCGGTTTCAGCTGGTCTGGGCCGGTCGAGTCCGGTTTGATCCAGTCAAAACTGCTTTGAGCCAGTCAACACCAGTTTGAGCCTTTCTGGTCTGGTTTGAGCCGGTCTGGTCTGGTTTGAGCCGGTCAAAACTGGCTCAGGTCGGTCAAAACAGGTTTGAGCTGGTCTGGTCTGGTTGAACCTGCCGAAACCAGTTTGTAACCCAATTTTAGGCGGTCTCTGCGCTGGTCTAGTCGGTTTGATCCGATTTTAGCCAGTCTGGGCTGGTCACATTCGGTTTGATCGGTCTCATCGGTCAAAACCGGTTTTAGCCTGTCAAAACCGGTTTCAGCCGGTCTGATGTGGTTTGAGCAGGTCAAAACCGCTTTGAGCCTGTCAAAACCGGATTGAGCCAGTCAAAACCGGTTTGAATCGGTCTGGTCTGGTTTGAGCCGATCAAAACTGGTTTGAGGTCAAAACCGGTTTGTGGCCGGTTTCAGCCGGTCTGGGCCAGCCTGGCCCGGTTTGATCCGGTTTCAGCTGGTCTGGGCCGGTCGAGTCCGGTTTGATCCAGTCAAAACTGCTTTGAGCCAGTCAACACCAGTTTGAGCCTTTCTGGTCTGGTTTGAGCCGGTCTGGTCTGGTTTGAGCCGGTCAAAACTGGCTCAGGTCGGTCAAAACAGGTTTGAGCTGGTCTGGTCTGGTTTGAACCTGTCGAAACCAGTTTGTAACCCAATTTTAGGCGGTCTGCGCTGGTCTAGTCCGGTTTGATCCGATTTTAGCCAGTCTGGGCTGGTCACATTCGGTTTGATCCGGTCTCATCGGTCAAAACCGGTTTTAGCCTGTCAAAACCGGTTTCAGCCGGTCTGATGTGGTTTGAGCAGGTCAAAACCGGTTTGAGCCAGTCAAAACCAGTTTGTGCCGGTCTGATCTGGTTTGAGCCGGTCTGGTCTGGTTTGTGCCGGTCAAAACAGGTTCGAGCCGGTCAAAACCGGTTTGAGCCGGTTTGGTCTGGTTGAAGCCAGTCAAAACCAATTCTAGCCTGTCTGCGCCGGTCTGGTCCTGTTTGATCTGGTCTAATCAGGTCAAAACCGGTTTGAGCAGGTTAAAACCGGTTTTAGCCAGTCTGGAATGGTTTGAGCCGGTCAAAACCGGTTTGAGCCGTTCAAAACCGGATTGAGCCAGTCAAAACCGGTTTGAACCTGTCTGGTCTGGTTTGAGCCGGTCAAAACCAGTTTGAGCCAGTCTGGCCCGGTTTCAGCTACTCTCTGCCAGTCTGGTCTTGTTTGATCCGGTTTCAGCCAGTCTGTGCCTGTCTGGTCTGGTTTGATCCGGTGTGAGCCGGTCTGGTCCAGTTTGATCCGCTGTCATCCGGTCAAAACTGGTTTGTGCCTGTCTGGTCCAGTTGGAGCCGGTCTGGTTTGGATTGAGCCGGTCAAAACCGGCTCAGGTAGGTCAAAAACGGTATGAGCCAGTCTGGTCTGGTTTGAACCAGTGAAAACCGGTTTGTGGCCCAGTTTTAGGCGGTCTGGTCCGTTCAGGTCCCGTATAATCCGATTTTAGCCATTCTGGGCCGGTTGAATTCGGTTTTATCCAGTCTCATCTGGTCAAAACAGGTTTTAGCCCATCAAAACCGGTTTCAGCCGGTCTGGTGTGGTTTCAGCAGGTCAAAACCGGTTTGAGCCGGTCAAAATCGGTTTGAGCTGCTCTGGTCAGGTTTGTTACGGTCTGGTCTGGTTTGAGCCAGTCAAAACCGGTTCGAGCCGGTCAAAACCAGTTTGAGCCGGTTTGGTCTGGTTGAAGCCAGTCAAAACCGATACGAGCCTGTCTGAGCCGGTCTGGTCCAGTTTGATCCAGTCTAATCAGGTCAAAACCGGTTTGAGCTGCTGAAAACCGGTTTTAGCCGGTCTGGAGTGGTTTGAGCCGGTCAAAACCGGATTGAGCCAGTCAACACCAGTTTGAACCTGTCTGGTCTGGTTTGAGCCGGTCAAAACCGGTTTGAGCTGGTCTGGCCTGGTTTTAGCTGGTCTGGGCCAGTCTCGTCCGGTTTGATCCGGTTTCAGCCGGTCTGTGCCTGTCTGGTCCGGTATGATCCGGTGTGAGGCAGTCTGGTTCGGTTTGATCCGTGTCATCCGGTCAAAACTGGTTTGAGCTGGTCTGGTCCGGTTTGAGCCGGTCTGGTCTGGTTTGAGACGGTCAAAACCGGCTCAAGTCGTTTAAAACCGGTTTGTGCCCGTCTGGTCTGTTTTGAGCCAGTCAAATACAGTTTGTGGCCCAGTTTTAGGCGGTCTGGGCCGGTCTGGTCCGGTTTGCTCCGGCTTCAGCTGTTCTGGGCCGGTCTGGTGCGGTTTCATCTGGTTGGAGCCAGTCTGGTGCGGTTTTATCCTGTCTCATCCGGTCAATCCGGTTTGAGCCAGTCTCTTCTGGTTTAAGACTGTCAAATCCGGTTTGAGCCAGTGTGGTCTGGTTTGAGCCAGTCAAAACCTGATTGAGCCAGTTTGGCCCGGTTTTAGCCTGTCTGGGCCGGTGTAGTCCGGTTTGATATGGTCTCATATGGTCAAAATCGGTTTCAGCTGGTCAATACCACTTTGAGCCTGTCTGGTGTGGTTTGAGCCGGTCAAAACAGGTTTGAGCCGGTCAAAACCGGTTCGAGCCATTCAAAACCGTTTTAAGCCGGTCAAAACCAGATTGAACCAGTCTGGTCTGGTTTGAGCCGGTCAAAAACGATTTGAGCTGCTCTGGTCTGGTTTAAACTGGTCAAAACCAGTTTGTGGCCCAGTTTTAGGCGGTCTGGGCCGGTCTGGTCCTGTTTGATCCGATTTTAGCCAGTCTGAGCCGGTCTTATTCTTTTTGATCCGGTCTCATCCGGTCAAAACCGGTTTCAGCCCGTCAAAACCGGTTTCAGCGCGTCTGCTGTGGTTTTAGCAGGTCAAAACCGGTGTGGGCCGGTCAAAACTGGTTTGAGCCGGTCTGGTCTGGTTTGAGCCAGTGAAAACCAGCTCAGGCCGGTCGAAACAGTTTTGAGCCAGTCTGGTCTGGTTTGAGCCGGTCAAAACCGGTTTGTGGCCCAGTTTTAGCCGGTCTGGGCCCATCTGGTCCGGTTTGCTCCAGCTTCATCTGTTCTGGGCCGGTTTGGTGCGGTTTCATCCAATTTGAGCCGGTCTGGTCAGTTTTATCCTGTCTCATCTGGTCAAAACCGGTTTGAGCCGGTCTGATCTGGTTTGAGCCGGTCAAAACTGGTTTGATCCGGTCTGGTCTGGTTTGAGCCGGTCTGGTCTGGTTTGAGACTGTCAAAACCGGTTCAGGTCGGTCAAAACCGGTTTGAGCCGGTCAAAACCAGTTCGAGCTGTTCAAAACCGGTTTGAGCCAGTCAAAACCGGATTGAACCGGTCTGTTCTGGTTTGAGCCAGTCAAAATAAGTTTGAGCCAGTTTGTCACGGTTTTAGGCTGTCTGGGCCGGTCTGATCATGTTTGATCCGGTTTGAGCCTGTGTGGTCTGGTTTGAGCTGGTCAAAACCGGTTTGAACCGGTCTTGTCTGGTTTAAGCCAGTCAAAATCAGTTTGAGCTGGTTTGGCCCAGTTTTAGGCAGTCTGGGCCGGTCTGGTCCAGTTTGATCCGGTTTTAGCCGGTCTGGGCCTGTCTGGTCTGGTTTGATCCGGTGTGAGCCGGTCTTGTGCGGTTTGATCCGGTGTCATCCAGTCAAAACCGGTTTGAGCCGGTCTGGTCCGGTTTGAGATGGTCTGGTCTGGTTTGAGCCGGTCAAAACCGGCTCAGTCCGGTCAAAACCGGTTTGAGCTGGTCTGATCTGGTTTGAGCTGGTCAAAACCAGCTCAGGCAGGTCAAAACCGGTTTGAGCCAGTCTGTTCTGGTTTGAGCCGGTCAAAACTGGTTTGTGGCCCAGTTTTAGCCGGTCTGGGCCGGTCTGGTCCGGTTTGCTCTGGCTTCAGCTGTTCTGGGCTGGTCTGGTGTGGTTTCATCCGGTTTGAGCCGGTCTGGTCCGGTTTTATCCTGTTGCATCCTGTCAAAACCGGTCTGAGCCAGTCTCTTGTGGTTTGAGCCGGTCAAAACCGGTTTGAGCCAGTCTGGTCTGACTTGAGCCGGTCTGGTCTGGTTTGAGCCAGTCAAAACCTGATTGAGCCTGTTTGGCCCAGTTTTCGCCTGTCTGGGCTGGTCTGGTTCGGTTTGAGCCGGTTTGTGCCGGTCTGGTCTGGTATGATCCGGTTTGAGAAGGTCTGGTCCGGTGTGATCCAGTCTATCCAATCAAAACCGGTTTGATCCAGTTAGGTCTGGTTTGAGCCAGTCAAAACCGGTTTGAGCGGGTCTGGTCTGGTTTGAGCCAGCCAAAATAGGTTTGAGGCGGTTTGGCCCGGTTTTAGTCGGTCTGGGCCGTTCTGGTCCGCTTTGATCCGGTTTTAGCCGGTCTGGGACCATCTGGTCCAGTTTGATCAAGACTCATATGGTCACCTCCTTGTCTGGTTTGAGCCAATCAAAAGCAGTTTGAGCCGGTTTGGTCTGGTTTGAGCCAGTCAAAATCAGTTTGAGCCGGTCAAATCCTGTTCGAGCCGTTCAAAACCTGTTTGAGCTGGTCAAAACCGTACTGAACCTGTCTGGTCTGGTTTGAGCCGGTCAAAACCGCTTTGAGCTGGTCAAAACCGGTTTGAGCTGGTATGGTCTGGTTTTAGCCGGTCTGGTCTGGTTTGAGCCGGTCAAAGCCAGCTCAGGTCGGTCAAAACCGGTTAGAGCCAGTCTCGTCAGGTTTGAACCGGTCAAAACCGGTTTGTGGCCCAATTTTAGGCGGTCTGGTCCGGTCTGGTCCGGTTTGATCCAATTTTAGCCGGTCTGGGCCGGTCTGATTTGGTATGATCCGGTCTTATCTGGTCAAAAGTGGTTTCAGCCGGACTGGTGTTGTTTGAACAGGTAAAACTGGTTTGAGCTGGTCAAAACCGGTTTGAGCCGGTCTGGTGTGGTATGAGCCGGTCAAAACCATTTCGAACCGGTCAAATCTGGTTTGAGCCAGTTTGGTCTGGTTGAAGCCAGTCAAAACCGATTCGAGCCTGTGTGAGCCGGTCTGCTCTGGTTTGATCCCGTCTAATCAGGTCAAAACCGGTTTGTGCCGGTGAAAACCATTTTAGCTGGTCTGGAGTGGTTTGAGCCTGTCAAAACCGGTTTGAGCCGGTCAAAACCGGATTGAGCCATATAAAAAAGGATTGAACCAGTCTGGTGTGGTTTGAGCTGGTCAAAACTGGTTTGAGCCGGTCTGGCCCGGTTATAGATGTTCTGGGCCGGTCTGGCCCGGTTTGATCCAGTTTCAGCCGGTCTGGGCCTGTCTGGTTCACTTTGATCCGGTGTGGGCTGGACTGGTCAGGTTTGATCCTGTGTCATCCGGCCAAAACCGGTTTGAGCCGGTCTGGTCTGGTTTGAGCCGGTCAAAACCAGTGTGAGCCGGTCTGGTCCGGTTTGAGCCTGTCAAAACTGGTTTGTGACCCGGTTTTTGCCGGTCTGGGCCGGTCTGGTCCGGTTTGCTTCGGCTTCAGCTGTTCTGGGCCGGTCTTGTGCGGTTTCATCCAGTTTGAGCCTGTCCGGTCTGGTTTTATCCTGTCTCATCCGGTCAAAACCGCTTTGAGCCAGTCTGCTCTGGTTTGAGCCAGTCAAACCGGTTTGATCCGGTCTGGTCTGGGTTGAGCCAGTCGGGTCTGGTTTAAGCCGGTCAAAACCGGCTCAGGTCGGTCAAAACCGGTTTGAGCCGGTCTGGTCTGGTTTGAGCCTGTCAAAACCGGTTTGTGGCCAGGTTTTAGCCGGTCTGGGTCGGTCTGGCCCGAATTGCTCCGGCTTCAGCTGTTCTGGGCCAGTCTGGTGCGGTTTCATCCACTTTGAGCCGGTCTGGTCTGGTTTTATCCTGTCTCATCTGGTCAAAACCAGTTTGATCCAGTCTGGTCTGGTTTGAGCCGGTCAAAACCGATTTGAGGCGGTCTGGTCTGGTTTGAGCCGGTGAAAAACGGTTTGAGCCTATTTGGCCCGGTTTTAGCCAGTCTGGGCCGATCTTTTCCGGTTTGATGCGGTTTGAGCCGGTCTGGTCCGGATTGATCCGGTCTCATCCGGTCAAAACCGGTTTGAGCCGGTCTGGTCTTGTTTGAGCCGGTCTGGTCTTGTTTGAGATGGTCAAAACCTGATTGAGCCTGTTTGGCCCGGTTTTAGCCTGTCAGGGCTGGTCTGGTTCGGTTTGAGCCAGTTTGAGCCGGTTTTTGCTCGTCTGGTCCGGTATGATCCGGTCTGGGAAGGTCTGGTCCCGTTTGATCGGTGTAATCCGGTCAAAACCGGTTTGAGCTGGTCAGGTCTGTTTTGAGCCGGTCAAAATAGTTTCGACACGGTCTGGTCTGGTTTCAGCTGGTCAAAATAAGTTTGAGCCGGTTTGGCACGGTTTTAGGCGGTCTGGGCCTGTCTGGTCTGGTTTGATCCAGTTTGAGCCTATCTGCTCTGGTTTTACCCGGTCAAAACCGGTTTGAGCCGGTCTGGTCTGGTTTGAGCTGGTAAAAATAGGTTTGAGCCGGTTTGGCCCGGTTTTAGGTGGTCTGGGCCGGTCTGGTCCAGTTTGATACGGTTTTAGCCAGTCTGGGCCCGTCTGGTCCGGTTTGACCGGTTTCAGCTGGTCTGGGCCGGTCGAGTTCAGTTTGATGGGGTCAAAACCGCTTTGAGCCGGTCAAAACGGGTTTGAGCTGGTCTGGTCTGGTTTGAGCCGGTCTGTTCTGGTTTTAGCCGGTCAAAACCGGCTCAGGTCGTTCAAAACTGGTTTGAGCCGGTCTTGTCTGGTTTGAACACGTCAAAACCGGTTTGTGGCCCAGTTTTAGGCGGTCTGGGCCAGTCTGCTTCGGTTTGTTCCAATTTTAGCCGGTCTGGGCCGGTCTCATTCGGTTTGATCAGGTGTCATCCAGTCAAAACCGGTTTTAGCCGATCAAAACCGATTTCAGCCGGTCTAGTGTGGTTTGAGCAGGTCAAAACCGGTTTCAGCCAGTCCGGTCTGGTTTGAGCCGGTCTGGTCTGGTTTGAGCCGCTCAAAACCATTTCGAGCCGGTCAAAACCGGTTTGAGCCGGTTTGGTCTGTTTGAAGCCAGTCAAAAACGATTCGAGCCTGTCTGAGCCCGTCTAGTCCGGTATGTCCTTGTCTAATCAGGTCAAAACAGGTTTGAGCAGCTCAAACCGGTTTTTGCCGGTCTGGAGTGGTTTGAGCTGGTCAAAACCGGTTTGAGCCGGTCAAAACCGGATTGAGCCAGTCAAATCCGGTTTGAACCAGTCTGGTCTGGTTTGAGCCGGTCAAAACCAGTTTGAGCCGTTCTGGCGTGATTTAAGCCACTCTGGGCCGGTCTGGTCCGGTTTGATCCGGTTTCAGCCGGTTTGGGCCTGCCTGGTCCGGTTTGATCCGGCATGAGCCGGTCTGGTCTCGTTTGATCCGGTGTCATCCGGTCAAAACCAGTATGAGCCGGTCTGCTCCGGTTTGAGCCGGTCTGGTCTGGTTTGATCTGGTCAAACCGGCTCATGCCAGTCAAACCACTTTGAGCCGGTCTGGTCTGGTTTGAGCCTGTCAAAACCGGTTTGTGGCCCGGTTTTAGCCGGTCTGGGCCGGTCTGGTCCGGTTTGATCCGGTTTCACCTGGTGTGGTCCGGTCGAGTACGGTTTGATCCGGTCAAAACCGCTTTGAGCCGGTCAAAACTTGTTTGAGCCAGTCTGGTCTGGTTTGAGCCGGTCTGGTCTGGTTTGAGCCGGTCTGGACTGGTTTGAGCCGGTCAAAAACGGCTCAGATCGGTCAAAACCGGTTTGAGCCGGTCTGTTCTGGTTTAAATTGGCCAAAACCGGTTTGTGGCCCAGTTTTAGGCGGTCTGGGCTGGTCTGGTCCGGTTTGATCCGATTTTAGCCGGTCTGGGCCTGTCTGATTCGGTTTGATCCGATCTCATCCAGTCAAAACCGGTTTTAGCCAGTCAAAACCGGTTTCAGCCGGTCTGGTGTGGTTTGAACAGGTCAAAACCGTTTTGAGACGGTCAAAACCTGTTTGAACCAGTCTGGTTTTGTTTGAGCCGGTCTGGTCTGGTTTGAGCCGGTCAAAACTGGTTTGAGCCGGTTTGGTCTGGTTGAAGCCAGTCAAAACCGATTCGAGCCTGACTGAGCTGGTCTGGTCCGGTTTGATCCAGTCTAATCAGGTCAAAACCGGTTTGAGCCGTTCAAAACCGGATTCAGCCAGTCAAAACCGGTTTTAACTGGTCTGGTCTGGTTTGAGCCGGTCAAAACCGGTTTGAGCCGGTCTGGCCCGGTTTTAGCCAGTCTGAGATGGTCTGGTCTGGTTTGATCCACTTTCAGATGGTCTGGGCCTGTCTGGTCCGGTTTGATCTGGTGTGAGCCGGTTTGGTCCGGTTTGATCCAGTGTCATCCGGTCAAAACCGGTTTGAGCCGGTCTGGTCCGGTTTGAGCCGGTCTGGTCTAGTTTGGGCTGGTCAACACCGTCTCAGGCTGGTCAAAACCAGTTTGAGCCGGTATGATCTGGTTTGAGCTGGTCAAAACCCTTTGTGGCCCGGTTTTAGCCGGTCTGGGCCGGTCTGGTCCGATTGGCTCCGGCTTCAGCTGTTCTGGGCCGCTCTGGTGTGGTTTCATCTGGTATGAGCCGGTGTGGTCCGGTTTTATCCTGTCTCATCTGGTCAAAACCGGTTTGAGCCGGTCTGGTCTGGTTTGGGCCGGTCAAAACCGGATTGAACCGGTCCGGTCTGATTTGAGCCGGTCAAAACCGATTTGAGCTGGTCTGGTCTGGTTTGAGCCAGTCTGGTCTTGTTTGAGCCGGTCAAAACCCGTTCAGGTCCGTCAAAACAGGTTTGAGCCGTTCTGGTCTGGTTTGAAGCGGTCAAAACCGGTTTGTGGCCCAGTTTTAGGTGGTCAGGGGCGGTCTTGTCCAGTTTGATCCGATTTTAGCCGGTCTGGGCCAGCCTGATCTGGTTTGATCGGGTCTCATCCGGTCAAAACCTGTTTTAGCGGGTCAAAACCGGTTTCAGCCGGTCTGGTGTGGTTTGATCAGGTCAAAACCGGTTTGAGCCGGCTAAAACAGGTTTGAGCCAATTTGGTCTGGTTGAAGCCAGTCAAAACCGATTCGAGCCTGTCTGAGCCGGTCTGGCCCGGTTTGATCCGGTCTAATCAGGTCAAAACAGGTTTGAGCCTGTGAAAACCGGTTTTAGCTGGTCTGGTGTGGTTTGAGTTGGTCAAAACCGGTTTCAGCGTGATTGAGCCAGTCAAAACCGGTTTGAAACGGTCTGGTCTGCTTTGAGTCAGTCAAAACCGGTTTGAGCCGGTCTGGCCCGGTTTTAGCCACTCTGGGCTGGTCTGGTCCGGTTTGATCCGCTTTCAGCCTGTCTGGGCCTGTCTGGTCCGGTTTGATCTGTTGTGAGCCTGTCTGGTCCGGTTTGATCTGGTGTCATCCTGTCAAAACCAGTTTGAGCCGGTCTGGTCCGGTTTGAGCTGGTCTCGTCTGGTTTGAGCCAGTCAAACCCGGTTTGAGCCGGTCTGGTCTGGTTTGAGCCAGTCAAAACCGGTTTGTGGCCCGGTATTAGCTTGTCTGGGCCGGTTTGATCCAGTCTCATCCATTCAAAACCGGTTTTAGCCGGTCAAAACCGGTTTCATCTGGTCTGGTGTGGTTTGAGGAGGTCAAAACCGGTTTGAGCCGGTCAAATCCCGTTTGACCTGGTCTGTTCTGGTTTGAGCCGTTCTGGTATGGTTTGAGCCGGTCAAAACCGGTTCGAGCCCGTTAAAAGCGGTTTGAGCCGATTTGGTCTGGTTGAAGCCAGTCGAAAGCGATTCGAGCCTGTCTGAGCCGGTCTGGTCCGGTTTGATCCAGTCTAATCAGGTCAAAACACGTTTGAGCCGGTGAAAACCGGTTTTAGCCGGTCTGGAGTGGTTTGAGCCTTTCAAAACCAGTTTGAGCCGGTCAAAACCGGATTGAGCCAGTCAAAACCTGTGTGGTCTTGTTTGAGCCGGTCAAAACCAGTTCTTGCCGATCAAAACCTGTTTGAGCCGGTTTGGCCCGGTTTTAGCCGGTCTCGGCCCATCTGGTCTGGTTTGATCCGGTCTCATCCAGTCAAAACTGGTTTGAGCCAGTGTGGTCTTGTTTTAGCCAGTCTGGTCTGGTTTGAGCTGGTCAAAACAGGATTGAGCCAGTCAAAACCTGTTTGAACCGGTCTGGTTTGGTTTGAGCCCATCAAAACGGTTTGAGTCGGTCTTGTCTGGTTTGAGCCGGTCTGGTCTGGTTTGAGCCAGTCAAAACCGGTTTGTGGCCCGGTTTTAGGCGGTCTGGGCCAGACTGGTATGGTTTGTTCAGATTTTAGCCGGTCTGGGCCAGTCTGATCCGGTTTGATCCAGTCTCATCTGGTCAAAACGGGTTTGAGCCGGTCAAAACCGGTTTGAGCCAGTCTGGTGTGGTTTCAGCAGGTCAAAACCGGTTTGAGCCGGTCAAAACCGGATTGAGCCAGTCAAAACCGGTTTGAACCGTTCTGGTCTGAATAAAGCCTGTCAAAACCGATTCGAGCCTGTCTGAGCCAGTCTGGTCTGGTTTGATCTGGTCTCATCCGGTCAAAACCGGTTTGAGCCGGTCTGGTCTTGTTTAAGCCGGTCTGGTCTGGTTTGAGCTGGTCAAAACCGATTCGAGCCGGTCAAAACCTGTTTGAGCCGGTCTGGTCTGGTTTGAGCCGGTCAAAACCGATTTGAGCTTGTTCGGCCCGGTTTTAGGCCGTCTGGGCCTGTCTGGTAAGTTTTGATACGGTTTGAGCCAGTCTGGGCCGGTCTGGTCCGGTTTGATCCGGTCTAATCAGGTCAAAACAGGTTTGAGCCGGTGAAAACCGGTTTTAGCCAGTCTGGTGTGGTTTGAGTCGGTCAAAACCGGTTTGAGCCGGTCAAAACCGGATTGAGCCAGTCAAAACCGGTTTGAACCGGTCTGGTCTGGTTTGAGCCAGTCAAAACTGGTTTGAGCCAGTGTGGCCCGGTTTTAGCCGGTCTGGGCTGGTCTAGTCCGGTTTGATTTGGTTTCAGCCGGTCTGGTCCGGTGTGATCTGGTGTGAGCCGGTCTGGACCAGTTTGATCCAGTGTCATCCGGTCAAAACCGGTTTGAGCCGGTCTGGTCCGGTTTGAGCCGGTCTGGTGTGGTTTGAGCTGGTTCAAAACAGGCTCAGGCCGGTCAAAACCGGTTTGAGCCAGTCTGGTCTGGTATGAGCCAGTCAAAACCGGTTTGTGGCCCGGGTTTAGATGGTCTTTGCCTGTCTGGTCCGGATTGCTCCGGCTTCAGCTCTTCTGGGCCAGTCTGGTGTGGTTTCATCTGGTTTGCGCCGGTCTGGTCCTGTTTGATCCAGTCTCATTCGGTCAAAAGTGGTTTGAGCCAGTCTGGTCTGTTTTGAGCTGGTCTGGGCCGTTCTGTTCCGGTTTGATCCGGTTTGAGCCGGTCTGGTTCAGTTTGAGCCGGTCCAAAACGATTTGAGCCGGTCTGGTTTTGTTTGAGTGTGTCAAAACTCGTTTGAGCTGGTTTGGCCCGGTTTTAGGCGGTCTGGGCTGGTGTGGTCCGGTTTGATCCGGTGTCATCCAGTCAAAACCAGTTTGAGCTGGTCTGGTCTTGTTATAGCCGGTCTGGTCTGGTTTCAGCGGGTCAAAACCGGCTTGATCAGGTCCAACCGGTTTGAGCGGGTCTGGTCTGGTTTGAGCCGGTGAAAACCGGTTTGTGTCGGTCTGGCCCGGTTTTAGCCAGTCTAGGCCGGTCTAGTCCGTTTTGATCCGGTTTGAGCCGGTCTGGGCCGGTCTGGTCCGGTTTGATCTGGTGTGTGCCAGTCTGGTCCGGTTTGATCCGGCGTCATCCGGTCAAAACCGGTTTGAGCCGGTTTGTTCTGGTTTGAGCTGGTCTGGTCTGGTTTGAGCTGGTCAAAACCGGTTCAAGCTGGCCAAAACCAGTTGGAGCTGGTCAAAACCGGTTTGAACCGGACTGGTCTGGTTTGAGCCGGTCAAAAGTGGTTTGAGCCGGTTTGGCCCGGTTTTAGCCAGTCTGGGCCGGTCTGCTCCGATTTGATCCGGTCTGGGCCGGTCGAGTCCAGTTTGATCCGGTCAAAACCGGTTTGAGCCGGTCAAAACCATTTTGAGCCGGTCTGGTCTGGTTTGAGCTGGTGAAAACCGGTTTGAGCCGGTCAAAACCAGTTTGAGCCGGTTTGGTCTGGATAAAGCCAGTCAAAACCGATTCCAGCCTGTCTGAGCCGGTCTGGCCTGGTCTGGTCCGGTTTGATCCGGTTTGAGACGGTCTGGTCCGGTTTGATCCGGTCCAATCCGGTCTAAACCGGTTTGAGCCAGTCTGGTCCTGTTTGAGCCGGTCTGGTCTTGTTTTAGCCGGTCTGGTCTGGTTTGGGTGGTCAAAGCGGTTCGAGCCGGTCAAAACCGGTTTGAGCTGGTCTGGTCTGGTTTGAGGGTCTGGTTTTCTTTGAGCCGGTCAAAACTCGTTTGAGCCAGTTTGGCCCGGTTTAGGCCGTCTGGGCCAGTGTGGTCCGGTTTGATCTGGTCTCCTCCAGTCAAAACCGGTTTGAGCCGGTCTGGTCTTGTTTTAGCTGGTCTGGTCTGGTTTCAGCGGGTCAAAACCGCTTGATCAGGTCCAACCGGTTTGAGCGGTCTGGTCTGGTTTGAGCGGTGAAAACCGGTTTGTGTCGGTCTGGCCCGGTTTTAGCCAGTCTAGGCCGGTCTAGTCCGTTTTGATCCGGTTTGAGCCGGTCTGGGCGGTCTGGTCCGGTTTGATCTGGTGTGAGCCAGTCTGGTCCGGTTTGATCGGCGTCATCCGGTCAAAACCGGTTTGAGCTGATTTGGTCTGGTTTGAGCAAGTCTGGTCTGGTTTGAGCCGGTCAAAACCGGTTCGAGCCCGTCAAAACCAGTTGAGCTGGTAAAAACCGGTTTGAGCCAGACTGGTCTGGTTTGAGCTGGTCAAAATCGGTTTGAGCCGGTTTGGCCCGGTTTTAGCCAGTCTGGGCCGGTCTGCTCGGTTTGATCCGGTTTTAGCCGGTCTGGGCCGGTCGAGTCGGTTTGATCCGGTCAAAACCGGTTTGAGCGGTCAAAACCATTTTGAGCCGGTCTGGTCTGGTTTGAGCTGGTGAAAACCGGTTTGAGCCGGTCAAAACCAGTTTGAGCCGGTTTGGTCTGGATAAAGCCAGTCAAAACCGATTCCAGCCTGTCTGAGCCGGTCTGGCCTGGTCTGGTCCGGTTTGATCCGGTTTGAGACGGTCTGGTCCGGTTTGATCCGGTCCAATCCGGTCTAAACCGGTTTGAGCCAGTCTGGTCCTGTTTGAGCCGGTCAAAACTGGTTCAAGCCGATCAAAACCTGTTTGAGCCGGTTTGGCCCGGTTTTAGCCAGTCTGGGCCTGTATGGTCTGGTTTGATCCAGTCTCATCCGGTCAAAACCGGTTTGAGCCGGTCTGGTCTTCTTTTAGCCATTCTGGTCTGGTTTGAGCTGGTAAAAAAAGGATTGTGCCAGTCAAAACCGGTTTGAACCGGTCTGGTTTGGTTTGAGCCGGTCAAAACCGGTTTGAGCCGTTCTGGTCTGGTTTGGGGGGGTCTGATCTGGTTTGAGCCTGTCAATATCGGCTCAGGCCGTTAAAAACTCGTTTGAGCCAGTCTGGTCTGGTTTGAGCTGGTGAAAACCGGTTTGTGGCCCGGTTTTAAGCAGTATGGGCCAGTCTGGTACGGTTTGGTCAGATTTTTGTCGGTCTAGGCCAGTCTCATCTGGTTTGATCCGGTCTCATCCGGTCAAAACGGGCTTGAGCTGGTCAAAACCGGTTTGAGCCGGTCTGGTGTGGTTTGAGCAGGTGAAAACCGGTTTGAGCTGGTCAAAACCAGATTGAGCCAGTCAAAACCGGTTTGAACTGGTCTGGTCTGGATAAAGCCTGTCAAAACCGATTCGAACCTGTCTGAGCCGGTCTGGTCCGGTTTGATCCAGTCTCATCCGGTCAAAACCGGTTTGAGCCGGTCTTGTCTTGCTTGAGCCACTCTGGTCTTGTTTGAGATGGTCTGGTCTGATTGGAGCCGGTCGAAACCTGTTTGAACGGGTTTGGCACTGTTTTAGCCGGTCTGGGCCGATCTGGTCCAGTTTAATGCGGTTTGAGCCAGTCTGGTCCGGTTTGATCCGGTCTCATCCCGTCAAAACCGGTTTCAGCCACTCTGGTCTTGTTTGAGCCGGTAAAAACCGGTTTGAGACGGTTTGGCCCGGTTTTAGCCAGTCTGGGCCGGTCTGGTCCGGTTTGATCCGGTTTCAGCTGGTCTCGGCCGGTCGAGACCGGTTTGATCCGGTTTGAGCCGGTCTGCTCCGGTTTGATCCGGTCTCAGCCGGTCAAAACCGGTTTGAGCTGGTCTGGTCTGGTTTGAGCTGGTCTGGTCTGGTTTGAGCCAGTCAAAACCGGTTTGTGGCCCGATTTTAGCCAGTCTGTGCAGGTCTGGCACCGTTTGATCCGGTTTCAGCTGGTCTCGGCCGGTCGAGTCCGGTTTGATCTGGTTTGAGCCGGTCTGGTCCGGTTTGATCCGGTCTCATCCGGTCAAAACCGATTTGAGCTGGTCTGGTCTTGTTTTAGCCAGTCTGCTCTGGTTTGAGCGGTCAAAACCAGTTCGAGCCGTTCCAACCGGTTCGAGCAGGTATGGTCCAGTTTGAGCCGGTCAAAACCGGTTTGAGTCAGTTTGGCCCAGTTTTAGCTGGTCTGGGCCACATGGTCCGGTTTGATCCGGTCTCATCCGGTCAAAACCGGTTTGAGCGATCCGGTCTTCTTTAAGCCGTTCTGGTCTGGTTTGAGCCGGTCAAAACAGTATTGTGCCAGTCAAAACCGGTTTGAACCGGTCTGGTTTGGTTTGAGCCGGTCAAAACCGGATTGAGCCGGTCTGGTCTGGTTTGAGCTGGTCTGGTCTGGTTTGAGCGGTCAAAATCGGCTCAGGCCGATCAAAACTCGTTTGAGCCGTTCTGGTCTGGTTTGAGCCAGTGAAAACTGTTTTGTGGCCCGGTTTTAGGCGGTCTGGGCCAGTCTGGTTTAATCAGACTTTAGCCGGTCTGGGCCGATCTGGTCCAGTTTAATGCGGTTTGAGCCAGTCTGGTCCGGTTTGATCCGGTCTCATCCCGTCAAAACCGGTTTCAGCCACTCTGGTCTTGTTTGAGCCGGTAAAAACCGGTTTGAGACGGTTTGGCCCGGTTTTAGCCAGTCTGGGCCGGTCTGGTCCGGTTTGATCCGGTTTCAGCTGGTCTCGGCCGGTCGAGACCGGTTTGATCCGGTTTGAGCCGGTCTGCTCCGGTTTGATCCGGTCTCAGCCGGTCAAAACCGGTTTGAGCTGGTCTGGTCTGGTTTGAGCTGGTCTGGTCTGGTTTGAGCCAGTCAAAACCGGTTTGTGGCCCGATTTTAGCCAGTCTGTGCAGGTCTGGCACCGTTTGATCCGGTTTCAGCTGGTCTCGGCCGGTCGAGTCCGGTTTGATCTGGTTTGAGCCGGTCTGGTCCGGTTTGATCCGGTCTCATCCGGTCAAAACCGATTTGAGCTGGTCTGGTCTTGTTTTAGCCAGTCTGCTCTGGTTTGAGCCGGTCAAAACCAGTTCGAGCCGTTCCAACCGGTTCGAGCAGGTATGGTCCAGTTTGAGCCGGTCAAAACCGGTTTGAGTCAGTCTGGCCCAGTTTTAGCCGGTCTGGGACGGTCTGGTCCGGTTTGATCTGGTGTGAGCCAGTCTGGTCCGGTTTGATCCAGTGTCATCCGGTTTAAACCGGTTTGAGCCGGTCTGGTCTGCTTTGAGCCGGTCAAAACCGGTTTGTGGCCCGCTTTTAGCCGGTCTGGGTTGGTCTGGTCCGGTTTGATCCAGTTTCAGCTGGTCTGGGGTGGACGAGTGCGGTTTGATCCAGTCAAAACCGCTTTGAGCCGGTCAGCACCGGTTTGAGCCTGTCTGGTGTGGTTTGAGCCGGTCTGGTCTGTTTTGAGCCAGTCAAAACTTCATTGAGCCGGTTTGGCTCGGTTTTAGCCTGTCTGGGCCGGTCTGGTTCGGTTTGAGCCAGTTTGAGCCGGTTTGTGCTGGTCTGGTCAGGTATGATCCGGTTTGAGAAGGTCTGGTCCGGTTCGATCTGGTCTAATCTGGTCACTACCCGTTTGAGCCGGTCAGGTCTGGTTTGAGCCGGTCAAAACAGGTTCAACCCAGTCTGGTCTGGTTGGAGCCGGTCAAAATAGGTTTGAGCCGGTTTGGCATGGATTTAGGCGGTCTGGGCTGCGCTGGTCCAGGTTGATCCGGTTTCAGCTGGTCTGGTCTGGTTTGAGCCGGTCAAAAGCGGTTTGAGGCGGTCTGGTCTGGTTTGAGCCAGTCTGGTCTGGTTTGAGCCGGTTAACACCGGTTCGAGCCGGTCAAAACCGGTTTGCGCCGGTCTGGTCCAGTTTCAGCCGGTCTGGTCTGGTTTGAGCAGGTCAAAACTGGCTCAGGATGGTCAAAACCGGTTTCAGCCGGTCTGGTCTGGTTTGAGCCGGTCAAAACCGGTTTGTGGCCTGGTTTTAGACGGTCTGGGCTGGTCTGTTCCGGTTTGATGAGGTTTCAGCTGGTCTGGGTTGGTCGAGTCCGGTTTGATCTGGTCAAAACCGGTTTGCACCGCTCTGGTCTTGCTTGAGCTGATCTCGTCTTGTTTGAGATGGTCTGGTCTGATAGGAGCCGGTGGAAACCTGTTTGAGCGGTTTGCACTGTTTTAGCCGTTCTGGGCCAATCTGGTCTGGTTTAATGCGGTTTCAGCCAGTCTGCTCGGTTTGATCCGGTCTCATCCGTCAAAACCGGTTTCAGCCACTCTGGTCTTGTTTGAGCCGGTAAAAACCGGTTTGAGACGGTTTGGCCCGGTTTTAGCCAGTCTGGGCCGGTCTGGTCCGGTTTGATCCGTCAGCTGTCTGCCGGTTCGTGATCCGTTTGAGCCGGTCTGGTCGGTTTGATCCGTCTCAGCCGGTCAAAACCGGTTTGTTGGTCTGGTCTGTGAGCTGGTCTGGTCTGGTTTGCCGTCAAAACCGGTTTGGCCGTTTTAGCTGGTCGCAGGTCTGGCACCGTTTGATCCGGTTTCAGCTGGTCTGTCCGGTTTGATCTGGTTTGAGCCGGTCTGGTCCGGTTTGATCCGCTGGTCAAAACCGTTTGAGCTGGTCTGGTCTTGTTTTAGCCAGTCTGCTCTGGTTTGAGCGGTCAAAACCAGTTCGAGCCGTTCCAACCGGTTCGAGCAGGTATGGTCCAGTTTGAGCCGGTCAAAACCGGTTTGAGTCAGTCTGGCCCAGTTTTAGCCGGTCTGGGACGGTCTGGTCCGGTTTGATCTGGTGTGAGCCAGTCTGGTCCTTGATCCAGTGTCATCCGGTTTAAACCGGTTTGAGCCGGTCTGGTCTGCTTTGAGCCGGTCAAAATTGGCCCGTTAGCCGGTCGTTGGTCTGGTCCGTTTGATCCGGTTTCAGCTGGTCTGTGGACGGTTGATCCAGTCAAAACCGCTTTGAGCCTCAAACCGGTTTGAGCCGTCTGGTGTGGTTTGAGCCGGTCTGGTCTGTTTTGAGCCAGTCAAAACTTCATTGAGCCGGTTTGGCTCGGTTTTAGCCTGTCTGGGCCGGTCTGGTTCGGTTTGAGCCAGTTTGAGCCGGTTTGTGCTGGTCTGGTCAGGTTTGATCCGTTTGAGAAGGTCTGGTCCGGTGATCTGGTCAATCGGGTTTGGAGCTTGGTCAAACTGGTTTGAGCCGGTCAAAACAGGTTCAACCCAGTCTGGTCTGGTTGGAGCCGGTCAAAATAGGTTTGAGCGGTTTGGCATGGATTTAGGCGGTCTGGGCCGCTCTGGTCCAGTTTGATCCGGTTTCAGCTGGTCTGGTCTGGTTTGAGCCGGTCAAAAGCGGTTTGAGGCGGTCTGGTCTGGTTTGAGCCAGTCTGGTCTGGTTTGAGTTAACACCGGTTCGAGCCGGTCAAAACCGGTTTGCGCCGGTCTGGTCCAGTTTCAGCCGGTCTGGTCTGGTTTGAGCAGGTCAAAACTGGCTCAGGATGGTCAAAACCGGTTTCAGCCGGTCTGGTCTGGTTTGAGCCGGTCAAAACCGGTTTGTGGCCTGGTTTTAGACGGTCTGGGCTGGTCTGTTCCGGTTTGATGAGGTTTCAGCTGGTCTGGGTTGGTCGAGTCCGGTTTGATCTGGTCAAAACCGCTTTGAGCCGGTCAAAACCGGTTTGAGCCGGTCTGGACTGGTTTGAGCCAGTCTGGTCTGGTTTGAGCCAGTCAAAACCCGCTCAGGTCGGTCAAAACCCTTTTGAGCCGGTCTGCTCTGGTATGAGCCGGTCTGGTCTGGTTTGAGCCAGTCAAAACCCACTCAGGTCAGTCAAAACCGGTTTGAGCCGGTCTGGTCTGTTTTGAACCGGTCAAAACCTGTTTGTGGCCCAGTTTTAGGTGGTCTGTTGTGGTTTGAGCAGGTCAAAACCGGTTTGAGCCAGTCTGGTCTGGTTTGAGCCAGTCAAAACCGGTTTGTGCGGGTCTGGTCTGGTTTGAGCCGGTCAAAATAGGTTTGAGCCGGTTTGGCCCGGTTTTAGGCGGTCTGGGCCGCTCTGGTCCAGTTTGATCCGGTTTCAGCTGGTCTGAGCCCGTCTGGTCTGGTTTGATCCTGTCTCATATGGTCAAAATCGGTTTCAGCTGGTCAAAACCGGTTTGAGCTGGTCTGGTGTGGTTTGAACTGGTCGAAACCGGTTTGAGCCGCGTGGTCTGGTTTGAGCCGGTCAAAAGCGGTTTGAGCCGGTCTGGTCTGGTTTGAGCCGGTCAAAATAGGTTTGAGCCATTTTGGCCCAGTTTTAGGCGGTCTTGGCAGGTCTGGTCCAGTTTGATCCGGTTTTAGCCGGTCTGGACCCATCTGGTCCGCTTTGATACGGTCTCATCCGATCAAAATCGGTTTCAGCCGGTCAAAACCGGTTTGAGCTGGTCTGGTGTGGTTTGAGCCGGTCAAAACCGGTTTGAGCCGTTCAAAACCGGATTCAGCCAGTCAAAACCGGTTTGAGCCGGTCTGGCCCGGTTTTAGCCAGTCTGAGACGGTCTGGTCTGGTTTGATCCACTTTCAGATGGTCTGGGCCTGTCTGGTCCGGTTTCATCTGGTGTGAGCCGGTTTGGTCCGGTTTGATCCAGTGTCATCCAGTCAAAACCAGTTTGAGCCGGTCTGGTCCGGTTTGAGCCAGTCTGGTCTAGTTTGGGCTGGTCAACACCGTCTCAGGCCGGTCAAAACCAGTTTGAGCTGGTCTGATCTGGTTTGAGCCGGTCAAAACCCTTTGTGGCCCGGTTTTAGCTGATCTGGGCCGGTCTGGTCCGATTGGCTCCGGCTTCAGCTGTTCTGGGCCACTCTGGTGTGGTTTCATCTGGTATGAGCCGGTGTGGTCCGGTTTTATCCTGTCTCATCTGGTCAAAACCAGTTTGAGCCGGTCTGGTCTGGTTTGAGCCGGTCAAAACCGGATTGAACCGGTCCGGTCTGATTTGAGCCAGTCAAAACCGATTTGAGCCGGTCTGGTCTGGTTTGAGCCAGTCTGGTCTTATTTGAGGCGGTCAAAACCGGCTCAGGTCTGTCAAAACAGGTTTGAGCGGTTCTGGTCTGGTTTGAAGCGGTCAAAACCGGTTTGTGGCCCAGTTTTAGGCGGTCAGGGGTGGTCTTTTCCGGTTTGATCCGATTTTAGCCGGTCTGGGCCGGCCTGATCCGGTTTGATCGGGTCTCATCCGGTCAAAACCTGTTTTAGCGGGTCAAAACCGGTTTCAGCCGGTCTGGTGTGGTTTGATCAGGTCAAAACCGGTGTGAGCCGGCCAAAACAGGTTTGAGCCAATTTCGTCTGGTTGAAGCCAGTCAAAACCGATTTGAGCCTGTCTGAGCCAGTCTGGTCTGGTTTGATCCGGTCTAATCAGGTCAAAACAGGTTTGAGCCTGTGAAAACCGGTTTTAGCCGGTCTGGTGTTGTTTGAGTTGGTCAAAACCGGTTTCAGCCAGTGAAAACCGGATTGAGCCAGTCAAAACCTGTTTGAACCGGTCTGGTCTGCTTTGAGCCAGTCAAAACCAGTTTGAGCCGGTCTGGCCCGGTTTTAGCCGCTCTGGGCTGGTCTGGTCTGGTTTGATCTGCTTTCAGCCTGTCTGGGCCTGTCTGGTCCGGTTTGATCTGGTGTGAGCCGGTCTGGTCTGGTTTGAGCTGGTCTCGTCTGGTTTGAGCCAGTCAAAACCAGTTTGAGCCGGTCTGGTCCGGTTTGAGCTGGTCTCGTCTGGTTTGAGCCAGTCAAACCCGGTTTGAGCCGGTCTGGTCTGGTTTGAGCTGGTCAAAACCGGTTTGTGGCCCGGTATTAGCCGGTCTGGGCCGGTCTGGTCTGGTTTGATCCGGTCTCATCTGTTCAAAACCGGTTTTAGCCGGTCAAAACCGGTTTCACCCGGTCTGGTGTGGTTTGAGGAGGTCAAAACCCGATTGAGCCGGTCAAATCCGGTTTGACCTGGTCTGGTCTGGTTTGAGCCGTTCTGGTATGGTTTGAGCCAGTCAAAACCGGTTTGAGCCCGTTAAAAGCGGTTTGAGCTGGTTTGGTCTGGTTGAAGCCAGTCGAAAGCGATTCAAGCCTGTCTGAGCCGGTCAGGTCCGGTTTGATCCAGTCTAATCAGGTCAAAACACGTTTGAGCCGGTGAAAACCGGTTTTAGCCGGTCTGGAGTGGTTTGAGCCGTTCAAAACCAGTTTGAGCCAGTCAAAACCGGATTGAGCCAGTCAAAACCGGTTTGAACCTGTGTGGTCTGGTTTGAGCCAGTGAAAACGAGTTTGAGCCAGTCTGGCCCGGTTGTAGCCGGTCTGGGCTGGTCTGGTCTGGTTTGAACTGGTTTCAGCCAGTCTGGGCCTGTCTGGTCTGGTTTGATCCATTGTGAGCCGGTCTATTCCGGTTTGATCCGGTGTCATCTGGTCAAAACCAGTTTGAGCCGGTCTGGTCCGGTTTGAGCCGGTCTGGTATGGTTGAAGCCAGTCAAAACCGATTCGAGCCTGACTGAGCCAGTCAGGTACGGTTTAGTCCAGTCTAATCAGGTCAAATCCGGTTTGAGCTGGTGTAATCCGGTTTTAGCCGGTCAGAACCGGTTTGAGCGGGTCAAAACCGGATTGAGCCAATCAAAACCGGTTTGAGCCGGTCTGGTCTGGTTTGAGCCGGTCAAAACCGGTTTGTGGCCCGGTTTTAGCCGGTCTGGGCCAGTCTGCTCCAGATTGATCCTATTTCAGCTGGTCTGGGCCAGTCGAGTCCGGTTTGATCCACTCAAAACTGCTTTGAGCCGGTCAAAACCAGTTTGAGCTGGTGTGGTCTGGTTTGAGCAGGTCTGGTCTTGTTTGAACGGGTCAAAACTGGTTTGTGGCCCAGTTTTCGGCGGTGTGGGCCGATCTGCTCTGCTTTGATCCGATTTTAGCCGTTCTGCGCTGGTCTGATTCGGTTTGATCCAGTTTCACCCAGTCAAACCCGGTTTTAGTCGGTCAAAACCGGTTTCAGCCGGTCTGGTGTGGTTTGAGCAGGTCAAAACCGGGTTGAGCCGGTCAAAATCGGTTTGAGCTGCTCTGGTCTGGTTTGATACGTTCTGTTCTGGTTTGAGATGGTCAAAACCGGTTCAAGCCGGTCACAACCGGTTTGAGCCGGTTTGGTCTGGTTGAAGCCAGTCAAAACTGACACGAGACTGTCTGAGCCGGTCTGGTCCAGTTTGATCCGGTCTAATCAGGTCAAAACTGGTTTGAGCAGGTGAAAACCGGTTTTAGTCGGTCTGCAGTGGTTTGAGCCGGTCAAAACCGGATTGAGCCAGTCAAAACCGGTTTGAACGGGTCTAGTCTGGTTTGATCCGGTCAAAACCGGTTTGAGCCGGTCTGGTCAGTTTTAGCCGGTCTGGGCCAGTCTGGTCCAGTTTGATCCGGTTGCAGCCGGTCTGTGCCTGTCTGGTCCGGTATGATCCGGTGTGAGCCAGTCTAGTCTGGTTTGATCCGTGTCATCCGGTCAAAACTGGTTTGAGCCGGTCTGGTCCGGTTTGAGCCAGTCTGGTCTGGTTTGAGACGGTCAAAACCGGCTCACACTGGTCAAAACCGGTTTGAGCTGGTCTGGTGTGGTTTGAGCCGGTCAAAACCGGTTTGTGGCCCAGTTTTAGGCGGTCTGGGCCAGTCTGCTCTGTTTTGATCCGATTTTAGCCGGTCTGGGCTGGTCTGATTCGGTTTGATCTGGTCTCATCCAGTCAAAACCGATTTTAGCTGGTCAAAACCGGTTTCAGCCGGTCTGGTGTGGTTTGAGCAGATCAAAACCGGTTTGAGCCAGTCTGGTCTGGTTTGAGCCGGTCTGTTCTGGTTGGAGCTGGTATGGTCTGGTTTGAGCTGGTCAATACCGGATTGAACTGGTCTGGTCTTGTTTGAGCCGAACAAAACCGGTTTGAGCCGGTTTGGTCTGGTTGAAGCTAGTCAAAACTGATTCGGGCCTGTCTGAGCCGGTCTCGAGCGGTTTGATCTGGTCTAATCAGGTCGATACCGGTTTGAGCCAGTGAAAACCGGTTTTAGCCGGTCTTGAATGGTTTCAGCAGGTCAAAACCGGTTTGAACCAGTCTGGTCTTGTTTGAGCTGGTAAAAACCGGTTTGAGCCGGTCTGGTGTGGTTTGAACTGGTCAAAACCGGTTTGTGGCCCAGTTTTAGGCGGTCTGGGCCGGTCTGGTCCGGTTTGATCCGATTTTATCTGGTCTGGGCTGGTCTGATTCAGTTTGATCCGGTCTCATCCAGTCAAAACCGGTTTTAGCCGGTCAAAACCGGTTTCAGCTGGTCTGGTGTGTTTTGAGCAGGTCAAAACTGGTTAGAGCCGGTCAAAACCGTTTGAACCGGTCTGGTCTGGTTTGAGCCGGTCAAAACCGTTTGAGCCGATTTGGCCCGGTTGTAGCCAGTCTGGGCTGGTCTTTTCTGGTTTTATGCGGTTTGAGCCGGTCTGGTCCGGTTTGATCTGGTCTCATCCGGTCAAAACCGGCTTCAGGCGGTCTGGTCTTGTTTGAGGCGGTCTGCTGTTGTTTGAGATGGTCTTCTCTGGTTTGAGCCGGTCGAAACCTGTTTGAGCCGGTTTGGCCCGGTTTTAGCTGGTCTGGGACGGTCTGGTCCGGTTTGATGCGGTTTGCGCCGGTCTGGTCCGGTTTGATCCGGTGTCATCCGGTCAAAATCGGTTTCAGCCGGTCAAAACCGGTTTGACAGGTCTGGTGAGGTTTGAGCCGGTCAAAACCGGTTTGAGCCGGTGAAAACCGGATTGAACCGGTCTGGTATGGTTTGAGCCGGTCAAAACCGGTTAGAGCCGGTCTGGCCCGGTTTTAGCCGCTCTGGGCCGGTCTGGTCCGGTTTGATCTGGTTTCACCGGTCTGGGCCTATCTGGTCCGGTTTGATCCGGTGAGAGCCGGTCTGGTCCTGTTTGATCCGGTGTCATGCTGTCAAAACCGGTTTGAGCCAGTCTGGTCCGGTTTGAGCCCGTCAAAACCGGTTTGTGGCCCGGTTTTAGCCGGTCTGGGCCGATCTGGTCCGGTTTGCTCCGGCTTCAGCTCTTCTGGGCCGGTTTGGTGCGGTTTCTTCTGATTTGAGCCGGTCTGGTCCAGTTTTATCCTGTCTCATCCGGTCAAAACCGGTTTGAGACGGTCTGGTCTTGTTTGAGCCAGTCAAAACCAGTTTGAGCCGGTCTGGTCTGGTTTGAGCTGATCAAAACCTGTTTGAGCCGGTTTGGCCCGGTTTTAGCCAGTCTGGGCCGGTCTTTTCCGGTTTGATGTGGTTTGAGCCGGTCTGGTCCAGTTTGATCCGGTCTCATCTGGTCAAAACCGATTTGAGCCGATTTGGCCCGGTTTTAGCCAGTCTGGGCTGGTCTGGTCAGGTTTGGTCCGGTTTGAGCCGGTCTGTTCCGATTTGATCCGGTCTGATCCGGTCAAAACCGGTTTGAGCCGGTTAAAACCGGTTTGAGGCGGTCTGGTCCCGTTTGATCCGGTTTCTGCCGGTCTGGTCCGGTTTGATCTGGTCTAATCTGGTCTAAACCGGTTTGAGCCGGTCTGGTCTTGTTTGAGTCAGACAAAACCAGTTGAAGCCAGTCAAAATCAGTTGGAGCCGCTCAAAACCGGTTTGAGACGGACTGGTCTGGTTTGAGCTGGTCAAAACCAGTTTGAGCCACTGTAATCTGGTCAAAACATGTTTGAGCCGGTCAAAACCGCTTTGAGTCGGTCGGGTCTGGGTTTAGCCGGTCTGATCTGGTTTGAGCCGGTCAAAACCGGTTTGAGCCAGTCTGGTCCGGTTTGAGCCTGTCTGTTGCGGTATGATCCGCTCTAATCTGGTCAAAACACGTTTGAGCCGGGCTGGTACAGTTAGAGTCTGGTTTGAGCCCTGTTTGAGCCGGTCTGGTCCAGTTTCACCTGGTCTAGTCCGGTCAAAACCGGTTTGAGCCCGTCTGGCCCGGTTTTAGCCGGTCTGGGCCAGTCTGGTCCGGTTTGATATGGTGTCATCCAGTCAAAACCGGTTAGATCCGGTCTGGTCCGGTTTGAGCTGGTTTGGTCTGGTTTGAGCAGGACAAAACTGGCTCAGGCCGGTCAAAATCAGTTTGAGCCGTTCTGGTCTTGTTTGAGCCGGTCAAAACCGGTTTGTGGCCTGGTTTTAGCCAGTCTGGCTGGTGTGGTCCGGTTTGGTCCGGCTTCAGCTGTTCTGGGACGGTCTGGTGCAGTTTCATCCGGTTTTAGCCGGTCTGGTCCGGTTTTATCCTGTCTCATCCGGTCAAAACCGGTTTGAGCCAGTCTCTTCTGGTTTGAATCTGTCAAAACCGGTTTGAGACAGTCCGGTCTGGTTTGAGGAGGTCTGGTCTGGTTTGAGCCGGTCAAAATCTGATTGAGCCGTTTTGGCCCGGTTTCAGGCGGTCTGGACCGGTCTGGTCCGGTTTGATCCGGTGTGAGCCGGTCTGGTCCAGTTTGATCTGGTGTCATCCGGTCAAAACCGGTTTGAGCCAGTCTGGTCCATTTTGAGCTGGTCTGGTCCGGTTTGAGCCAGTCTGGTCTGGTTTGAGCCGGTCAAAACTGGTTCGAGCCGGTTTGGTCAGCTTGAAGGCACTCAAAACCGATTCGAGCCTGTCTGAGCCGGTCTCGACCGGTTTGATCTGGTTTAATCAGGTCAAACCCGGTTTGAGCCAGTGAAAACCGGTTTTAGCCAGTCTGGAGTGGTTTGAGCTGGTCAAAACCGGTTTCAGCCGGTCAAAACCGGATTGAGCCAGTGAAAACCGGTTTGAACCGGTCTGGTCTGGTTTGAGCCGTTCAAAACCGGTTTGAGTCGGTCTGGTCTGGTTTGAGCCGGTCTGGTCTGGTTTGAGCCGGTCAAAATCGGCTCAGGCCGATCAAAACTCGTTTGAGCCGGTCTGGTCTGGTTTGAGCCGGTCAAAATCGGTTTGTGGCCCGATTTTATCCAGTCTGTGCAGGTCTGGTCCCGTTTGATCCGGTTTCAGCTGGTCTGGGCCGGTAGAGTCCGCTTTGATCCGGTCAAAACCGCTTTGAGACGGTCAAAACCAGTTTGAGCCGGTCTGGTCTGGTTTGAGCCGTTCTGGTGTAGTTTGAACCGGTCAAAACCGGTTTGAGCCGGTCTGGTCTGGTTTGAATGGGTCCAAACCGGTTTTTGGCCCAGTTTTAGGTGGTCTGGGCCGGTCTGGTCCAGTTTGATCTGATTTTAGCCGGTCTGGGAAGGTCTGATTCGGTTTGATCCAGTCTCATCCGGTGAAAACCGGTTTGAACCCGTCAAAACCGGTTTGAGCCCGTCTGGTGTGGTTTGAGCAGTTCAAAACCGGTTTGAGCTGGTCAAAACCGGTTTGAGCCGATCTGGTCTGGTTTGAGCCGGTCTGGTCTGGTTTGAGCCTGTTGAAACCGGTTCGAGCCGGTCAAAACCGGTTTGAGCAGGTTTGGTCTGTTTGAAACCAGTCAAAACCGATTTGAGCCTGTCTGAGCCGGTCTGGTCCGGTGTGATCCGGTTTGAAACGGTCTGGGCTGCTCTGGTCAGGTTTGATTCGATTTGAGCCGTTCTGTTCCGATTTGATCCGGTCTGAACCGTTCAAAACCGGCTTGATCTGGTTAAAACCGGTTTGAGCTGGTCTTGTCTCATTTGATTCGGTTTCCACCGGTCTGGTCCGGTTTGATCTGGTCAAAACCAGTTTCAGCCGGTCTGGTCTGGTTTGAGCCGGTAAAAACCGGTTCGAGCCGGTTAAAACCTGTTTGAGCCGGTTTGGCCTGGTTTTAGCCGGTCTGGGCCAGCCTGGTCCAGTTTGACCCGGTCTCATCCGTTGAAAACTGGTGTGAGCCGCTCTGGTCTTGTTTTAGCCGGTCTGGTCTGGTTTGAGCCGGTCACAACCGGTTTGAGCCAGTCTGGTCTGGTTTGAGCCGGTCAAAACCGGTTTCAGCCAGTTCGGCCCGATTTTAGGCCGTCTGGGCCGGTCTGGGCCGGTTTGATCCGGTTTGAGCCGGTCTGGGCCGTTCTGGTCCAGTTTGAACTGGTTTCAGCCAGTCTGGTCTGGTTTGAGCTGGTCAAAACCGATTTGAGCCGTTTTGGTCTTGTTTGAGCCAGTCAAAACCGGTCTGAGTTGGTTGGTCCCGGTTTTAGGTGGTATGCTCTGGTTTGAGCCGGTCAAAACCGGTTCGAGCCGTTCCCACCGGTTCGAGCAGGTCTGGTCCGGTTTGAGCCGGTCAAAACTGGTTTGACTCGGTCTGGCCTGGTTTTAGGCGTTCTGGGCTGGTCTGGTCCCATTTGATCCGGTTTGAGCCAGTCTGGTCAGGTTTGAGCCGGTCAAAACCGGTTTGAGCCGGTCTGATCTGGTTTGAGCCGATCAAAACCGGTTTGAGCCGTTCTGGTCTTTTTTGAGCCGGTCAAAACCGGTTTATGTCCCGGTTTTAGCCGGTCTGGTCCGGTTTGGTCCGGTTTGCTTCGGCTTCAGCTGTTCTGGGCCGGTCTGGTGCAGTTTCATCTGCTTTTAGCCGGTCTGGTCTGGTTTTATCCTGTCTCATCCGGTCAAAACCGGTTTGAGCCAGTCTCTTCTGGTTTGAACTTGTCAAAATCGGTTTGAGACAGTCTGGTCTGGTTTGAGCAGGTCTGGTCTGGTTTGAGCCGGTCAAAATCTGATTGAGCCGGTTTGGCCCGGTTTTAGCCTGTCTGGGCTGGTCTGGTTCGGTTTGAGTCAGTTTGAGACGGTTTGTGCTGGTCTGGTCCGGTGTGATCCGGTTTGAGAAGGTCTCATCCGGTTTGATCCGGTCTAATCTGGTCAAAACTGGTTTGAGCCGGTCAGGTCTGGTTTGAGCCAGGCAAAACAGGTTTGACCCGGTCTGGTCTGGTTTGAGCCGGACAAAATAGGTTTGAGCCGGTTTGGCACGGTTTTAGGCCGTCTAGGCCGGTCTGGTCCGGTTTTCTCCGGTTTGAGACGGTCTGGTCTGGTTTGAGCCGGTCTGGTCTGGTTTGAGCCGGTCAAAACCAGTTCGAGCCGGTTTGGTCTGGTTGAAGCCAGTCAAAACCGATTCAAGCCTGTCTGAGCCGGTCTGGTCCGGTTTGATCCGGTCTAATCAGGTCAAAACCGGTTTGAGGCGGTGAAAACCGGTTTTAGCCGGTCTGGAGTGGTTTGAGCGGGTGAAAACCGGTTCGAGCCGGTCCAACTGGTTCGAGCGGGTCTGGTCTGGTTTGAGCCGGTCAAAACCAGTTTGAGCCAGTCTGGCCCGGTTTTTGCCTGTCTGGGCCGGTCTGGTCTGGTTTGATCCGGTTTCAGCAGGTCTGGGCCTGTCTGGTCCGGTTTGATCCAGTGTGAGCCGGTCTGGTCTGGTTTGATCCGGTGTCATGCGGTCAAAACCGGTTTGAGCCGGTCTGGTCCGGTTTGTGCCGGTCTGGTCTGGTTTGAGCCAGTCAAAACCGGTTTGAGCTGGTCTGGTCTGGTTTGAGCCGGTCTGGTCTGGTTTGAGGTTGTTAAAACCGGTTCGAGCCGGTCAAAACCGGTTTGAGCCGGTTTGGTCTGGATAAAGCCAGTCAAAACCGGTTTCAGCCGGTCCGGTCCGGTTTGATCCGGTTTGAGCCGGTCTGGTCCGGTTTGATCTGGTCTGATCCGGTCAAAACCGGTTTGAGACGGTCTGGTCTGGTTTGAGCCAGTCAAAACCGATTTCAGCTGGTCTGTTCTAGTTTGAGCGGGTCTGGTCTGGTTTGAGCTGCTGAAAAACTGATTGAGCCAGTTTGACCCGGTTTTAGCCTGTCTGGGCCGGTCTGGTTCGGATTGAGCCAGTTTGAGCCGGTTTGTGCCGGTCTGGTCCGGTATGATCCGGTTTGAGAAGGTCTGGTCCGGTTTGATCCGGTCTAATCCGGTCAAAACCGGTTTGAGCCGGTCTGGTCTGGTTTGAGCCGCTCAAAACAGGTTCGAGCTGGTCTGGTCTGGTTTGAGCCGGTCAAAATAGGTTTGAGCCAGTTTGGCCCGGTTTTAGTCGGTCTGGGCCGGTCTGGTCCCGTTTGATCCGGTTTGAGCCGGTCTGGTCTGGTTTGAGTCAGTCAAAACCGGTTTGAGCTGGTCTGGCGTGGTTTTAGCCGGTCTGGGCTGGTCTGGTCCGGTTTGATCCGATTTTAGCCGGTCTGGGCTGGTCTGATTTGGTTTGATCCAGTCTCATACGGTCAAAACCGGGTTTAGCTGGTCAAAACCGGTTTCAGCTGGTCTGGTGTGGTTTGAGCAGGTCAAAACCGGTTTGAGCCAGTCAAAACCGGTTGGAGCCGGTGTGGTCTGTTTTGAGCTGGTCAAAACCGTCTCAGGCCGGTCAAAACAGGTTTGAGCCAGTCTGGTCTGGTTTGAGCTGGTCAAAATCGTTTTGTGGCCTGGTTTTAGCCGGTCTGGCCCGGTCTGGTCCGGTTTCCTCCGGCTTCGCCTGTTCTGGGCCGGTCTGGTGTGGTTTCATCTGGTCTGGGCTGGTGTGGTCCGGTTTGATCCTGTCTCATCCGGTCAAAAGCCGTTTCAGCTGGTCTGGTCTTGTTTGAGCTGGTTAAAACCGGTTTGAGACGGTTTGGCCCGGTTTTAGCTGGTCTGGGCCGGTCTGGTCTGGTTTGATCCGGTTTCATCTGGTCTGGGTCAGTCGAGTCCGGTTTGATCCGGTCAAAACCGCTTTGAGCCAGTCAACACCGGTTTGAGCCTGTCTGGTCTCGTTTGAGCCGGTCTGGTCTGGTTTGAGCCGGTCAAAACCGGCTAAGTTCGGTCAAAACCGGTTTGAGCCGGTCTGGTCTGGTTTGAGCCTGTCTGCTCTGGTTTGAACCGGTCAAAACCGGTTTGTGGCCCAGTTTTAGGCGGTCTGGGCCGGTCTGGTCCGGTTTAATCTGATTTTAGCCGTTCTGGGCTGGTCTGATTCGGTTTGATCCGGTCTCATCCGGTCAAAACGGGTTTTAGGAGGTCAAAACAGGTTTCAGTCGGTCTGGTGTGTTTTGAGCAGGTCAAAACTGGTATGAGCCGGTCTGGTCTGGTTTGAGCCGGTCAAAACCGGTTCGAGCTGGTCAAAACTGGTTTGAACCGGTCTGGTCTGGTTGGAGGCGGTCACAACTGGTTTGAGCTGGTATGGCCCGATTTGAACTGGTCTGGTCTGCTTTGAGACGGTCAAAACCGGTTTGAGCTGGTCAAAACCGGTTTGAGCCGGTCTCGTCTGGTTTGATCCAATTTTAGCCGGTCTGGGCCAGTCTGATTCGGTTTGATCCGGTCTCATCCGGTCAAAACCGGTTTTAGCTGGTCAAAACCGGTTTCATCCGGTCTCGTGTGGTTTGAACAGGTCAAAACCGGTTTGAGCTGGTCAAAACCGGTTTGAGCCGGTCTGGTCTGGTTTGATCCAGTCTCATCTGGTTTGTGCCGGTCAAAACCGGTTCGAGCCGGTCAATAATGATTTGAGCCGGTTTGGTCTGGTTGAAGCCAGTCAAAACCGATTCGAGCCTGTCTGAGCCGGTCTGGTCCTGTTTGATCCAGTCTAATCAGGTCAAAACTGGATTGAGCCAGTGAAAACCGGTTTTAGCCGGTCTGGAGTGGTTTGAGCCAGTCAAAACCAGTTTGAGCCGGTCAAAACCGGATTGTGCTAGTCAAAACCGGTTTGAACCAGTCTGGTCTGGTTTGAGCCAGTCAAAACCGGTTTGAGCTGGTCTGGCCCGCTTTTAGCCGGTCTGGGCTGGTCTGGTCCGGTTTGATCCGGTTTCAGCTGGTCTGGGCCTGTCTGGTCCAGTTTGATCCGCTGTGAGCCAGTCTGGTCTGGTTTGATCTGGTGTCATCCGGTCAAAACCGGTTTGAGCCGGTGTGGTTTGGTTTGAGATGGTCTGGTCTGGCTTGAGCCAGTCAAAACCGGCTCAGGCCGGTCAAAACCTGTTTGAGCCTGTCTGGTCTGGTTTGAGCCAGTCAAAACTGGTTTGTCGCCCCGTTTTAGCTGGTCTGGTCCAGTTTGCTCCGGCTTCAGCTGTTCAGGGCCGGTCTGGTGTGGTTTCATCCGGTTTGATCTGCTCTGGTCCGGTTTTATTCTGTCTCATCCGGTCAAAACTGGTGTGAGCCAGTCTCTTCTGGTTTGAGCCGGTCAAAACCGGTTTGAGCCAGTCTGGTCTGGTTTTAGCCGGTGTGGTCTGGTTTGAGCCGGTCAATACCGGTTTGAGCCGATCAAAACCGTTTTGAGCCGGTCTGGTCTGGTTTGAGCCGGTCTGGTCTGGTTTGAGCTGGTCAAAACCGGTTCGAGCCGGTCAAAACCGGTTTGAGCCGGTTTGGTCTGGATAAAGCCAGTCAAAACCAATTCCAGCCTGTCTGAGCCGGTCTGGTCCGGTTTGATCCGGTCTGATCTGGTCAAAACTGATTTGAGCCGGTTAAAACCAGTTTGAGCCGGTCTGGTCCGGTTTGATCCGGTCTAATCCGGTCTAAACCGGTTCGAGCCGGTCTGCTCTTGTTTGGGTCAGTCAAAACCGGTTCGAGCCAGTCAAAACCTGTTTGAGTAGGTTTGGCTCGGTTTTAGCCGGTCTGGGCCCGTCTAGCCCAGTTTGATCCGGTCTCATCGGGTCAAAACCAGTTTGAGCCGGTCTGGTCTTGTTTTAGCCGGTCTGGTCTGGTTTGAGCTGGTCAAAACAGGATTGAGCCAGTCAAAACCGGTTTGAGCCGGTCTGGTCTGGTTTGATCCGGTCTGGTCTGTTTTGAGCCAGTCAAAACTGGCTCAGTCCGATCAAAACTGTTTTGAGCCAGTGAGGCCTGGTTTGAGCAGTTGAAAACCGGTTTGTGGCCCGGTTTTAGGTGGTCTGGTCCAGTCTGGTATGGTTTGGTCAGATTTTAGCTGGTCTGGGCCGGTCTTATCCGGTTTGATCCGGTCTCATCCGGTCAAAACCGGTTTTGGCCGGTCAAAACCAGTTTGAGTCGGTCTGGTGTGGTTTGAGCAGGTCAAAACCGGTTTGAGCCGGTCAAAACCGGATTGAGCCAGTCAAAACCGGTTTGAAACGGTCTGGTCTGGATGGAGCCGATCAAAACTGGTTTGAGCCGGTCTGGCCCGGTTTTAGCCGGTCTGGGCCGGTATGGTTTGGTTTGATCCGGTTTCAGCCGGTCTGGGCCTGTCTGGTCCGGTTTGATCTGGTGTGAGCCGGTCTAGTCCGGTTTGATCCAGATTCATCCGGTCAAAACCGGTCTGAGCCGGTCTGGTCCGGTTTGAGCCTGTCTGGTCTGGTTTGAGACGGTCTGGTGTGGTTTGAGCTGGTCAAAACCGGTTTGTGGCCCGGTTTTACCTGGTCTGGCTCAGTCTGGCCCTGTTTACTCCGGCTTCAGCTGTTCTGGGCCAGTCTGGTGCGGTTTCATCCAGTTTGAGCCAGTCTGGTCCGGTTTTATCCTGTCTCATCCGGTCAAACCCGGTTTGAGCCGGTGTGGTCTGGTTTCAGCCAGTCAAAACCGGTTTGAGCCGGTCTGGTCTTGTTTGATCCGGTCTGGTCTGGTTTGAGCCGGTCTGGTCTGGTTTGAGCCAGTCAAAACCGGTTTGTGTCCCGGTTTCACCCGGTCTGGCCCGGTCTGGTTCGGTTTGCTCCGGCTTCAGCTGTTCTGGGCCGGTCTGGTGCGGTTTCAAACGGTTTGAGCCGGTCTGGTCCGGTTTTATCCTGTCTCATCCGGTCAAACCCGGTTTGAGCCGGTCTGGTCTGGTTTTAGCTGGTCAAAACCGGTTTGAGCTGGTCTGGTCTGGTTTGAGCCGGTCTGGTCTGGTTTGAGCCGGTCTGGTCTGGTTTGAGCCCGTCAAAACCGTCTCAGGACGGTCTAAACCAGTTTGAGCCGGTCTGTTCTGGTTTGAGCCGGTCAAAACCGGTTTCAGCCGATTTGGCCCGGTTTTAGCCGGTCTGGGCCGGTCTTTTCTGGTTTGATGCGGTTTGAGCCGGTCTGGTCCGGTTTGATCAGGTCTCATCCGGTCAAAACCGCTTTGAGCCGGTCTGGTCTGGTTTTAGCCGGTCAAATCCGGTTTGTGGCCCGGTTTTAGCTGGTCTGAGCCGGTCTGGTCCGGTATGATCCGTTTTCAGCTGGTCTGGGCCGGTCGAGTCCGGTGTGATCCGGTCAAACCCGCTTTGAGCCGGTCAAACCCGATTTTAGCCGGTCTGGTCTGGTTTGAGCCGGTCTGGGGTGGTTTGAGGCGGTCAAAACCGGCTCAGGTCGGTCAAAACCGGTTTCAGCCGGTCTGGTCTGTTTGGAACCGGTCAAAACCGGTTTGTGGCCCAGTTTTAGGCGGTCTGGGCCGGTCTCGACCGGGTTGATCCGATTTTAGCCAGTCTGGGCTGGACTGATTCGGTTTGATCCGTTCTCATCCGGTTAATACCGGTTTTAGGTGGTCAAAATCTGTTTCAGCCCATCTGGTGTGGTTTGAGCAGGTCAAAACCGGTTTGATCCGGTCTGGTCCGGTTTGAGGCGGTCTGGTCTGGTTTGAGCCGGTAAAAACCGCTTTGAGTCTGTCAAAACCGGTTTGAGCTGCTCTGGTCTGGTTTTATCCAGTCTGGTCTGGTTTGAGCCGGTCAAAACCGGCTCAGGTCGGTCAAAAGCGGTTTGAGCCGGTCTCGTCAGGTTTGAACCGGTCAAAACCGGTTTGTGGCCCAGTTTTAGGCGGTCTGGGACGGTCTGGTCCGGTTTGATCCGATTTTAGCGGTCTGGGCCGGTCTGGTCCAGTTTGATCCGGTCTCATCTGGTCAAAACCGGTTTCAGCTGGTCTGGTGTGGTTTGAGCAGGTCAAAACCGGTTTGAGCCGGTCAAAACCGTTTGAGCCGTCTGGTCTGGTTTGAGCCGGTCAAAACCGGCTCAGGTCGGTCAAAACCGGTTTGAGCCAGTCTGGTCTGGTTTGAGCTGGTCAAAACGGTTTGTGGCCCGGTTTTAGCTGGTCTGGGCGGTCTGGTCCGGTTGATCCGATTTTAGCCGGTCTGGTCTGGTTTGAGCTGGTCAAACCGTTTGAGCCGGTCTGGTCGGTTTGATCCGGTTTGAGCTGGTCTGGTCCGGTTTGATCCGGTCTCATCCGGTCAAAACCGGTTTCAGCTGGTCTGGTCTGGTTTGAGCTGGTCAAAACCGGTTTGAGCCGGTTTGGCCCGGTTTTAGCTGGTCTGAGCCGGTCTGGGCTGGTCTGGTCCGGTTTGATCTGGTTTGAGCCAGTCAAAACCGGTTTGATCCGGTCAAAACCGGTTTGAGCCGGTCAAAACCGGTTTGAGCTGGTCTGGTCTGGTTTGAGCCGGTCTGGGCGGTCTGGTCTGGTTTGATCGGTCAAAACCAGTTTGAGCCGGTCAAAACCGGTTTGAGCCGGTCTGTCTGGTTTGAGCCGGTCTGGTCTGGTCTGGTTTGAACCGGTCAAAACCGGTTTGTGGCCCAGTTTTAGGCGGTCTGGGCCGGTCTGGTCCGGTTTGATCCGATTTTAGCCGGTCTGGGCCGGTCTGATTCGGTTTGATCCGGTCTCATCCGGTCAAAACTGGTTTGAGCAGGTCAAAACCGGTTTCAGCCGGTCTGGTGTGGTTTGAGCAGGTCAAAACTGGTTTGAGCCGGTCTGGTCTGGTTTGAGCGGTCAAAACCGGTTCGAGCTGGTCAAAACCGGTTTGAACCGGTCTGGTCTGGTTGAGCCGGTCAAAACTGGTTTGAGCCGGTTTGGCCCGGTTTTAGCCGGTCTGGTCGGTTTGATCCGGTCTAATCAGGTCAAAACCGGTTTGAGCCGGTGAAAACCGGTTTTAGCCGGTCTGGAGTGGTTTGAGCCAGTCAAAACCAGTTTGAGCCGGTCAAAACCGGTTTGAGCAGTCAAAACCGGTTTGAACCAGTCTGGTCTGGTTTGAGCCGGTCAAAACCGGTTTGAGCGGTCTGGCCCGGTTTTAGCCGGTCTGGGCTGGTCTGGTCCGGTTTGATCCGGTTTCAGCTGGTCTGGGCCTGTCTGGTCCGGTTTGAGCCGTCTGGTCTGGTTTGAGCCAGTCTGGTCTGGTTTGATCTGGTGTCATCCGGTCAAAACCGGTTTGAGCCGGTTTGGTCTGGTTTGAGCTGGTCTGGTCTGGTTTGAGCAGTCAAAACCGGTTTCAGCCGGTCAAAACCGGTTTGAGCGGTCTGGTCTGGTTTGAGCCAGTCAAAACCGGTTTCAGCCGGTCAAAACCGGTTTGAGCTGGTCTGGTCCAGTTTGATCCGGTTTGAGCTGGTCAAAACCGGTTTCAGCCGGTCTGGTGTGGTTTCATCCGGTTTGAGCTGGTCTGGTCCGGTTTTATCCTGTCTCATCCGGTCAAAACTGGTTTGAGCCGGTCTCTTCTGGTTTGAGCCGGTCAAAACCGGTTTGAGCCAGTCTGGTCTGGTTTTAGCCGGTCTGGTCTGGTTTGAGCCGGTCAAAACCGGTTTGAGCCGGTCAAAACCGGTTTGAGCGGTCTGGTCTGGTTTGAGCCGGTCTGGTCTGGTTTGAGCTGGTCAAAACCGGTTTGAGCCGGTCAAAACCGGTTTGAGCCGGTTTGGTCTGGTTGAAGCCAGTCAAAACCGATTCGAGCCTGTCTGAGCCGGTCTGGTCTGGTTTGATCCGGTTTGATCTGGTCAAAACTGGTTTGAGCCGGTCAAAACCAGTTTGAGCCGGTCTGGTCTGGTTTGAGCCGGTCTGGTTTGAGCCGGTCTGGTCTGGTTTGAGCTGGTCTGGTTTGAGCCAGTCAAAACCGGTTTCAGCCGGTCAAAACTGGTTTGAGCGGTTTGGTCTGGTCTGGTTTGAGCCAGTCTGGTCGGTTTGATCCGGTTTGAGCTGGTCTGGGCGGTCTGATTCGGTTTGATCCGGTCTCATCCGGTCAAAACGGTTTGAGCGGTCAAAACCGGTTTGAGCCGGTCTGGTGTGGTTTGAGCAGGTCAAAACCGGTTTGAGCCGGTCAAAACCAGTTTGAGCTGGTCTGGTCTGGTTTGAGCGGTCTGGTCTGGTTTGAGTCAAAACCGGTTTGATCTGGTCTGGTTTTAGCCGGTCTGGTGGTTTGAGCGGTCTGGTCGGTTTGATCGGTCAAAACCGATTCGAGCCTGTCTGAGCGGTCTGGTCTGGTTTGAGCGGTCAAAACGGTTTGAGCCGGTCTGGTTTGAGCGGTCAAAACTGGTTTGAGCCAGTCTGGTCTGGTTTGAGCGGTCAAAACCGGTTTGTGGCCCAGTTTTAGCCGGTCTGGGCCTGTCTGGTCCGGTTTGATCGATTTTAGCGGTCTGGTCGGTTTGATCTGGTCTGGTTTGATCGGTCAAAACCGGTTTAGCGGTCAAAACCGGTTTCAGCCGGTCTGGTGTGGTTTGAGCAGGTCAAAACCGGTTTGAGCCGGTCTGGTCTGGTTTGAGCAGTCTGGTCTGGTTTGAGCCGGTCTGGTCTGGTTTGAGCCAGTCAAAACCGGTTTGTGGCCAGTTTTAGCGGTCTGGGCCGGTCTGGTCCTGTTTGATCCGGTTTGAGCCTGTCTGAGCGGTCTGGTGGTTTGATCCGGTCTCATCTGGTCAAAACCGGTTTGAGCCGTCAAAACCGGTTTGAGCCGGTCTGGTCTGGTTTGAGCAGGTCAAAACCGGTTTGAGCGGTCTGGTTTGAGCCTGTCTGGTCTGGTTTGAGCAGTCAAAACCGGTTTGAGCAGTCTGGTCTGGTTTGATCTGGTCTGGTTTGATCCGGTTTGAGCTGGTCAAAACCGGTTTGAGCCTGTCTGAGCGGTCTGGTCGGTTTGATCCGGTTTCAGCGGTCTGGTGTGGTTTGAGCGTCAAAACCGGTTTGAGCCGGTCTGGTCTGGTCTGGTTTGAGCGGTCAAAACCGGCTCAGGCGGTCAAAACCGGTTTGAGCCGGTCTGGTCTGGTTTGAGCCGGTCAAAACCGGTTTGTGGCCGGTTTCAGCCGGTCTGGGCGGTCTGGTCTGGTTTGATCCGGTCTGGTCTGGTTTGATCGGTCAAAACCGGTTTGAGCAGTCAAAACCGGTTTGAGCCTGGTCTGGTCTGGTTTGAGCCGGTCAAAACCGGCTCAGGTCGGTCAAAACGGTTTGAGCCGGTCTGGTCTGGTTTGAACCGGTCAAAACCGGTTTGTGGCCCAGTTTTAGGCGGTCTGGGCGGTCTGGTCTGGTTTGATCCGATTTTAGCCGGTCTGGGCGGTCTGATTCGGTTTGATCCGTCTCATCCGGTCAAAACCGGTTTGAGCCAGTCAAAACCGGTTTCAGCCGGTCTGGTGTGGTTTGAGCGGTCAAAACCGGTTTGAGCGGTCAAAACCGGTTTTGAGCCGTCAAAACCGGTTTGAGCCAGTCAAAACCGGTTTGAACCGGTCTGGTCTGGTTTGATCCGGTCTAATCAGTCAAAACCGGTTTTAGCCGGTCAAAACCGGTTTTAGCCGGTCTGGTGGTTTGAGCCGGTCAAAACCGGTTTCAGCCGGTCAAAACGGTTTGAGCAGTCAAAACCGGTTTGAACCGGTCTGGTCTGGTTTGAGCCGGTCAAAACCGGCTCAGGTCGGTCAAAACCGGTTTGAGCGGTCTGGTCTGGTTTGAGCCGGTCAAAACGGTTTGAGCGGTCTGGTGTGGTTTGAGCGGTCTGGTCCGGTTTGATCCGGTCTCATCTGGTCAAAACCGGTTTGAGCTGGTCAAAACCGGTTTGAGCCAGTCTGGTCTGGTTTGAGTCAAAACCGGTTTTAGCCGGTCTGGGCTGGTCTGGTCTGGTTTGATCCGGTCAAAACTGGTCTGGTTTGAGCGGTCAAAACCGGTTTGAGCGGTCTGGTCTGGTTTGAGCAGTCTGGTCTGGTTTGAGCCGGTCAAAACCGGTTTGAGCTGGTCAAAACCGGTTTGAGCCGGTCTGGTCTGGTTTGAGCCGGTCAAAACCGGTTTGTGGCCCAGTTTTAGGCGGTCTGGGCCGGTCTGGTCGGTTTGATCCGATTTTAGCCGGTCTGGTCGGTTTGAGCCAGTCTGGTCGGTTTGATCCGGTCTCATCCGGTCAAAACGGTTTGAGCCGTCAAAACCGGTTTCAGCCGGTCTGGTGGTTTGAGGTCAAAACCGGTTTGCGGTCAAAACGGTTTGAGCCGTCTGGTCTGGTTTGAGCCGGTCTGGTCTGGTTTGAGCGGTCAAAACCGGTTTTAGCCGGTCAAAACCGGTTTGATCCGGTTTGAGCGGTTTGGTCTGGTTTGAGCAGTCAAAACCGGTTTGAGTCTGGTCTGGTTTGAGCCGGTCTGGTCCGGTTTGATCCGGTCTAATCAGGTCAAAACCGGTTTGAGCCGGTGAAAACCGGTTTGAGCCGGTCTGGTCTGGTTTGAGCCGGTCAAAACGGTTTGAGCCAGTCAAAACGGTTTGAGCCGGTCTGGTCTGGTTTGAGCCGGTCAAAACCGGTTTGAGCGGTTTGGCCGGTTTTAGCGGTCTGGGCGGTCTGGTCCGGTTTGATCGGTTTTAGCCGGTCTGGGCGGTCTGGTCCGGTTTGATCGGTCTCATCGGTCAAAACCGGTTTGAGCGGTCAAAACCGGTTTAGCCGGTCTGGTCTGGTTTGAGCGGTCAAAACCGGTTTGAGCCGGTCAAAACCGGTTGAGCCGGTCAAAACCGGTTTGAGCAGTCTGGTCTGGTTTGAGCCGGTCAAAACCGGTTTGTGGCCCAGTTTTAGGCGGTCTGGGCCGGTCTGGTCGGTTTGATCCGTTTTAGCGGTCTGGGGTCTGGTCGGTTTGATCTGGTCTGGTTTGAGCCTGTCAAAACCGGTTTGAGCCGGTCAAAACCGGTTTCAGCCGGTCTGGTCTGGTTTAGCGGTCAAAACCGGTTTGAGCCGGTCAAAACCGGTTTGAGCCGTCTGGTCTGGTTTGAGCCGGTCTGGTCTGGTTTGAGCGGTCAAAACCGGTTTGAGCGGTCAAAACGGTTTGAGCCGGTCTGGTCTGGTTTGATCCAGTCAAAACCGGTTTGAGCGGTCTGGGCCGGTCTGGTCCGGTTTGAGCGGTCTGGGCGGTCTGGTCCGGTTTGATCTGGTCAAAACCGGTTTGAGCCGGTGAAAACCGGTTTGAGCTGTCTGGTCTGGTTTGAGCCGGTCAAAACTGGTCTGGTCTGGTCGGTTTGATCCGGTTTAGCTGGTCTGGGCGGTCTGGTCTGGTTTGATCCGATTTTAGCCGGTCTGGTCTGGTCGGTTTGATCCGGTCTAATCAGGTCAAAACCGGTTTGAGCCAGTCAAAACCGGTTTGAGCGGTCTGGTGTGGTTTGAGCGGTCAAAACCGGTTTGAGCCGGTCAAAACCGGTTTGAGCCGGTCTGGTCCGGTTTGAGCGGTCAAAACCGGTTTGAACGGTCTGGTCTGGTTTGAGCGGTCTGGTTTGAGCAGTCTGGTCTGGTTTGAGCCAGTCTGGTCTGGTTTGAGCGGTCTGGTTTGAGCGGTCTGGTCGGTTGATCCGGTTTCAGCGGTCAAAACCGGTTTGAGCAGTCAAAACCGGTTTGAGGTCTGGTCTGGTTTGAGCCGGTCAAAACCGGCTCAGGTCGGTCAAAACCGGTTTGAGCCGGTCTGGTCTGGTTTGACCGGTCAAAACCGGTTTGTGGCCCAGTTTTAGCGGTCTGGGCGGTCTGGTCTGGTTTGATCCGATTTTAGCCGGTCTGGGCCGGTCTGATTCGGTTTGATCCGGTCTCATCTGGTCAAAACCGGTTTGAGCCAGTCAAAACCGGTTTCAGCCGGTCTGGTGTGGTTTGAGCGGTCAAAACCGGTTTGAGCCGTCTGGTCTGGTTTGAGCCGGTCAAAACCGGTTTGAGCCGGTCAAAACCGGTTTGAGCCGGTCTGGTCTGGTTTGATCCGGTCTAATCAGGTCAAAACCGGTTTGAGCCTGTCTGGGCCGGTCTGGTCGGTTTGATCCGGTCAAAACCGGTTTCAGCGGTCAAAACCGGTTTGAGCAGTCAAAACCGGTTTGAACGGTCTGGTCTGGTTTGAGCCGGTCAAAACCGGTTTGAGCAGTCAAAACCGGTTTGAGCGGTCTGGTCTGGTTTGAGCCGGTCAAAACCGGTTTGTGGCCGGTTTTAGCGGTCTGGGCGGTCTGGTCGGTTTGATCCGATTTTAGCCGGTCTGGTCTGGTCTGGTCGGTTTGAGCCAGTCAAAACTGGTTTGAGCGGTCTGGTCTGGTTTGAGCGTCTGGTCTGGTTTGATCGGTTTGTGGCCCAGTTTTAGGCAGTCTGGGCGGTCGGGTATGGTTTGATCTGATTTTAGCTGGTCTGGGCGGTCTGATTCGGTTTGATCCGGTCTCATCCGGTCAAAACCGGTTTGATCGGTCAAAACCGGTTTCAGCCGGTCTGGTCTGGTCTGGTTTGAGGTCAAAACCGGTTTGAGGTCAAAACCGGATTGAACCGGTCTGGTCTGGTTTGATCTAGTCTAATCAGGTCAAAACCGGTTTAAGCTGGTGAAAACCGGTTTTACACGGTCTGGAGTGGTTTGAGCAGGTCAAAACCGGTTTCAGCCAGTCAAAAACGGATTGAGGCAGTCAAAACCGGTTTGAACCAGTGTGGTCTGGTTTGAGCCAGTCAAAACCGGCTCAGGTCGGTCAAAACCGGTTTGAGCCAGTCTGGTCTGGTTTGCACCGGTCAAAACCGGTTTGTGGCCCAGTTTTAGGCGGTCTGGGCGGTCTGGTCGGTTTGATCCGATTTTGCGGTCTGGGCGGTCTGATTCGGTTTGATCCGGTTTCAGCCGGTCTGGTCTGGTTTGAGTCAAAACCGGTTTTAGCGGTCAAAACCGGTTTGAGCGGTCTGGTCTGGTTTGAGCCGGTCTGGTCTGGTTTGAGCGGTCAAAACCGGTTCGAGCCTGTCAAAACCGGATGGAGCCGGTTTGGTCTGGTTGAAGCCAGTCAAAACCGATTCGAGCCTGTCTGAGCCCGTCTGGTCCGGTTTGATACGGTCAAATCAGGTCAAAACTGGTTTGAGCTGGTGAAAACCGGATTGAGCCAGTCAAAACCGGTTTGAACCGGTCTGGTCTGGTTTGAGCCGGTCAAAACCGGCTCAGATCAGTCAAAACCGGTTTAAGCTGGTCTGATCTGGTTTGAACCGGTCAAAACCTGTTTGTGGCCCAGTTTTAGGCGGTCTGGGCGGGTCTCTTCCGGTTTGAGCCGATTTTATCTGGTCTTGGCCGGTCTGATTAGGTTTGATCCGGTCTCATCCGGGCAAAACCGGTTTTATTCGGTCAAAACCGGTTTCAGCCGGTCTGGAGTGGTTTGAGCCGGTCAAAACCGATTTGAGCCGGTCAAAACTGGATTGAGCCAGTCAAAACCGGTTTGAACCGGTCTGGTCTGGTTGGAGCCGGCGAAAACCAGTTTGAGCCCATCTGGCCCGGTTTTAGCTGGTCTGGGCCTGTCTGGTCCGGTTTGATTCGGTGTGAGCCAGTCTGGTCTGGTTTGATCCAGTGTCATCCGGTCAAAGCCGGATTGAGCCGGTCTGGTCCGTTTTGAGACTGTCTGGTGTGGTTTGAGCCAGTCAAAACCGGCTCAGGCCGGTCAAAACCGGTTTGAGCCGGTCTGGTCTGGTTTGAGCCAGTCAAAACCGGTTTGGTCTGGTTTGAGCTGGTGAAAACCGGTTTGAGCCAGTCTGGTCTGGTTTGAGCCAGTCTGGTCTGGTTTGATCTGGTTTGAGCCTGTCAAAACCTGATTGAGCCGGTTTGGCCTGGTTTTAGCCTGTCTGGGCCGGTCTGGTCTGGTTTGATCTGGTTTGAGCGGTCTGGTCTGGTCGGTTTGAGCCGGTCTGGGCCGGTCTGGTCCAGTTTGATCCGGTCTCATCTGGTCAAAACCGGTTTGAGCGGTCTGGTCTTGTTTGAGCCGGTCAAAATAGGTTTGAGCCGGTCTGGTCTGGTTTGAGCCGGTCAAAATAGGTTTGAGCCGGTCTGGTTTGAGCAGGTCAAAACCGGTTTGAGCCTGTCTGAGCCGGTCTGGTCTGGTTTGATCCGGTCTGAGCCAGTCTGGTCTGGTTTGAGCGGTCAAAACCGGTTTGAGCGTCTGGTCTGGTTTGAGCAGTCAAAACGGTTTGAGCGGTCTGGTCCGGTTTGAGCGGTCTGGTCGGTTTGATCTGGTCTGGTTTGATCCGATTTTAGCCGGTCTGGGCCGGTCTGGTCCGGTTTGATCCAGTCTCATCCTGTCAAAACCGGTTTCAGCCGGTCAAAACCAGTTTGAGCCTGTCTGGTGTGGTTTGAGCCGGTCAAAACCGGTTTGAGCTGGTCAAAACCGGATTGAACCGGTCTGGTCTGGTTTGAGCGGTCTGGTCTGGTTTGAGCCGGTCAAAACCGGCTCAGGTCGGTCAAAACCGGTTTGAGCCAGTCTGGTCTGGTTTGAGCCAGTCAAAACCGGTTTGTGGCCCAGTTTTAGCCGGTCAAAACCGGTTTAGCGGTCTGGCCGGTCTGGTCCGGTTTGCTCGGCTTCAGCTGTTCTGGGCCAGTCTGGTGTGGTTTCATCCGGTTTGAGCTGGTCTGGTCGGTTTATCCTGTCTCATCCAGTCAAACCTGGTTTGAGTCAGTCACTTCTGGTTTAAGCTGGTCAAATCTGGTTTGAGCCAGTCTGGTCTGGTTTGAGCCGTCTGGTCTGGTTTGAGCCTGTCAAAACCTGATTGAGCCGGTTTGGCCTGGTTTTAGCCTGTCTGGGCCGGTCTGGTCTGGTTTGATCTGGTTTGAGCGGTTTGAGCTGGTCAAAACCGGTTTGAGTCTGGTCTGGTCTGGTCTGGTCTGGTTTGAGCAGGTCAAAACCGGTTTGATCCAGTCTAATCTGGTCAAAACCGGTTTGAGCCGGTCTGGTCTGGTTTGAGCCGGTCAAAACTGGTTTGAGCCAGTCTGGTCTGGTTTGAGCCGGTCAAAATAGGTTTGAGCCGGTTTGGCCTGGTTTTAGGCGGTCTGGGCGGTCTGGTCCCGTTTGATCTGGTTTGAGCGGTCTGGTCTGGTTTGAGCCGGTCTGGTTTGAGTCAAAACCGGTTTGTGGCCCAGTTTTAGCGGTCTGGTCTGGTTTGAGCCAGTCTGGTCTGGTTTGAGCCGTCTGGTCCGGTTTTAGCGGTCTGGGCCGTCTGGTCCGGTTTGATCCGGTCTCATCTGGTCAAAACCGGTTTCAGCGGTCAAAACCGGTTGAGCCGTTTGGTGTGGTTTGAGCGGTCAAAACGGTTTGAGCGGTCTGGTGTGTTTTGAGCTGGTCAAAACCGGTTTGAGCTGGTCTGGTCTGGTTTGAGCTGGTCAAAATAGGTTTGAGCGGTTTGGCCCGGTTTTAGCGGTCTGGGCAGTCTGGTCCGGTTTGATCCAGTTTTAGCGGTCTGGGCCTGTCTGGTCGGTTTGATCCGGTCTCATCCGGTCAAAATCAGTTTCAGCCAGTCAAAACCGGTTTGAGCCGGTCTGGTGTGGTTTGAGCCGGTCAAAACCGGTTTGAGCGGTCAAAAGTGGTTTGAGCCATTCAAAACTGGTTTGAGCCGGTCAAAACCGGTTTGAGCTGGTCTGGTCTGGTTTGAGCCAGTAAAAACTGGTTTGAGCCGGTCTGGCCCGGTTTTAGCCAGTCTGGGCCAGTCTGGTCCAGTTTGATCCGGTTTGAGCGGTCTGGGCTGGTTGAGTCCGGTTTGATCCGGTCAAAACCGGTTTGAGCGGTCAAAACCGGTTTGGTCTGGTTTGAGCCAGTCAAAACCGATTGAGCCTGTCTGGGCGGTCTGGTCCGGTTTGATCGGTTTGAGCCGGTCTGGGCCGGTCTGGTCCGGTTTGATCTGGTTTGAGCCGGTCTGGTCCAGTTTGATCCGGTCTGATCCGGTCAAAACCGGTTTGAGCCAGTTAAAACCGGTTTGAGCGGTCTGGGCGGTCTGGTCCCGTTTGATTCGGTTTCTGCTGGTCTGGTCGGTTTGATCGGTCTCATCTGGTCAAAACCGGTTTGAGCCGGTTAAAACCTGTTTGAGCCAGTTTCGCCCAGTTTCAGCGGTCTGGGCGGTCTGGTCCGGTTTGATCCGGTTTGAGCCGGTCTGGGCTGGTTGAGTCCGGTTTGATCCGGTCAAAACCGGTTTGAGCCGGTCTGGTCTGGTTTGAGCCAGTCAAAACCGGTTTGGTCTGGTTTGAGCCGGTCTGGTCGGTTTGATCCGGTTTGACCCGGTCTTGGCCGGTCTGGTCAGGTTTGATCTGGTTTGAGCCGGACTGGTCTGGTTTGATCCGGTCTCATCCGGTCAAAACCGGTTTGAGCCAGTTAAAACCGATTTGAGGCGGTCTGGTCCCGTTTGATTCGGTTTCTGCTGGTCTGGTCCGGTTTGATCGGTCTCATCGGTCAAAACCGGTTTGAGCCGGTTAAAACCTGTTTGAGCCAGTTTCGCCCAGTTTCAGCCGGTCTGGGCCGGTCTGGTTTGATCCGGTTTGAGCCGGTCTGGGCCGGTCTGGTCCTGTTTGATCCGGTGTGAGCCAGTCTGGACCGGTTTGATCCAGTGTCATCCGGTTAAAACCGGTTTGAGCCGGACTGGTCTGGTTTGAGCTGGTCAAAACCGGTTTGAGCCAGTTTGGCCGGTTTTAGCCGTCTGGGCGGTCTGGTCCAGTTTGATCCGTTTGAGCCGGTCTGGGCTGGTTGAGTCCGGTTTGATCTGGTCAAAACCGGTTTGAGCCGGTCAAAACCGGTTTGAGCCGGTCTGGTCTGGTTTGAGCCGGTCTGGTCTGGTTTGAGCTGGTCAAAACCGGTTCGAGCCGGTCAAAACCGTTTGAGCCGGTTTGGTCTGGTTGAAGCCAGTCAAAACCGATTGAGCCTGTCTGAGCCGGTCTGGTCCGGTTTGATCGGTTTGAGCCGTCAAAACCGGTTTGAGCTGTCAAAACCGGTTTAGCCGGTCTGGTGGTTTGAGCCGTCAAAACCGGTTTGAGCTGTCAAAACCGGTTTGAGCCTGTCTGAGCCGGTCTGGTTTGAGTCAAAACCGGTTTGAGCTGGTTAAAACCGGTTTGAGCCGGTCTGGTCCGGTTTGATCCGGTTTCAGCCGGTCTGGGTCTGTCTGGTCTGGTTTGATCTGGTGTGAGCCAGTCTGGTCCGGTTTGATCCGGTGTCATCTGGTAAAAACCGGTTTGAGCCGCTCTGGTCCGGTTTGAGCCATTCTGGTCTGGTTTGAGTCGTTCTAAACCGGCTCAGGCTGGTCAAAACCTGTTTGAGCCGGTCTGGTCTGGTTTCAGTTGGTCAAAACCGGTTTGTGGCCCGCTTTCAGCCGGTCTGGGCCGGTCCGGTCCTGTTTGATACGGTTTCAGCTGGTCTGGGCCGGTCGAGTCTGGTTTCATCCGGTCAAAACCGCTTTGAGCCGGTCAAAACTGCTTTGAGACGGTCTGGTCTGGTTTGAGCCGGTCAAAACCGGTTTGAGCCGGTCTGGCCTCGTTTGAATCGGTCAAAACCGGTTTGTGGCCCAGTTTTAGGCAGTCTGGGCCGGTCGGGTATGGTTTGATCTGATTTTAGCTGGTCTGGGCCGGTCTGATACAGTTTGATCCGGTCTCATCCAGTCAAACCCGGTTTTATCCGGGCAAAACCGGTTTCAGCCGGTCTGGTGTTGTTTGAGCCGGTCAAAACCGGTTTGTGCCGGTCAAAACCAGATTGAACCGGTCTGGTCTGGTTTGAACTTGTCTAATCAGGTCAAAACCGGTTTAAGCTGGTGAAAACCGGTTTTACACGGTCTGGAGTGGTTTGAGCAGGTCAAAACCGGTTTCAGCCAGTCAAAAACGGTTTGAGCAGTCAAAACCGGTTTGAGCCGGTTTGGTCTGGTTTGATCCGGTGTGAGCGGTCTGGTTTGAGCCAGTCAAAACCGGCTCAGGTCGGTCAAAACCGGTTTGAGCCAGTGTGGTCTGTTTTGCACCGTTCAAAACTGGTTTGTGGCCCAGTTTTAGGCGGTCTGGGCCGGTCTGGTCCGGTTTGATCCGATTTTTGCCGGTCTGGGCCGGTCTGATTCGGTTTGATGTGGTCTCATCCGGTCAAAACTGGATTTAGCCGGTCAAAACCGGTTTGAGCCGGTCTGGTCTGGTTTGAGCCGGTCTGGTCTGGTTTGACCTGGTCAAAACCGGTTCGAGCCTGTCAAAACCGGATGGAGCCGGTTTGGTCTGGTTGAAGCCAGTCAAAACCGATTCGAGCCTGTCTGAGCCCGTCTGGTCCGGTTTGATACGGTCAAATCAGGTCAAAACTGGTTTGAGCTGGTCTGGTTTGAGTCAAAACCGGTTTGAGCCAGTCAAAACCGGTTTGATCTGGTCTGGTTTGAGCCGGTCAAAACCGGTTTGAGCAGTCAAAACCGGTTTGAGCTGGTCTGATCTGGTTTGAACCGGTCAAAACCTGTTTGTGGCCCAGTTTTAGGCGGTCTGGGCGGGTCTCTTCCGGTTTGAGCCGATTTTATCTGGTCTGGGCGGTCTGATTCGGTTTGATCCGGTCTCATCGGTCAAAACCGGTTTGATCTGGTCAAAACCGGTTTCAGCCGGTCTGGTCTGGTTTGAGCCGGTCAAAACCGGTTTGAGCGGTCAAAACGGTTTGAGTCAAAACCGGTTTGAACCGGTCTGGTCTGGTTTGAGCGGTCAAAACCAGTTTGAGCCGGTTTGGCCCGGTTTTAGCTGGTCTGGGCCTGTCTGGTCGGTTTGATCTGGTTTGAGCCGGTCTGGTCTGGTTTGATCCGGTGTCATCCGGTCAAAACGGTTTGAGCGGTCTGGTCCGGTTTGAGACTGTCTGGTGTGGTTTGAGCCAGTCAAAACCGGCTCAGGCCGGTCAAAACCGGTTTGAGCCGGTCTGGTCTGGTTTGAGCCAGTCAAAACCGGTTTGTGGCCCAGTTTTAGCTGGTCTGGCCCGGTCTGGTCCGGTTTGCACCGGCTTCAGCTGTTCTGGGCCGGTCTGGTGCGGTTTCACCCGATTTGAGCCGGTCTGGTCCGGTTTTATCATGTCTCATCCGGTCAAAACCGGTTTGATCCGGTCTGGTCTGGTTTGAGCTGGTGAAAAACCGGTTTGAGCCAGTCTGGTCTGGTTTGAGCCAGTCTGATCTGGTTTTATGTGGTCAAAACCTGACTGAGCCAGTTTGGCCTGGTTTTAGCCTGTCTGGGTCGGTCTGGTTCTGTTTGAGATGGTTTGAGCCGGTTTGTGCTCGTCTGGTCGGGTATGATCCGGTTTGGGAAGGTCTGGTCCAGTTTGATCCGGTCTATTCCGGTCAAAACCGGTTTGAGCCGGTCAGGTCTCGTTTGAACCGGTCAAAACAGGTTCGACCCGGTCTGGTCTGGTTTGAGCCAGTCAAAATAAGTTTGAGCTGGTTTGGCACGGTTTTAGGCGGTCTGGGCCGTTCTGGTCCGGTTTGATCCGGTCTGAGCCAGTCTGGTCTGGTTTGAGCCGGTCAAAACCGGTTTGAGCCGGTCTGGTCTTGTTTGAGACAGTCAAAAGAGGTTTGAACCGGTTTGGCCCGGTTTTAGGCGGTCTCGGCTGATCTGGTCTGGTTTGATCATGTTTTGCCCATCTGGGCCCATCTGGTCCGGTTTGATCCAGTCTCATCCTGTCAAAATCGGTTTCAGCCTGTCTAAACCAGTTTGAGCCTGTCTAGTGTGTTTTGAGCCGGTCAAAACCGGTTTGAGCTGGTCAAAACCGGATTGAACCGGTCTGGTCTGGTTTGAGCCGGTCTGGTCTGGTTTGAGCCGGTCAAAACCAGCTCAAGTCGGTCAAAACCGGTTTGTGCCCGTCTGGTCTGTTTTGAGCCAGTCAAAACCAGTTTGTGGCCCAGTTTTAGCCGGTCTGGCCCGGTCTGGTCCGGTTTGCTCCGGCTTCAGCTGTTCTGGGCCAGTCTGGTGTGGTTTCATCCGGTTTGAGCTGGTCTGGTCCGGTTTTATCCTGTCTCATCCAGTCAAACCTGGTTTGAGTCAGTCACTTCTGGTTTAAGCTGGTCAAATCTGGTTTGAGCCAGTCTGGTCTGGTTTGAGCCGGTCTGGTCTGGTTTGAGCCTGTCAAAACCTGATTGAGCCGGTTTGGCCTGGTTTTAGCCTGTCTGGGCCGGTCTGGTTTGGTTTGAGCCGGTTTGAGCTGGTTTGTGTTGGTCTGGTCTGGTATGATACGGTTTGTGAAGGTCTGGTCCGGTTTGATCCAGTCTAATCTGGTCATAATCGGTTTGAGCCGGTCAGGTCTGGTTTGAGCCCGTCAAAACAGGTTCGACCCAGTCTGGTCTGGTTGGAGCCGGTCAAAATAGGTTTGAGCCGGTTTGGCATGGTTTTAGGCGGTCTGGGCTGGTCAGGTCCCGTTTGATCTGGTTTGAGCTGGTCTGGTCTGGTTTGAGCCGGTCAATATAGGTTTGAGACGTTTTGGCCAAGTTTTAGGTGGTCTGTGCCATTCTGTTCAGGTTTGATCCGGTTTTAGCCGGTCTGGGCCCGTCTGGTCCGGTTTGATCCGGTCTCATATGGTCAAAATTGGTTTCAGCCGGTCAAAACCGGATTGAGCCAGTTTGGTGTGGTTTGAGCCGGTCAAAACCGGTTTGAGCCGGTCTGGTGTGTTTTGAGCTGGTCAAAACCGGTTTAAGCTGGTCTGGTCTGGTTTGAGCTGGTCAAAATAGGTTTGAGCGGGTTTGGCCTGGTTTTAGACGGTCTGGGCCGGTCTGGTCCGGTTTGATCCAGTTTTAGCCGGACTGTACCCGTCTGGTCCGGTTTGATACGGTCTCATCCGGTCAAAATCAGTTTCAGCCAGTCAAAACCGGTTTGAGCCGGTCTGGTGTGGTTTGAGCCGGTCTAAACCGGTTTGTGCCGGTCAAAAGTGGTTTGAGCCATTCAAAACTGGTTTGAGCCGTTCAAAACCGGATTGAACTGGTCTGGTCTGGTTTGAGCCAGTAAAAACTGGTTTGAGCCGGTCTGGCCCGGTTTTAGCCAGTCTGGGCCAGTCTGGTCCAGTTTGATCCGGTTTGAGCCGGTCTGGGCTGGTTGAGTCCGGTTTGATCCGGTCAAAACTGGTTTGAGCCGGTTTGGTCTGGTTGAAGCCAGTCAAAACCGATTCGAGTCTGTCTGAGCCGGTCTGGTCCGGTTTGATCCGGTTTGACCCGGTCTTGGCCGGTCTGGTCAGGTTTGATCTGGTTTGAGCCGGACTGTTCCAATTTGATCCGGTCTGATCCGGTCAAAACCGGTTTGAGCCAGTTAAAACCGATTTGAGGCGGTCTGGTCCCGTTTGATTCGGTTTCTGCTGGTCTGGTCCGGTTTGATCCGGTCTAATCTGATCAAAACCGGTTTGAGCCGGTTAAAACCTGTTTGAGCCAGTTTCGCCCAGTTTCAGCCGGTCTGGGCCGGTCTGGTCCCGTTTGATCCGGTTTGAGCCGGTCTGGGCCGGTCTGGTCCTGTTTGATCCGGTGTGAGCCAGTCTGGACCGGTTTGATCCAGTGTCATCCGGTTAAAACCGGTTTGAGCCGGACTGGTCTGGTTTGAGCTGGTCAAAACCGGTTTGAGACAGTTTGGCCCGGTTTTAGCCAGTCTGGAGCGGTCTGGTCCAGTTTGATCCGGTTTGAGCCAGTCTGGGCCGGTCGAGTCCGGTTTGTCCCACTCAAAACCGGTTTGAGCCGGTCAAAACCGTTTTGAGCCGGTCTGGTCTGGTTTGAGACGGTCTGGTCTGGTTTGAGCTGGTCAAAACCGGTTCGAGCCGGTCAAAACCGGTTTGAGCCGGGTTGGTCTGGATAAAGCCAGTCAAAACTGATTCCAGCCTGTCTGAGCCGGTCTGGTCCGGTTTGATCCGGTTTGAGCTGGTCTGGCCTGGTCTGGTCCGGTTTGATCCAGTTTGAGCCGATCTGGTCCGGTTTGATCCGGTCTGATCCGGTCAAAACCGGTTTGAGCTGGTTAAAACCGGTTTGAGCCGGTCTGGTCCGGTTTGATCCGGTTTCCGCCGGTCTGGTCCGGTTTGATCTGGTCTAATCCGGTCTAAACCGGTTTGAGCCGGTCTGGTCTTGTTTGAGCCGGTCAAAACCGGTTTGGTCTGGTTGAAGCCAGTCAAAACTGGTTTGAGCCGGTTTGGCCCGGTTTTAGCTGGTCTGGGCCGTCTGGTCCGGTTTGATCCGGTCTCATCTGGTCAAAACCGTTTTGAGCCGGTCTGGTCTGGTTTGAGACGGTCTGGTCTGGTTTGAGCTGGTCAAAACCGGTTCGAGCCGGTCAAAACCGGTTTGAGCCGGGTTGGTCTGGATAAAGCCAGTCAAAACTGATTCCAGCCTGTCTGAGCCGGTCTGGTCCGGTTTGATCCGGTTTGAGCTGGTCTGGCCTGGTCTGGTCCGGTTTGATCCAGTTTGAGCCGATCTGGTCCGGTTTGATCCGGTCTGATCCGGTCAAAACCGGTTTGAGCTGGTTAAAACCGGTTTGAGCCGGTCTGGTCCGGTTTGATCCGGTTTCCGCCGGTCTGGTCCGGTTTGATCTGGTCTAATCCGGTCTAAACCGGTTTGAGCCGGTCTGGTCTTGTTTGAGCCGGTCAAAACTGGTTCAAGCCAATCAAAACATGTTTGAGCCGGTTTGGCCCGGTTTTAGCTGGTCTGGGCCCGTCTGGTCCGGTTTGATCCGGTCTCATCTGGTCAAAACCAGTTAGAGCCGGTCTGGTCTTGTTTTAGCCAGTCTGGTCTGGTTTGAGCTGGTCAAAACACGATTGAGCCAGTCAAAACCTGTTTGAACCGGTCTGGTTTGGTTTGACCCGGTCAAACCGGTTTGAGCTGGTCTGGTCTAGTTTGAGCCGGTCTGGTCTGGTTTGAGTCGGTCAAAACCGGTTTGTGGCCCGGTTTTAGGCAGTCCGGGCCAGACTGGTTCGGTTTGTTCAGATTTTAGCCGGTCTGGGCCGCTCTGATCCGGTTTCATCCGGTCTCATCTGGTCAAAACGGGTTTGAGCTGGTCAAATACGGTTTGAGCCGGTCTGGTGTGGTTTGAGCAGATCAAAACCAGTTTGAGCCGGTCAAAACCGGATTGAGCCAGTCAGAACCGGTTTGAACTGTTCTGGTCTGGATAAAGCCTGTCAAAACCGATTCGAGCCTGTCTGAGCCGGTCTGGTCCGGTTTGATCCGGTCTCATCCGGTCAAAACCAGTTTGAGCCGGTCTGGTCTTGTTTTAGCCAGTCTGGTCTGGTTTGAGCTGGTCAAAACCGTTTGAGCCGGTCAAAACCGGTTTGAGCGGTCAAAACGGTTTGAGCCGGTCTGGTGTGGTTTGAGCCGGTCAAAACCGGTTTGAGCTGGTCTGGTCTGGTTTGAGCCGGTCTGGTCTGGTTTGAGCCGGTCAAAACCGGTTTCAGCCGGTCTGGTCTGGTCTGGTTTGAGCCAGTCTGGGCCGGTCTGATTCGGTTTGATCCGATTTTAGCCGGTCTGGGCCGGTCTGGTCCGGTTTGATCCGGTCTCATCCGGTCAAAACCGGTTTGAGCTGGTCAAAACCGGTTTGAGCCGGTCTGGTGGTTTGAGCGGTCAAAACCAGTTTGAGCCGGTCAAAACCGTTTGAGCCGGTCAAAACTGGTTTGAGCGGTCTGGTCTGGTTTGAGCCTGTCAAAACCGATTCGAGCCTGTCTGAGCCGGTCTGGGCCGGTCTGGTCCGTTTGATCCGGTCTCATCCGGTCAAAACCGGTTTGAGCCGTCTGGTCTGGTTTGATCCGGTTTGAGCTGGTCTGGTCTGGTTTGAGCCGGTCTGGTCTGGTTTGAGCCGGTCAAAACCGTTTGAGCCGGTTTGGCCGGTTTTAGCTGGTCTGGGCCGGTCTGGTCTGTTTGATCCGGTCTCATCCGGTCAAAACCGTTTGAGCCGGTCTGGTCTGTTTTAGCCAGTCTGGTCTGGTTTGAGCTGGTCAAAACCGGTTTGAGCCGTCAAAACCGGTTTGAGCCGTCTGGTCTGGTTTGAGCCGGTCAAAACCGGTTTGAGCTGGTCTGGTCTGGTTTGAGCCGGTCTGGTCTGGTTTGAGCCGGTCAAAACCGGTTTGTGGCCCAGTTTTAGCCGGTCTGGGCCGTCTGGTCGGTTTGATCCGATTTTAGCCGGTCTGGGCCGTCTGGTCCGGTTTGATCCGGTCTCATCCGGTCAAAACCGGTTTGAGTCAAAACCGGTTTCAGCCGGTCTGGTGGTTTGAGCAGGTCAAAACCGGTTTGAGTCAAAACCGGTTTGAGCCGTCAAAACCGGTTTGAACCGGTCTGGTTTGAGCCGTCAAAACCGGTTTGAGTCTGGTCTGGTTTGAGCTGGTCTGGTCCGGTTTGATCTGGTCTCATCCGGTCAAAACCGGTTTGAGCCGGTCTGGTTTGAGCTGGTCTGGTCTGGTTTGAGCGGTCTGGTCTGGTTTGAGCCGGTCAAAACGGTTTGAGCGGTTTGGCCGGTTTTAGCGGTCTGGGCCGGTCTGGTCTGGTTTGATCGGTTTAGCCGGTCTGGGCCGTCTGGTCCGGTTTGATCCGGTTTCAGCCGGTCTGGTCCGGTTTGAGCCTGTCAAAACCGGTTTGAGCCGGTTTGGCCGGTTTTAGCGGTCTGGGCGGTCTGGTCCGGTTTGATCGGTCTCATCGGTCAAAACCGGTTTGAGCTGGTCTGGTCTGGTTTGAACCGGTCTGGTCTGGTTTGAGCCGGTCAAAACCGGTTTGAGCCGTCAAAACCGGTTTGAACCGGTCTGGTCTGGTTTGAGCCGGTCAAAACTGGTTTGAGCGGTCTGGTCCGGTTTGAGCCGGTCTGGGCGGTCTGGTCCGGTTTGATCCGGTTTGAGCCAGTCTGGGCCGGTCTGGTCCGGTTTGATCCAGTTTGAGCCGGTCTGGTCCAGTTTGATCCGGTCTCATCGGTCAAAACCGGTTTGAGCCGTCAAAACCGGTTTGAGCCGTCTGGTCTGGTTTGAGCCGGTCAAAACCGGTTTGAGCGGTCTGGTCCGGTTTGAGCCGTCAAAACCGGTTTGAGCGGTCTGGTCTGGTTTGAGCTGGTCAAAACCGGTTTGAGCGGTCTGGTCCGGTTTGATCCGGTTTGAGCCAGTCTGGGCCGGTCTGGTCCAGTTTGATCCGGTTTGAGCCGGTCTGGGCCAGTCTGGTCTGGTTTGATCGGTCTCATCCGGTCAAAACGGTTTGAGCCGGTCAAAACCGGTTTGAGCCGGTCTGGTCTGGTTTGAGCCGGTCTGGTCTGGTTTGAACCGGTCAAAACCGGTTGAGCCAGTCAAAACCGGTTTGATCCGGTTTGAGCCAGTCAAAACCGATTGAGCCTGTCTGAGCCAGTCTGGTCTGGTTTGATCCGGTTTGAACGAGTCTGGCCCGGTCTGGTCCGGTTTGATCCAGTTTGAGCTGATCTGGTCGGTTCGATCCGGTCTGATCCGGTCTAAACCGGTTTGAGCTGGTTAAAACTAGTTTGAGCCGGTCTGGTCCAGTTTGATCCGGTTTCCACCGGTCTGGTCTGGTTTGATCTGGTCTAATCCAGTCTAAACCGGTTTGAGCCGGTCTGGTCTTGTTTGAGCCGGTCAAAACCGGTTTGAGCCGATCAAAACCTGTTTGAGCCGGTTTGGCCCAGTTTTAGCCGGTCTGGGCCCATCTTGTCCGGTTTGATCTGGTCTCATCCGGTCAAAACCGGTTTGAGCCAGTCTGGTCTTGTTTTAGCCAGTCTGGTCTGGTTTGAGCTGGTCAAAACAGGATTGAGCCAGTAAAAACCTATTTGAACCGGTCTGGTTTGGTTTGAGCTGGTCAAACCGGTTTGAGCCGGTCTGGTCTAGTTTGAGCCATTCTGGTCTAGTTTGAGCCGGTCAAAACCGGTTTGTGGCCCGGTTTTAGGCAGTCTGGGCCAGACTGTTTCGGTTTGTTCAGATTTTAGCCAGTCTGGGCCGGTCTGATCCAGTTTGATCTGGTCTCATCCGGTCAAAATGGATTTGAGCCGGTCAAATCCGGTTTGAGCCGGTCTGGTGTGGTTTGAGCAGGTCAAAACCGGTTTGAGTCGGTCAAAACCGGAATGAGCCAGTCAAAACCGGTTTGAACCGTTCTGGTCTGGATAAAGCCTGTCAATACCGATTCGAGCCTGTCTGAGCCGGTCTGGTCCAGTTTGATCCGGTCTATTCCGGTCCAAACCGGTTTGAGCCCGTCAGGTCTGGTTTGAGCCGGTCAAAACATGTTCAACCCAGTCCGGTCTGGTTTGAGCCAGTCAAAATAAGTTTGAGCTGGTTTGGCATGGTTTTAGGCGGTCTGGGCCTTTCTGGTCCGGTTTGATCCGGTTTGAGCCAGTCTGGTCTTGTTTGAGACGGTCAAAACCGGTTTGATCCGGTTTGAGCCAGTCTGGTCTGGTTTGAGCGGTCTGGGCCGGTCTGGTCCGGTTTGATCCGGTTTTAGCCGGTCTGGGCGGTCTGGTCGGTTTGATCCGGTCTCATCCGGTCAAAACCGGTTTGAGCCTGTCAAAACCGGTTTGAGCCGGTCTGGTGTGGTTTGAGCGGTCAAAACCGGTTTGAGCGGTCAAAACCGGTTTGAGGTCAAAACCGGTTTGAGCCGGTCAAAACTGGTTTGAGCCGGTCTGGTCTGGTTTGAGCCGGTCTGGTCTGGTTTGAGCCGGTCAAAACCGGCTCAGGTCAGTCAAAACCGGTTTGAGCCAGTCTGGTCTGGTTTGAGCCAGTCAAAACCGGTTTGGCCGGTTTTAGCGGTCTGGGCCGGTCTGGTCGGTTTGATCGGTTTCAGCCGGTCTGGGCCAGTCTGGTCTGGTTTGATCCGGTTTGAGCCGGTCTGGTCCGGTTTGATCCGGTCTCATCCGGTCAAAACTGGTTTGAGCCAGTCTGGTCTGGTTTGATCCGGTCAAAACCGGTTTGAGCCGGTCTGGTCGGTTTGAGCCTGTCTGGTCTGGTTTGAGCCGGTCAAAACCGGTTTGAGCCGGTTTGGTCTGGTTTTAGCCAGTCTGGGCCGGTCTGGTCCGGTTTGAGCGGTCTGGTCCGGTTTGATCTGGTTTGAGCTGGTCTGGTCTGGTCGGTTTGATCGGTTTGAGCCGGTCTGGTCGGTTTGATCCGGTCTCATCTGGTCAAAACTGGTTTGAGCCGGTCTGGTCTGGTTTGAGCCGTCAAAACCGGTTTGAGTCTGGTCTGGTTTGAGCCGGTCAAAATAGGTTTGAGCCGGTTTGGCCCGGTTTTAGCCGGTCTGGGCGGTCTGGTCCGGTTTGATCCGGTTTGAGCTGGTCTGGTCTGGTTTGAGCCGGTCAAAACCGGTTTGAGCAGTCAAAACCGGTTTGTGGCCCAGTTTTAGGCGGTCTGGGCCGGTCTGGTCTGGTTTGAGTCAAAACCGGTTTTAGCGGTCTGGGCCGTCTGGTCCGGTTTGATCCGGTCTCATCTGGTCAAAACCAGTTTGAGCCGGTCAAAACCGGTTTGATCCGGTTTGAGCTGGTCTGGTCTGGTTTGAGCCAGTCAAAACCGGTTTGAGCCGGTCTGGTCTGGTTTGAGCTGGTCAAAACGGTTTGAGCCGGTCTGGTCTGGTTTGAGCGGTCAAAATAGGTTTGAGCGGTCTGGTCCAGTTTGATCCGGTTTGAGCGGTCTGGTTTGAGCCGGTCTGGGCCGGTCTGGTCCGGTTTGATCCGGTCTCATCCGGTCAAAACCGGTTTCAGCCGGTCAAAACCGGTTTCAGCCGGTCTGGTGTGGTTTGAGCCGGTCAAAACCGGTTTGAGCCAGTCAAAACTGGTTTGAGCCAGTCAAAACCGGTTTGAGCCGGTCAAAACTGGTTTGAGCGGTCTGTCTGGTTTGAGCCAGTCAAAACCGGTTTGAGCTGGTCTGGCCGGTTTTAGCCAGTCTGGGCCGGTCTGGTCTGGTCCAGTTTGATCTGGTTTGAGCCGGTCTGGTGGTTTGAGCCGGTCTGGTTTGATCCGGTCAAAACCGGTTTGAGCCGGTTTGGTCTGGTTGAAGCCAGTCAAAACCGGTTTGAGCCTGTCTGAGCCGGTCTGGTCCAGTTTGATCCGGTTTGAGCCGGTCTGGGCCGGTCTGGTCCGGTTTGATCTGGTTTGAGCCGGTCTGGTCCGGTTTGATCTGGTCTCATCCGGTCAAAACCGGTTTGAGCCGGTCAAAACCAGTTTGAGCCGGTCTGGTCCGGTTTGATCCGGTTTGAGCCGGTCTGGTCCGGTTTGATCTGGTTTGAGCCGTCAAAACCGGTTTGAGCCGGTCTGGTCTGGTTTGAGCCGGTCAAAACCGGTTTGAGCAGTCAAAACCGGTTTGAGCCGGTTTGGCCCGGTTTTAGCCAGTCTGGGCCGGTCTGGTCCAGTTTGATCCGGATTGAGCCGGTCTGGGCCGGTCTGGTCCTGTTTGATCCAGTGTGAGCCAGTCTGGACCGGTTTGATCCGGTGTCATCCGGTTAAAACCGGTTTGTGCCGGTCTGGTCTGGTTTGAGCCAGTCAAAACCGGTTCAAGCCGGTCAAAACCAGTTGGAGCCGCTCAAAACCGGTTTGAGCTGGACTGGTCTGGTTTGAGATGGTCCAAACTGGTTTGAGCCGGTTTGGTCTGGTTTTAGCCAGTCTGGGGCGGTCTGGTCCAGTTTGATCTGGTTTGAGCCGGTCTGGTCCGGTTTGAGCCTGTCAAAACCGATTTGAGCCGGTTTGGTCTTGTTTGAGCTGGTCAAAACCTGTCTGAGCCAGTTTGGTCCGGATATTCCGGTCTGGGCCGGTCTGGTCTGGTTTGATCCGGACTCATCCGGTCAAAACCGGTTTGAGCTGGTCTGGTCTTATTTTAGCCGGTCTGCTGTGGTTTGAGCCGGTCAAAACCAGTTCGAGCCGTTCCAACCGGTTCGAGCAGGTCTGGTCCGGTTTGAGCCGGTCAAAACCGGTTTGAGTCTGTCTGGCCTGGGTTTAGCCAGTCTGGGCCGGTCTGGTCCTGTTTGATCCGGTTTCAGCCGGTCTGCGCCGGTCTGGTCCAGTTTGATCCGGTGTGAGCCAGTCTGGATCGGTTTGATCCGGTGTCATCCGGTTAAAACCGGTTTCTCCCGGTCTGGTCTGGTTTGAGCTGGTCTGGTCTGGTTTGAGCCAGTCAAAACTGGTTCGAGCCGGTCAAAACCAGTTGGAGCCGCTCAAAACCGGTTTGAGCCGGACTGGTCTGGTTTGAGCTGGTCAAAACCAGTTTGAGCCAGTTTGGCCCGGTTTTAGCCAGTCTGGGGCGGTCTGGTCCAGTTTGATCCGGTTTGAGCCGGTCTGGGCCGGTCGAGTCCAGTTTGATCTGGTCAAAACCGGTTTGAGCCGGTTTGGTCTGGTTGAAGCCAGTCAAAACCGGTTTGAGCCTGTCTGAGCCGGTCTGGTCGGTTTGATCGGTTTGAGCGGTCTGGTTTGAGCGGTCTGGTTTGAGCAGTCAAAACCGGTTTGAGCCGGTCAAAACGGTTTGAGCGGTCTGGTCCGGTTTGATCGGTTTGAGCGGTCTGGTCTGGTTTGATCCGGTCATCCGGTCAAAACCGGTTTGAGCCGGTCAAAACCGGTTTGAGCCTGTCTGAGCCGGTCTGGTTTGAGCAGTCAAAACCGGTTTGAGCGGTCTGGTCCGGTTTGAGCGGTCTGGCCGGTCTGGTCGGTTTGATCTGGTTTGAGCGGTCTGGTCCGGTTTGATCTGGTCTCATCCGGTCAAAACCGGTTTGAGCTGGTCTGGTCTCGTTTTAGCCGATCTGGTCTGGTTTGAGCTGGTCAAAACCGGTTCAAGCTGGTCAAAACCGGTTTGAGCCGGTCTGGTCTGGTTTGAGCCGGTCAAAACTGGTTTGAGCTGGTTCGGCCCGGTTTTAGGCTGTCTGGGCCGGTCTGGTAAGGTTTGATCCGGTTTGAGCCAGTCTGGGCCAGTCTGGTCCGGTTTGATCCGGTCTAATCAGGTCAAAACCGGTTTGAGCCGGTGAAAACCGGTTTTAGCCGGTCTGGTGTGGTTTGAGTCGGTCAAAACAGGTTTGAGCTGGTCAAAACCGGATTGAGCCAGTCAAAACCGGTTTGAACCGGTCTGGTCTGGTTTGAGCCGGTCAAAACCAATTTGAGCTGGTCTGGCCCGGTTTTAGCCGGTCTGGGCCGATCTGGTCCGGTTTGATCCGTTTTCAGCTGGTCTGGGCCCATCTGCTCTGCTTTGATCCAGTGTGAGCCGGTCTGGTCCGGTTTGATCCGGTGTCATCCGGTCAAAACCGGTTTGAACCAGTCTGGTTCGGTTTGAGCCGGTCTGGTCTGGTTTGATCTGGTTTGAGCGGTCTGGTTTGAGCCGGTCAAAACCGGTTTGAGCCTGTCTGGTCTGGTTTGAGCCTGTCAAAACCGGTTTGTGGCCCAGTTTTAGGCGGTCTGGGCGGTCTGGTCTGGTTTGATCCGGTTTCAGCTGGTCTGGGCGGTCTGGTCCGGTTTGATCTGGTTTGAGCTGGTCTGGTCGGTTTGATCCGGTTTCAGCTGGTCTGGGCCGGTCTGGTCTGGTTTGATCCGGTTTGATCCGGTTTGAGCCGGTCTGGTTTGAGCGGTCTGGTCTGGTCTGGTTTGAGCTGGTCAAAACCGGTTGAGCCAGTCAAAACCGGTTTGAGCCGGTCTGGTCTGGTTTGAGCCTGTCAAAACCGGTTTGAGCCGGTTTGGCCCGGTTTTAGCCGGTCTGGGCGGTCTGGTTTGAGCGGTCTGGTTTGATCCGGTTTGAGCCAGTCTGGTCCGGTTTGATCCGGTCTCATCCGTCAAAACCGGTTTGAGCGGTCTGGTCTGGTTTGAGCCGGTCAAAACCGGTTTGAGCCGGTTTGGCCTGGTTTTAGCCGGTCTGGGCCAGTCTGGTCTGGTTTGAGCGGTCTGGTTTGATCCGGTTTGAGCTGGTCTGGTCTGGTCTGGTTTGAGCCGGTCTGGGCCGGTCTGGTCCGGTTTGATCCGGTCTAATCAGGTCAAAACCGTTTGAGCCGGTCAAAACCGGTTTTAGCCGGTCTGGTCTGGTTTGATCCGGTCAAAACCGGTTTGAGCTGGTCAAAACCGGTTGAGCCAGTCAAAACCGGTTTGAACCGGTCTGGTCTGGTTTGAGCGGTCAAAACCGGTTTGAGCTGGTCTGGCCCGGTTTTAGCCGGTCTGGGCCGGTCTGGTCGGTTTGATCCGGTTTCAGCCGGTCTGGGCCTGTCTGGTCTGGTTTGATCCGGTTTGAGCGGTCTGGTCGGTTTGATCCGGTGTCATCCGGTCAAAACCGGTTTGAACCAGTCTGGTTCGGTTTGAGCCGGTCTGGTCTGGTTTGAGCCTGTCTGGTCGGTTTGATCGGTCTCATCCGGTCAAAACCGGTTTGAGCCTGTCTGGTCTGGTTTGAGCCTGTCAAAACCGGTTTGTGGCCCAGTTTTAGGCGGTCTGGGCGGTCTGGTCCAGTTTGATCCGGTTTCAGCTGGTCTGGGCGGTCTGGTCCGGTTTGATCTGGTTTGAGCTGGTCTGGTCGGTTTGATCCGGTTTCAGCCGGTCTGGGCCTGTCTGGTCTGGTTTGATCCGGTTTGATCCGGTTTGAGCCTGTCTGAGCCGGTCTGGGCCTGTCTGGTCTGGTTTGAGCTGGTCAAAACCGGTTGAGCCAGTCAAAACCGGTTTGAGCCGGTCTGGTCTGGTTTGAGCCTGTCAAAACCGGTTTGTGGCCGGTTTTAGCCGGTCTGGGCCGGTCTGGTCCAGTTTGATCCGGTTTCAGCTGGTCTGGGCGGTCTGGTGCGGTTTCATCCGGTTTGAGCTGGTCTGGTCGGTTTGATCCGGTCAAAACCGGTTTGAGCGGTCTGGTCTGGTTTGAGCCGGTCTGGGCCGGTCTGGTCCGTTTGATCCGGTTTGAGCTGGTCTGGTCCGGTTTGAGCCGGTCAAAACCGGTTTGAGCCAGTCTGGTCTGGTTTGAGCCGGTCAAAACTGGTTTGAGCCGGTTTGGCCCGGTTTTAGCGGTCTGGGCCGGTCTGGTCCGGTTTGATCGGTCTCATCCGGTCAAAACCGGTTTGAGCCAGTCTGGTCTGGTTTGAGCCTGTCTGAGCCGGTCTGGGCGGTCTGGTCTGGTTTGATCCGGTCTCATCGGTCAAAACCGGTTTTAGCCGGTCTGGGCGGTCTGGTCGGTTTGATCCGATTTTAGCGGTCTGGGCGGTCTGATTCGGTTTGATCCGGTCTCATCTGGTCAAAACCGGTTTGAGCCAGTCAAAACCGGTTTGAGCCAGTCTGGTCTGGTTTGATCCGGTCTAATCAGGTCAAAACCGGTTTGAGCCGGTCAAAATCGGTTTGAGCCGGTCTGGTCTGGTTTGAGCCAGTCAAAACCGGTTTGAGCAGGTCAAAACCGGTTTGAGCCGGTTTGGTCTGGTTTGATCTGGTCAAAACCGGTTTGAGCCTGTCTGAGCCGGTCTGGTCAGTTTGATCCGGTTTGAGCCTGTCTGAGCCGGTCTGGGCGGTCTGATTCGGTTTGATCGGTTTGAGCGGTCTGGTCCGGTTTGATCTGGTTTGAGCCGGTCAAAACTGGTTTGAGCCGTTAAAACCGGTTTGAGCCTGTCTGAGCCGGTCTGGTCTGGTTTGATCCGGTTTGAGCCGGTCTGGTCGGTTTGATCTGGTCAAAACCAGTTTGAGCCAGTCTGGTCTGGTTTGAGCCGGTCAAAACCGGTTCGAGCTGGTTAAAACCTGTTTGAGCAGGTTTGGCCTGGTTTTAGCCGGTCTGGGCCGGCCTGGTCCAGTTTGATCCGGTCTCATCCGGTCAAAATTGGTTTGAGCCAGTCTGGTCTGGTTTGAGCGGTCTGGTCTGGTGTGAGCCAGTCAAAATAGGTTTGAGCCGGTTTGGCCCGGTTTTAGGCGGTCTGGGCCGGTCTGGTCCGGTTTGATCTGGTTTTAGCCGGACTGGACCCGTCTGGTCCGGTTTGATACGGTCTCATCCGGTCAAAATCGGTTTCAGCCGGTCAAAACCGGTTTGAGCGGTCTGGTGTGGTTTGAGCTGGTCAAAACAGGTTTGAGCCGGTCAAAACTGGTTTGAGCGGTCAAAACCGGTTTGAGCCATTCAAAACCGGATTGATCTGGTCTGGTCTTGTTTGAGCCAGTAAAACTGGTTTGAGCCGGTCTGGCCGGTTTTAGCCAGTCTGGGCGGTCTGGTCCAGTTTGATCCTGTTTGAGCGGTCTGGGCCGGTCTGGTCCGGTTTGATCGGTCAAAACCGGTTTGAGCTGGTTTGGTCTGGTTGAGCCAGTCAAAACCGATTCGAGCCTGTCTGAGCCGGTCTGGTCCGGTTTGATCCGGTTTGATCCGGTTTCAGCCGGTCTGGTCAGGTTTGATCTGGTTTGAGCGGTCTGGTCAGTTTGATCCGGTTTGAGCCAGTCAAAACCAGTTTGAGCCGGTTAAAACTGGTTGGAGGTGGTCTGGTCCGTTTGATTCGGTTTCCGCTGGTCTGGTCCGGTTTGATCCGGTCTCATCCGTCAAAACCGGTTTGAGCCGGTCTGGTCTGGTTTGAGCCGGTCAAAACTGGTTTGAGCCGGTCAAAACCGGTTTGAGCCAGTTTCGCCCAGTTTCAGCCAGTCTGGGCCGATCCGGTCCCGTTTGATCCGGTTTGAGCCGGTCTGGGCCAGTCTGGTCCTGTTTGATCCGGTGTGAGCCAGTCTGGACCGGTTTGATCCGGTGTCATCCGGTTAAAACCGGTTTGTGCCGGTCTGGTCTGGTTTGAGCTGGTCAAAACCGGTTCGAGCCGGTCAACATCAGTTGGAGCCGCTCAAAACCGGTTTGAGCTGGACTGGTCTGGTTTGAGCTGGTCCAAACCGGTTTGAGCCGGTTTGGCCTGGTTTTAGCCAGTCTGGCGCGGTCTGGTCCAGTTTGATCCGGTTTGAGCCGGTCTGGTCCGGTTTGAGCCTGTCAAAACCGATTTGAGCTGGTTTGGTCTTGTTTGAGCCGGTCAAAACCTGTCTGAGCCGGTTTGGCCCGGTTATGGCGGTCTGGGCCGGTCTGGGCCGGTCTGGTCCGGTTTGATCCGGTCTCATCTGGTCAAAACCGGTTTGAGCTGGTCTGGTCTTATTTTAGCTGGTCTGCTCTGGTTTGAGCCGGTCAAAACCGGTTCAAGCCGTTCCAACCGGTTCGAGCAGTTCTGGTCCGGTTTGAGCCTGTCAAAACCGGTTTGAGTCTGTCTGGCCTGGTTTTAGCCAGTCTGGCCGGTCTGGTCTGGTTTGATCCGGTTTGAGCCGGTCTGGGCGGTCTGGTCCGGTTTGAGCCGGTCTGGTCCGGTTTGAGCCAGTCTGGACCGGTTTGATCCGGTGTCATCCGGTTAAAACCGGTTTGAGCCGGTCTGGTGTGGTTTGAGCTGGTCTGGTCTGTTTGAGCCAGTCAAAACTGGTTTGAGCCGGTCAAAACTGGTTTGAGCCGTCAAAACCGGTTTGAGCTGGTCTGGTCTGGTTTGAGCTGTCAAAACCGGTTTGAGCCGGTTTGGCCCGGTTTTAGCCAGTCTGGGCGGTCTGGTCCAGTTTGATTTGGTTTGAGCCGGTCTGGGCCGGTCTGGTCTGGTTTGATCCGGTCAAAACCGGTTTGAGCGGTTTGGTCTGGTTGAGCCAGTCAAAACCGGTTTGAGCCTGTCTGAGCCGGTCTGGTCCGGTTTGATCTGGTTTGAGCGGTCTGGGCCGGTCTGGTCCGGTTTGATCTGGTTTGAGCCGGTCTGGTCCGGTTTGATCGGTTTGAGCCAGTCAAAACCGGTTTGAGCGGTCAAAACGGTTTGAGCCGGTTTGGCCCGGTTTCAGCCGGTCTGGGCCAGTCTGGTCGGTTTGATCTGGTTTGAGCGGTCTGGTCCGGTTTGATCTGGTCTCATCCGGTCAAAACCGGTTTGTGGCCCAGTTTTAGGCGGTCTGGGCGGTCTGGTGGTTTGATCGGTTTGAGCCGGTCTGGGCCAGTCTGGTCGGTTTGATCGGTCTAATCAGGTCAAAACCGGTTTGAGCCAGTCAAAACCGGTTTAGCCGGTCTGGTGGTTTGAGCCGGTCAAAACCGGTTTGAGCGGTCAAAACCGGTTTGAGCAGTCTGGTCTGGTTTAGCCAGTCTGGGCGGTCTGATTCGGTTTGATCCGGTTTCAGCTGGTCTGGGCCGTCTGGTCTGTTTGATCCGGTTTGAGCGGTCTGGTCAGTTTGATCCGGTGTCATCGGTCAAAACCGGTTTGAGCCAGTCTGGTCTGGTTTGAGCCGGTCTGGTCTGGTTTGAGCGGTCAAAACCGTTTGAGCCGGTCTGGTTTGAGCCGGTCAAAACCGGTTTGAGCCGGTCTGGTCTGGTTTGAGCCGGTCAAAACCGGTTTGTGGCCGGTTTTAGCCGGTCTGGGCGGTCTGGTCCGGTTTGATCGGTTTCAGCTGGTCTGGGCGGTCTGGTGGTTTGATCCGGTTTGATCCGGTCAAAACCGGTTTGATCTGGTCAAAACCGGTTTGAGCGGTCTGGTCTGGTTTGAGCTGGTCAAAACCGTTTGAGCCGGTCTGGTCCGTTTGATCCGGTTTGAGCCGGTCTGGTTTGAGCGGTCAAAACCGGTTTGAGCCGTCAAAACCGGTTTGAGCCGGTCTGGTCTGGTTTGAGCTGTCAAAACTCGTTTGAGCCGGTTTGGCCGGTTTTAGCGGTCTGGGCCGGTCTGGTCCGGTTTGATCCGGTCTCATCTGGTCAAAACCGGTTTGAGCCAGTCTGGTCTGGTTTGATCCGGTTTGAGCGGTCAAAACCAGTTTGAGCCGGTCAAAACCGGTTTGAGCGGTCTGGTCTGGTTTGAGCCGGTCAAAACCGGTTTGAGCGGTCTGGCCCGGTTTTAGCCAGTCTGGGCCGGTCTGGTCCGGTTTGATCCAGTTTGAGCCGTTCTGGGCCGGTCTGGTCCAGTTTGATCCAGTGTGAGCCAGTCTGGTTCGGTTTGATCCGGCGTCATCCGGTCAAAAGTGGTTTGAGCCGGTTTGGTCTGGTTTGAGCTGGTCTGGTCTGGTTTGAGCTGGTCAAAACTGGTTCGAGCCGGTCAAAACCAGTTGGAGCCTGTCAAAACCGGTTTGAGCCAGACTGGTCTGGTTTGAGCCGGTCAAAACCGGTTTGAGCCAGTTTGGCCCGGTTTTAGCCAGTCTGGGCCGGTCTGCTCCGGTTTGATCCGGTTTGAGCCGGTCTGGGCCGGTCGAGTCCGGTTTGAGCCGGTCAAAACCATTTTGAGTCAGTCTGGTCTGGTTTGATCCGGTCTGGTTTGGTTTGAGCTGGTCAAAACCGGTTTGTGGCCTGATTTTAGCAAGTCTGGGCAGGTCTGGTCCCGTTTGATCTGGTTTCAGCTGGTCTGGGCCGGTCGAGTCCAGTTTGATCCAGTCAAAACCGGTTTGAGCCGGTCAAAACCGGTTTGAGCTGGTCTGGTCTGGTTTGAGCCGGTCTGGTCTGGTTTGAGCTGGTCAAAACCGGTTTGAGCCATTCTGGTCTGGTTTGAACGGGTCCAAACCGGTTTTTGGCCCGGTTTTAGGAGGTCTGGGCCGGTCTGGTCCGGTTTGATCTGATTTTAGCTGGTCTGGGCCGGTCTGATTCGGTTTGATCCGGTCTCATCCGGTCAAAACTGGTTTGAGCCGGTCAAAACCGATTTGAGCCAGTCTGGTGTGGTTTGAGCAGGTCAAAACCGGTTTGAGCGGTCAAAACGGTTTGAGCGGTCTGGTCTGGTTTGAGCTGGTCAAAACCGGTTGAGCCGGTCAAAACCGGTTTGAGCCGGTCTGGGCGGTCTGGTCGGTTTGATCCGGTTTGAGCCGGTTTGAGCGGTCTGGTCCGGTTTGATCCGGTTTGAGCGGTCTGGTCTGGTTTGAGCAGTCTGGTCTGGTTTGAGCCGGTTTGGTCTGGTTTGAGCCGGTTTGGTCTGGTTTGATCCGGTCAAAACTGGTTTGAGCCGGTTAAAACCGGTTTGAGCTGGTCTGGTCCGGTTTGATCCGGTTTCAGCCGGTCTGGTCCGGTTTGAGCCGTCAAAACCGGTTTGAGCCGTCTGGTCTGGTTTGAGCCGTCAAAACCGGTTTGAGCCGGTCTGGGCGGTCTGGTCGGTTTGAGCCGGTTTGGTCTGGTTTGATCCGGTCTCATCTGGTCAAAACCGGTTTGATCCGGTCTCATCTGGTCAAAACCGGTTTGAGCCGGTCAAAACCGGTTTGAGCGGTCTGGTCTGGTTTGATCCGGTCAAAACCGGTTTGAGCCGGTCTGGTCTGGTTTGAGCCAGTCAAAATAGGTTTGAGCGGTCTGGTCCGGTTTGAGCTGGTCTGGTCCGGTTTGATCTGGTTTGAGCCGGTTTGGCCCGGTTTTAGCCGGTCTGGGCTGGTCTGGTCCGGTTTGATCTGGTCTCATCCGGTCAAAACGGTTTGAGCCGGTCAAAACCGGTTTGAGCCTGTCTGAGCCGGTCTGGTGTGGTTTGAGCCGGTCAAAACCGGTTTGAGCGGTCAAAACTGGTTTGAGCCGTCAAAACCGGTTTGAGCCGGTCTGGTCCGGTTTGATCCGGTTTGAGCTGGTCTGGTCTGGTTTGAGCCGGTCAAAACTGGTTTGAGCGGTCTGGCCCGGTTTTAGCCAGTCTGGGCGGTCTGGTCTGGTCTGGTTTGATCGGTTTGAGCCGGTCTGGTCTGGTTTGAGCTGGTCAAAACCGGTTTGAGCCATTCTGGTCTGGTTTGATCGGTCAAAACCGGTTTGAGCCAGTTTGGCCGGTTTTAGGCGGTCTGGGCCGGTCTGGTCTGGTTTGATCTGGTTTGAGCCGGTCTGGGCCGGTCTGATTCGGTTTGATCCGGTCTCATCTGGTCAAAACCGGTTTGAGCTGTCAAAACCGGTTTGAGCAGTCAAAACCGGTTTGAGCCAGTCTGGTCTGGTTTGAGCTGGTCAAAACCGGTTTGTGCTGGTCAAAACCGGTTTGAGCCGGTCTGGTCTGGTTTGAGCCAGTCAAAACCAGTTTGAGCCGGTCAAAACCGGTTTGAGCCGGTTTGGTCTGGTTTGAGCCGTCAAAACCGGTTTGAGCCTGTCTGAGCCGGTCTGGTCCAGTTTGATCCGGTTTGAGCCGGTCTGGGCCGGTCTGGTCAGTTTGATCCGGTTTGAGCCGGTCTGGTTTGAGCCGGTTTGGTCTGGTTTGATCCGGTCAAAACTGGTTTGAGCCGGTTAAAACCGGTTTTAGCCAGTCTGGGCGGTCTGGTCCGGTTTGATCGGTTTGAGCCGGTCTGGGCCGGTCTGGTCCGGTTTGATCCGGTTTGAGCCAGTCTGGTCCGGTTTGATCCGGTTTCATCCGGTTTGAGCCAGTCTGGTCTGGTTTGAGCGGTCTGGTTTGAGCGGTCAAAACCAGTTTGAGCCGGTCGGTTTGATCGGTCAAAACCGGTTTGAGCGGTCAAAACCGGTTTGAGCCTGTCTGGTCTGGTTTGAGCTGGTCAAAACGGTTTGAGCCGGTTTGGTCTGGTTTGAGCAGTCTGGTCTGGTTTGAGCGGTCTGGTCAGTTTGATCCGGTTTGAGCGGTCTGGTTTGAGCGGTCAAAACCGGTTTGAGCCTGTCAAAACCGGTTTGAGCTGGTCTGGTCTGGTTTGAGCCGGTCAAAACCGGTTTGAGCCGGTTTGGTCTGGTTTGAGCGGTCAAAACCGGTTTTAGCGGTCTGGGCGGTCTGGTCTGGTTTGATCCGGTCTCATCTGGTCAAAACCGGTTTGATCTGGTCTGGTTTGATCCGGTTTGAGCTGGTCTGGTCTGGTTTGATCTGGTCTCATCCGGTCAAAACGGTTTGAGCGGTCTGGTCTGGTTTGAGCGGTCTGGTCTGGTTTGAGCTGGTCAAAACCGGTTTGAGCCGGTCAAAACCGGTTTGAGCTGGTCTGGCCCGGTTTTAGCCAGTCTGGGCGGTCTGGTCCGGTTTGATCTGGTTTGAGCGGTCTGGTTTGATCCGGTCAAAACCGGTTTGAGCAGTCAAAACCGGTTTGAGCTGGTCTGGTCTGGTTTGAGCCGTCTGGTCTGGTTTGAGCGGTCAAAACCGGTTTCAGCCGGTCAAAACTGGTTTGAGCCGTCTGGTCTGGTTTGAGCCGGTCAAAACGGTTTGAGCGGTCAAAACCGGTTTTAGCGGTCTGGGCGGTCTGGTCCGGTTTGATCTGGTTTGAGCCAGTCTGGGCGGTCTGGTCGGTTTGATCCAGTTTGAGCCGGTCAAAACCGGTTTGAGCTGGTCAAAACCGGTTTGAGCCGGTCTGGTGTGGTTTGAGCAGGTCAAAACCGGTTTGAGCTGGTCAAAACCGGTTTGAGCTGGTCAAAACCGGTTTGAGCCGGTCTGGTCTGGTTTGAGCCAGTCAAAACCGATTTGAGCCGGTCAAAACCGGTTTGAGCGGTCTGGTTTGAGCCGTCTGGTCTGGTTTGATCCGGTTTGAGCGGTCTGGTCTGGTTTGAGCGGTCTGGTCCGGTTTGATCCAGTCAAAACCGGTTTGAGCCGGTCAAAACCGGTTTGAGCCAGTCTGGTCTGGTTTGAGCCGGTCAAAACCGGTTTGAGCGGTCAAAACCGGTTTGAGCCAGTCAAAACCGGTTTGAGCCTGTCTGGTCTGGTTTGAGCCGGTCAAAACCGGTTTGAGCCGTCAAAACCGGTTTGAGCTGGTCTGGTCCGGTTTGATCCGGTTTGAGCCTGTCTGGTCTGGTTTGATCCGGTTTGAGCGGTCTGGGCGGTCTGGTCCAGTTTGATCCGGTGTCATCCGGTCAAAACTGGTTTGAGCCGGTCAAAACCGGTTTGAGCCGTCTGGTCTGGTTTGAGCAGTCAAAACCGGTTTGAGCTGGTCAAAACCGGTTTGAGCGGTCAAAACCGGTTTGAGCCGGTCTGGTCTGGTTTGAGCCGGTCAAAACCGGTTTGAGCAGTCTGGTCTGGTTTGAGCGGTCTGGGCGGTCTGGTCTGGTTTGAGCCGGTCTGGTCCGTTTGATCTGGTTTGAGCCTGTCTGGTCTGGTTTGATCCGGTCTCATCCGGTCAAAACTGGTTTGAGCCGGTCTGGGCCGGTCTGGTCCGGTTTGAGCCGGTCTGGTCTGGTTTGAGCCGGTCAAAACCGGTTTGAGCGGTCAAAACCGGTTTGAGCTGGTCAAAACCGGTTTGAGCGGTCTGGTCTGGTTTGAGCCGGTCAAAACTGGTTTGAGCCGGTCTGGTCCGGTTTTAGCCGGTCTGGGCGGTCTGGTCCGGTTTGATCCGGTTTCAGCTGGTCTGGGCCGGTCTGGTCTGGTTTGATCCGGTTTGAGCCGGTCAAAACCAGTTTGAGCCGGTCTGGTCTGGTTTGAGCGGTCAAAACTGGTTTGAGCTGGTCAAAACCGGTTTGAGCCGGTCTGGTCCGGTTTGAGCGGTCTGGTCTGGTTTGAGCAGTCAAAACCGGTTTGAGCCGGTCTGGTCGGTTTGAGCGGTCTGGTCTGGTTTGATCCGGTCTCATCTGGTCAAAACCGGTTTGAGCGGTCTGGTCTGGTTTGAGCAGTCAAAACCGGTTTGGTCTGGTTTGAGCGGTCTGGGCGGTCTGGTCCGGTTTGATCTGATTTTAGCGGTCTGGGCGGTCTGATTCGGTTTGATCCGGTCTCATCCGGTCAAAACCGGTTTGAGCCGTCAAAACCGGTTTGAGCCAGTCTGGTCTGGTTTGAGCCGGTCAAAACCGGTTTGAACCAGTCTGGTTCGGTTTGAGCCGGTCTGGTCTGGTTTGAGCCGTCAAAACCGGTTTGAGCGGTCAAAACCGGTTTGAGCCGGTTTGGTCTGGTTTGAGCCAGTCAAAACCGATTTGAGCCTGTCTGAGCCGGTCTGGTCCGGTTTGATCTGGTTTGAGCTGGTCTGGTCCGGTTTGATCTGGTTTCAGCTGGTCTGGGCCGTCTGGTCTGGTTTGATCCGGTTTGAGCGGTCTGGTCTGGTTTGATCCGGTGTCATCCGGTCAAAACCGGTTTGAACCAGTCTGGTTCGGTTTGAGCCTGTCTGAGCCGGTCTGGTGTGGTTTGTGCAGGTCAAAACCGGTTTCAGCCGGTCAAAACCGGTTTGAGCCGGTCTGGTCTGGTTTGAGCCGGTCAAAACCGGTTTGAGCCAGTTTGGCCCGGTTTTAGCCGGTCTGGGCGGTCTGGTCCGTTTGATCCGGTTTCAGCTGGTCTGGGCCGGTCTGGTGCGGTTTCATCCGGTTTGAGCTGGTCTGGTCCGGTTTGATCCAGTCAAAACCGGTTTGAGCCGGTCTGGTCTGGTTTGAGCTGGTCTGGGCCGTCTGGTCCGGTTTGAGCGGTCAAAACCGGTTTCAGCTGGTCTGGTCTGGTTTGAGCCGGTCAAAACCGGTTTGAGCCGGTCTGGTTTGGTTTGAGCTGGTCAAAACCGGTTTGAGCCGGTTTGGCCCGGTTTTAGCCGGTCTGGGCCAGTCTGGTCCGGTTTGATCTGGTCTCATCCGGTCAAAACCGGTTTGAGCCATTCTGGTCTGGTTTGAGCCGTCTGGTCTGGTTTGAGCCGGTCTGGTTTGATCTGGTCAAAACCGGTTTGAGCCAGTCTGGTCTGGTTTGAGCCGGTCAAAACCGGTTTTTGGCCCGGTTTTAGGCGGTCTGGGCCGGTCTGGTCGGTTTGATCCGGTTTCAGCTGGTCTGGGCCGGTCTGGTCGGTTTGATCTGGTCTCATCCGGTCAAAACCGGTTTGAGCCGGTCAAAACCGGTTTGAGCCGGTCTGGTCTGGTTTGAGCGGTCAAAACAGGTTTGAGCCGGTTTGGTCTGGTTTGAGCCGGTCTGGTTTGAGCCGGTCAAAACCGGTTTGAGCCAGTCAAAACCGGTTTGAGCTGGTCTGGTCTGGTCTGGTTTGAGCCAGTCAAAACCGGTTTGATCCGGTTTGAGCTGGTCTGGTCTGGTCCGGTTTGATCCGGTTTGAGCCGGTCTGGGCGGTCGAGTCCGGTTTGATCCGGTCAAAACCGGTTTGAGCCGGTTTGGTCTGGTTTGAGCCAGTCAAAACCGGTTTGATCCGGTTTGAGCGGTCTGGGCGGTCTGATTCGGTTTGATCTGGTCTGGTCTGGTTTGATCTGGTCAAAACCAGTTTGAGCCGGTCTGGTCGGTTTGAGCCGGTTTGGTCTGGTTTGATCCGGTCTCATCCGGTCAAAACCGGTTTGAGCGGTCTGGTCTGGTTTGAGCCGGTCTGGTTTGATCCGGTTTGAGCGGTCTGGTCCGGTTTGAGCCTGTCAAAACCGATTTGAGCTGGTTTGGTCTTGTTTGAGCCGGTCAAAACCGGTTTGAGCCGGTTTGGCCCGGTTTTAGGCGGTCTGGGCGGTCTGGGCGGTCTGGTCCGGTTTGATCGGTCTCATCTGGTCAAAACCGGTTTGAGCTGGTCTGGTCTGGTTTGAGCTGGTCTGGTCTGGTTTGAGCCGGTCAAAACCGGTTTCAGCCGGTCAAAACCAGTTTGAGCCAGTCTGGTCCGGTTTGAGCCTGTCAAAACCGGTTTGAGCCTGTTTGGCCTGGTTTTAGCCAGTCTGGGCGGTCTGGTCCGTTTGATCCGGTTTGAGCGGTCTGGGCGGTCTGGTCCGGTTTGAGCCGGTCTGGTTTGATCCGGTGTCATCCGGTCAAAACCGGTTTGAGCCGTCTGGTCTGGTTTGAGCTGGTCAAAACCGGTTTGAGCCGGTCTGGTTTGAGCCGTCAAAACCGGTTTGAGCTGGTCTGGTCTGGTTTGAGCCGGTCAAAACCGGTTTGAGCCGGTTTGGCCTGGTTTTAGCCAGTCTGGGCCGGTCTGGTCCAGTTTGATCCGGTTTGAGCCGGTCTGGTCCGGTTTGAGCCGGTCAAAACCGGTTTGAGCCGGTCTGGTCTGGTTTGAGCCGTCAAACCGTTTGAGCCGGTTTGGCCCGGTTTTAGCCGGTCTGGGCCGGTCTGGGCCGGTCTGGTCCGGTTTGATCCGGTCTCATCTGGTCAAAACCGGTTTGAGCTGGTCTGGTCTGGTTTGAGCCGTCTGGTCTGGTTTGAGCCGGTCAAAACCGGTTTGAGCCGTCAAAACCGGTTTGAGGTCTGGTCGGTTTGAGCCGTCAAAACCGGTTTGAGCCTGTCTGGTCTGGTTTTAGCCGGTCTGGGCTGGTCTGGTCCGGTTTGATCCGGTTTGAGCCGGTCTGGTCTGGTCCGGTTTGAGCCGGTCTGGTCTGGTCCGGTTTGATCCGTGTCATCCGTCAAAACCGGTTTGAGCCGTCTGGTCTGGTTTGAGCCGGTCTGGTCTGGTTTGAGCCGTCAAAACTGGTTTGAGCCGTCAAAACCGGTTTGAGCCGTCAAAACCGGTTTGAGCCGGACTGGTCTGGTTTGAGCCTGTCAAAACCGGTTTGAGCCGGTTTGGCCCGGTTTTAGCCAGTCTGGGCGGTCTGGTCCAGTTTGATTTGGTTTGAGCCGGTCTGGGCCGGTCTGGTCCAGTTTGATCCGGTCAAAACCGGTTTGAGCCGGTTTGGTCTGGTTGAAGCCAGTCAAAACCGATTTGAGCCGGTCTGGGCGGTCTGGTCGGTTTGATCTGGTTTGAGCCTGTCTGAGCCGGTCTGGTCCGGTTTGATCTGGTTTGAGCCGGTCTGTTCCAATTTGATCCAGTCTGATCCAGTCAAAACCAGTTTGAGCCGGTTAAAACTGGTTGGAGGTGGTCTGGTCCGTTTGATTCGGTTTCCGCTGGTCTGGTCGGTTTGATCCGGTCTAATCCGGTCAAAACCGGTTTGAGCCGGTCTGGTCTGGTTTGAGCCGGTCAAAACTGGTTTGAGCCGGTTAAAACCGGTTTGAGCCGGTTTGGCCCGGTTTTAGCCAGTCTGGGCGGTCTGGTCCGTTTGATCCGGTTTGAGCCGGTCTGGGCCAGTCTGGTCCGGTTTGATCTGGTTTGAGCGGTCTGGTCGGTTTGATCTGGTCTCATCCGGTCAAAACTGGTTTGAGCTGGTCTGGTCCGTTTGATCCGGTTTGAGCGGTCTGGGCCGGTCTGGTCAGGTTTGATCTGGTTTTAGCCAGTCTGGGCCGGTCTGGTCCAGTTTGATCCGGTCTAATCAGGTCAAAACTGGTTTGAGCCAGTGAAAACCGGTTTTAGCCGGTCTGGTGTGGTTTGAGTCGGTCAAAACCGGTTTGAGCTGGTCAAAACCAGTTTGAGCCGGTCTGGCCCGGTTTTAGCCAGTCTGGGCCGGTCTGGTCCGGTTTGATCCGGTTTCAGCCGGTCTGGGCCGGTCTGGTCTGGTTTGATCCGGTTTGAGCCGGTCTGGTCCAGTTTGATCCGGTGTCATCCGGTCAAAACCGGTTTGAGCCAGTCTGGTCCGGTTTGAGCCGGTCTGGTCTGGTTTGAGCTGGTCAAAACCGGTTCGAGCCGGTCAAAACTGGTTTGAGCCGGTCAAAACCGGTTTGAGCCTGTCTGGTCTGGTTTGAGCCTGTCAAAACCGATTTGTGGCCTGGTTTTAGCCGGTCTGGGCCGGTCTGGTCCGGTTTGATCTGGTTTGAGCCGGTCTGGGCGGTCTGGTCCGGTTTGATCCGGTTTGAGCTGGTCTGGTCGGTTTGATCCAGTCAAAACCGGTTTGAGCCGTCTGGTCTGGTTTTAGCCAGTCTGGGCCGGTCTGGTCCGTTTGATCCGGTTTCAGCTGGTCTGGTCTGGTTTGAGCTGGTCCAAACCGGTTTGAGCCGGTCTGGTTTTGTTTGAGCTGTCAAAACTCGTTTGAGCCGGTTTGGCCCGGTTTTAGGCGGTCTGGGCCGTTGTGGTCCGGTTTGATCCGGTCTCATCCGGTCAAAACCGGTTTGAGCCAGTCTGGTCTTGTTTTAGCCGGTCTGGTCTGGTTTGAGCAGGTCAAAACCGGTTTGAGCCATTCTGGTCTGGTTTGAATGGGTCCAAACCGGTTTTTGGCCCGGTTTTAGGAGGTCTGGGCCGGTCTGGTCCGGTTTGATCTGATTTTAGCCGGTCTGGGCCGGTCTGATTCGGTTTGATCCGGTCTCATCTGGTCAAAACCGGTTTGAGCCGGTCAAAACCGATTTGAGCCAGTCTGGTGTGGTTTGTGCAGGTCAAAACCGGTTTGTGCTGGTCAAAATCGGTTTGAGCCGGTCTGGTCTGGTTTGAGCCAGTCGAAACCGGTTCGAGCCGGTCAAAACCGGTTTGAGCCGGTTTGGTCTGGTTGAATCCGGTCAAAACCCATTTGAGCCTGTTTGAGCCGGTCTGGTCCAGTTTGATCCGGTTTGAACCGGTCTGGGCTGGTCTGGTCATGTTTGATTCGATTTGAGCCGGTCTGTTCCGATTTGATCTGGTCTGATCCGTTCAAAACTGGCTTGAGCCGGTTAAAACCGGTTTGAGCTGGTCTGGCCCCGTTTGATTCAGTTTCCGCCGGTCTGGGCCGGTTTGATCTGGTCAAAACCAGTTTGAGCCAGTCTGGTCTGGTTTGAGCCGGTCAAAACCGGTTCGAGCTGGTTAAAACCTGTTTGAGCAGGTTTGGCCTGGTTTTAGCCGGTCTGGGCCGGCCTGGTCCAGTTTGATCCGGTCTCATCCGGTCAAAATCGGTATGAGCCGCTCTGGTCTTGTTTTAGCCGGTCTGGTCTGGTGTGAGCCAGTCAAAATAGGTTTGAGCCGGTTTGGCCCGGTTTTAGGCGGTCTGGGCCGGTCTGGTCCGGTTTGATCTGGTTTTAGCCGGACTGGACCCGTCTGGTCCGGTTTGATACGGTCTCATCCGGTCAAAATCGGTTTCAGCCGGTCAAAACCGGTTTGAGCCGGTCTGGTGTGGTTTGAGCCGGTCAAAACAGGTTTGAGCCGGTCAAAAGTGGTTTGAGCCGTTCAAAACCGTTTTGAGCCATTCAAAACCGGATTGATCTGGTCTGGTCTTGTTTGAGCCAGTAAAAACTGGTTTGAGCCGGTCTGGCCCGGTTTTAGCCAGTCTGGGCCGGTCTGGTCCAGTTTGATCCTGTTTGAGCCGGTCTGGGCCGGTCGAGTCCGGTTTGATCCGGTCAAAACCGGTTTGAGCTGGTTTGGTCTGGTTGAAGCCAGTCAAAACCGATTCGAGCCTGTCTGAGCCGGTCTGGTCCGGTTTGATCCGGTTTGACCCGGTCTCGGCCGGTCTGGTCAGGTTTGATCTGGTTTGAGCCGGTCTGTTCCAATTTGATCCAGTCTGATCCAGTCAAAACCAGTTTGAGCCGGTTAAAACTGGTTGGAGGTGGTCTGGTCCCGTTTGATTCGGTTTCCGCTGGTCTGGTCCGGTTTGATCCGGTCTAATCCGGTCAAAACCGGTTTGAGCCGGTCTGGTCTGGTTTGAGCCGGTCAAAACTGGTTCGAGCCGGTTAAAACCTGTTTGAGCCAGTTTCGCCCAGTTTCAGCCAGTCTGGGCCGATCCGGTCCCGTTTGATCCGGTTTGAGCCGGTCTGGGCCAGTCTGGTCCTGTTTGATCCGGTGTGAGCCAGTCTGGACCGGTTTGATCCGGTGTCATCCGGTTAAAACCGGTTTGTGCCGGTCTGGTCTGGTTTGAGCTGGTCAAAACCGGTTCGAGCCGGTCAACATCAGTTGGAGCCGCTCAAAACCGGTTTGAGCTGGACTGGTCTGGTTTGAGCTGGTCCAAACCGGTTTGAGCCGGTTTGGCCTGGTTTTAGCCAGTCTGGCGCGGTCTGGTCCAGTTTGATCCGGTTTGAGCCGGTCTGGTCCGGTTTGAGCCTGTCAAAACCGATTTGAGCTGGTTTGGTCTTGTTTGAGCCGGTCAAAACCTGTTTGAGCCGGTTTGGCCTGGTTTTAGGCGGTCTGGGCGGTCTGGGCGGTCTGGTCCGGTTTGATCCGGTCTCATCTGGTCAAAACCGGTTTGAGCTGGTCTGGTCTTATTTTAGCTGGTCTGCTCTGGTTTGAGCCGGTCAAAACCGGTTCAAGCCGTTCCAACCGGTTCGAGCAGTTCTGGTCCGGTTTGAGCCTGTCAAAACCGGTTTGAGTCTGTCTGGCCTGGTTTTAGCCAGTCTGGGCCGGTCTGGTCCCGTTTGATCCGGTTTGAGCCGGTCTGGGCCGGTCTGGTCCGGTTTGATCCGGTGTGGGCCAGTATGGACCGGTTTGATCCGGTGTCATCCGGTTAAAACCGGTTTGTGCCGGTCTGGTCTGGTTTGAGCTGGTCTGGTCTGGTTTGAGCCAGTCAAAACTGGTTCGAGCCGGTCAAAACCAGTTGGAGCCGCCCAAAACCGGTTTGAGCCGGACTGGTCTGGTTTGAGCTGTCCAAAACCGGTTTGAGCCGGTTTGGCCCGGTTTTAGCCAGTCTGGGGCGGTCTGGTCCAGTTTGATTTGGTTTGAGCCGGTCTGGGCCGGTCGAGTCCACTTTGATCCGGTCAAAACCGGTTTGAGCCGGTTTGGTCTGGTTGAAGACAGTCAAAACCGATTCGAGCCTGTCTGAGCCGTTCTGGTCCGGTTTGATCTGGTTTGAGCCGGTCTAGGTCGGTCTGGGCAGGTTTGATCTGGTTTGAGCCGGTCTGTTCCGATTTGATCCGGTCTGATCCAGTCAAAACCGATTTGAGCCGGATAAAACCGGTTTGAGCCGGTTTGGCCCGGTTTCAGCCGGTCTGGGCCAGTCTGGTCCGGTTTGATGAGGTTTGAGCCGGTCTGGTCCGGTTTGATCTGGTCTCATCCGGTCAAAACTGGTTTGAGCTGGTTCGGCCCGGTTTTAGGCCGTCTGGGCCGGTCTGGTAAGGTTTGATCCGGTTTGAGCCAGTCTGTGCCAGTCTGGTCCAGTTTGATCCGGTCTAATCAGGTCAAAACTGGTTTGAGCCAGTGAAAACCGGTTTTAGCCGGTCTGGTGTGGTTTGAGTCGGTCAAAACCGGTTTGAGCTGGTCAAAACCAATTTGAGCCGTTCTGGTCCGGTTTTAGCCAGTCTGGGCCGATCTGATCCGGTTTGATCCGGTTTCAGCTGGTCTGGGCCCGTCTGGTCTGCTTTGATCCGGTGTGAGCCGGTCTGGTCCAGTTTGATCCGGTGTCATCCGGTCAAAACCGGTTTGAACCAGTCTGGTTCGGTTTGAGCCGGTCTGGTCTGGTTTGAGCTTGTTCAAAAGCGGCTCAGGCCGGTCAAAACCGGTCAAAACCGGTTTGAGCCTGTCTGGTCTGGTTTGAGCCTGTCAAAACCGATTTGTGGCCTGGTTTTACTTGGTCTGGGCCGGTCTGGTCCAGTTTGCTCTGGCTTCAGCTGTTCTGGGGGGGTCTGGTGCGGTTTCATCCGGTTTGAGCTGGTCTGGTCCGGTTTGATCCAGTCAAAAGCGGTTTGAGCCGGTCTGGTCTGTTTTGAGCCGGTCTGGTCCGTTCTGGTCACGTTTGATCCGGTTTCAGCTGGTCAGGTCCGGTATGAGCCGGTCCCAACCGATTTGAGCCGGTCTGGTTTTGTTTGAGCTGTCAAAACTCGTTTGAGCCGGTTTGGCCTGGTTTTAGGCGGTCTGGGCCGTTGTGGTCCGGTTTGATCTGGTCTCATCTGGTCAAAACCGGTTTGAGCCAGTCTGGTCTTGTTTTAGTTTGAGCGGGTCAAAACCAGTTTGAGCCGGTCCAACCGGTTCGAGCGGGTCTGGTCTGGTTTGAGCCGGTCAAAACCGGTTTGTGTCGGTCTGGCCCGGTTTTAGCCAGTCTGGGCCGGTCTAGTCCGGTTTGATCCAGTTTGAGCCGTTCTGGGCCGGTCTGGTCCAGTTTGATCCAGTGTGAGCCAGTCTGGTTCGGTTTGATCCGGCGTCATCCGGTCAAAAGTGGTTTGAGCCGGTTTGGTCTGGTTTGAGCTGGTCTGGTCTGGTTTGAGCTGGTCAAAACTGGTTCGAGCCGGTCAAAACCAGTTGGAGCCTGTCAAAACCGGTTTGAGCCAGACTGGTCTGGTTTGAGCCGGTCAAAACCGGTTTGAGCCAGTTTGGCCCGGTTTTAGCCAGTCTGGGCCGGTCTGCTCCGGTTTGATCCGGTTTGAGCCGGTCTGGGCGGTCTGGTCGGTTTGAGCCGGTCAAAACCAGTTTGAGCCAGTCTGGTCTGGTTTGATCCGGTCTGGTTTGGTTTGAGCTGGTCAAAACCGGTTTGAGCCAGTTTGGCCCGGTTTTAGCCAGTCTGGGCAGGTCTGGTCCCGTTTGATCTGGTTTCAGCTGGTCTGGGCCGGTCGAGTCCAGTTTGATCCAGTCAAAATCGCTTTGAGCCGGTCAAAACCGGTTTGAGCTGGTCTGGTCTGCTTTGAGCCGTTCTGGTGTAGTTTGAGCTGGTCAAAACCGGTTTGAGCCATTCTGGTCTGGTTTGAACGGGTCCAAACCGGTTTTTGGCCCGGTTTTAGGAGGTCTGGGCCGGTCTGGTCCGGTTTGATCTGATTTTAGCTGGTCTGGGCCGGTCTGATTCGGTTTGATCCGGTCTCATCCGGTCAAAACTGGTTTGAGCCGGTCAAAACCGATTTGAGCCAGTCTGGTGTGGTTTGTGCAGGTCAAAACCGGTTTGTGCTGGTCAAAACCGGTTTGAGCCGGTCTGGTCTGGTTTGAGCCAGTCGAAACCGGTTCGAGCCGGTCAAAACCGGTTTGAGCCAGTTTGGTCTGGTTGAATCCAGTCAAAACCGATTTGAGCCTGTCTGAGCCGGTCTGGTCCGGTTTGATCCGGTTTGAACCGGTCTGGGCTGGTCTGGTCATGTTTGATTCGATTTGAGCTGGTCTGTTCCGATTTGATCCGGTCTGATCCGTTCAAAACCGGCTTGAGCCGGTTAAAACCAGTTTGAGCTGGTCTGGCCCCGTTTCATTCGGTTTCCACCGGTCTGGGCTGGTTTGATCTGGTCAAAACCAGTTTGAGCCAGTCTGGTCTGGTTTGAGCTGGTCAAAACTGGTTCGAGCTGGTTAAAAACTGTTTGAGCCTGTTTGGCCTGGTTTGATCTGGTTTGAGCCGGTCTGGGCCGTTGTGGTCCGGTTTGAACCAGTTTCAGCTGGTCTGGTCTGGTTTGAGCCGGTCAAAACCGATTTGAGCTGGTTTGGTCTTGTTTGAGTCGGTCAAAACCGTTTGAGCCGGTCTGGGCGGTCTGGTCCGGTTTGATACGGTTTGAGCCAGTCTGGTCTGGTTTGAGCGGTCAAAACCGGTTTGAGCTGGTCAAAACCGGTTTGAGCCGGTCTGGTCCGGTTTGAGCATGTCAAAACCGGTTTGAGTCGGTCTGGCCTGGTTATAGACAGTCTGGGCCGGTCTGGTCCCGTTTGATCCGGTTTGAGCCGGTCTGGTCAGGTTTGAGCCGGTCAAAACCGGTTTGAGCCGGTCTGGTCTGGTGTGAGCCGGTCAAAATAGGTTTGAGCCAGTTTGGCCCGGTTTTAGGCGGTCTGGGCCAGTCTGGTCCCGTTTGATCCGGTTTCAGCAGGTCTGGTCCGGTTTCAGCTGGTCAAAACCGATAAGAGCCAGTTTGGTCTTGTTTGAGCCAGTCAAAACCAGTCTGAGCCAGTTTGGCCCGGTTATGGCGGTCTGGGCCGGTCTGGTCCGGTTTGATCCGGTCTCATCCGGTCAAAACCGGTTTGAGCTGGTCTGGTCGTTTTTTAGCCAGTCTGCTCTGGTTTGAGCCGGTCAAAACCAGTTCGAGCCGTTCCAACCGGTTCGAACAGGTTTAGTCTGGTTTGAGCCGGTCAAAACTGGTTTGAGTAGGTCTGGCCCGGTTTTAGCCGGTCTGGGCCGGTCTGGTCCGGTTTGATCCGGTTTGAGCCGGTCTGGGATGGTCTGGTCCGGTTTGATCTGGTGTGAGCCAGTCTGGTCCGGTTTGATCCGGTGTCATCCTGTTAAAACTGGTTTGAGCCGGTCTGGTCTGGTTTGAGCCGGTCAAAACAGGTTCGAGCCGTTCAAAACCATTTGGAGCCGCTCAAAACCGGTTTGAGCCGGACTGGTCTGGTTAGAGCTGGTCAAAACCGGTTTGAGCCACTGTAATCTGGTCAAAACAGGTATGAGCCAGTCAAAACCGCTTTGAGCCGGTCTGGTCCTGTTTGAGCCTGTCTGTTGCAGTTTGATCCACTCTAATCTGGTCAAAACACGTTTGAGCCGGTCTGGTCCACTTAGAGTCTGGTTTGAGCCCTGTTTGAGCCGGTCTGCTCCAGTTTCATCTGGTCTAGTCCAGTCAAAACAGGTTTGAGCTGGTCTGGTCCACTTTGAGCCAGTCAAAACTGGTTTGAGCCAGTGTAATCCGGTCAAAGCAGGTTTCAGCCGGTCAAAACCGTTTTGAGACGGTTTGTTCCGGTTTGAGCCTGTCTGGTCCGGTTTGATACGGTTTGAGCCAGTCAAAACCGGTTTGAGCCTGTCTAATCTGGTCAAAACAGGCTTGAGCTGTTCAAAACCAGTTTGAGCCGGTTTGGTCCCGTTGAGCCTGTCTGAAACAGTTTGATCCGGTTTGAGAAGGTCTGGTCAGGTTTGATCCGGTTTGAGCTGGTCTGGTCCGGTTTGAGTCTGGTTTGAGCCCGGTTTGAGGTGGTCTGGTCTGGATTGATAAGGTCTAATCCGGTCAAAACAGGTTGGAGGCGGTCTGGTCCGGTTTGAGCCGGTCAAAACCGGTTTGAGCGGGTGAAAACCAGTTTGAGCCGCTGTAATCCGGTCAAAACAGGTTTGAGCTGGTCAAAACCGTTTTGAGCTGGTCTGGTCCGGTTTGAGCCGGTCTGATCAGGTTTGAGCAGGTAAAAACCGATTTCAGCTGATCTGGTCCGGTTTGAGCCTGTCTGGTCCGGTTTGAGCCGGTGAAAACTGGTATGAACCGCTCTCATGCGGTTTGAGCCTGTCTGGTCCGGTTTGATATGGTCTAATCCGGTGAAAAGTCGTTTGAGCCGATCCGGTCCGGTTTGAGTCCGGTTTGAGACCGGTTTGAGCCGGTCTGTTCTGGTTTCATCCGGTCTAATCCAGTCAAAACAGGTTTGAGCCTGTTTGGTCCGGTTTGAGAAGTTCTGGTCACAAAGCAGTTTCTCAGAAAGATTCTTTTCAGTTTTAATCTTACGATATTTCCTTTTTCACCAAAGCCCACTATGGGCTTCCAAATATCACTTTGCAAATTCCACAAGAACAGCCTTAACGAAAGTCTTCTGGAGGGGAAAGCTGAAACTCTGTGAGATTAATTAACAGAACACATAGCAGTTTCTCAGAAAGATTCTTTCCAGTTTTTAACTGAAGATATTTCCTTTTTCACGATTGCCCTCTATGGGCTTCCAAATATCACTTTGCAAATACCACAAGAAGAGTCTTAACGAAAGTCTTCTGGAGGGGAAAGCTGAAACTCGGTGAGATGAATTAACAGAACACATAGCAGTTTCTCAGAAAGATTCTTTCCAGTTTTTAACTGAAGATATTTTCTTTTTCACGATAGCCCTCTATGGGCTTCCAAATATCACTTTGCAAATTCCACAAGAATAGTCTAAGTGAAAGGCTTCTTGAGGGGAAAGATGTAACTCTGTGAGATGAGCTAACAGAACACAAAGCAGTTTCGCAGACAGCTTCTTTCCAGGTTTTAACTGAAGATATTTCCTTTTTCACCAAAGCCCACTATGGGCTTCCAAATATCACTTTGCAAATTCCACAAGAACAGCCTTAACGAAAGTCTTCTGGAGGGGAAAGCTGAAACTCTGTGAGATTAATTAACAGAACACATAGCAGTTTCTCAGAAAGATTCTTTCAGTTTTTAACTGAAGATATTTCCTTTTCACGATAGCCCTCTATGGGCTTCCAAATATCACTTTGCAAATTCCACAAGAACAGTCTTAGCGAAAGGCTTCTTGAGGAAAGCTGAAACTCTGTGAGATGAATTAACAGAACACAAAGCAGTTTCTCAGAAAGCTTCTTTCAGTTTTTAACTGAAGATATTTCTTTTTCACCATAGCCCTCTATGGGCTTCCAAATATCACTTTGCAAATTCCACAAGAACAGTCTTAGTGAAAGGCTTCTTGAGAAAGCTGTAACTCTGTGAGATGAATTAACAGAACACAAAGCAGTTTCTCAGAAGCTTCTTTCCAGGTTTTAACTGAAGATATTTCCTTTTCACCATAGCCTCTATGGGCTTCCAAATATCACTTTGCAAATTCCACAAGAACAGTCTTAGCGAAAGGCTTCTTGAGGGGAAAGCTGTAACTTTGTGAGACGAATTAGCAGAACACCAAGCAGTTTCTCAAAAGGCTTCTTTCAAGTTTTTAACTGAAGATATTTTCCTTTTTACCGTAGCCCTCTATGGCCTTCCAAATATCACTTTGCAAATTCCACAAGAACAGTCTTAGTGAACGGCTTCTTGAGGAAGCTGTAAATCTGTGAGATGAATTTACAGAACACAAAGGAGTTTCTCAGAAAGATTCTTTCCAGTTTTCATCTTAGGATATTTCTTTTTAACCTTAGCCCTCTATGGGCTTCCAAATATCACTTTGCAAATTCCAAAAGAACAGACTTAGTAAAAGGCTTCTTGAGGGGAAAGCTGTAACTCTGTGAGATGAATTCACAGATCACAAAGCAGTTTCTCAGAAAGCTTCTTTCAGTTTTATCTTAGGATATTTCCTTTGGCCCTATATTCTTCAAAGGGATCCGAAATAACAGTTCTCAGATTCCACAGAAATAAGGTTAGCAAACAGCTCTACCAAATACAGCTGTAACTCAGTGAGTGGAAGTCACATATCACAAAGCAGTTTCTCAGAAAGCTTCTTTCCAGTTTTTAACTGAAGATATTTCCTTTTTCACCATAGCCCTCTAAGGGCTTCCAAATATCACTTTACAAATTCCACAAGAACAGTCTTAGTGAACGCCTTCTTGTGGGGAAAGCTGTAACTCTGTTAGATGAATTAACAGAACAGTAAGCAGTTTCTCAGAAAGCTTCTTTCCAGTTTTATCTGAAGATATTTCCTTTTCACCATAGCCCTCTATGGGCTTCCAAATATCACTTTGCAAATTCCACAAGAACAGTCTTAGTGAAAGGCTTCTTGAGGAAAGCTGTAACTCTGTGAGATGAATTAACAGAACACAAAACAGTTTCTCAGAAACTTCTTTCCAGTTTTTAACTGAAGATATTTCCTTTTCACCATAGCCCTCTATGGGCTTACAAATATCACTTTACAAATTCCACAAGAACAGTCTTAGTGAACGGCTTCTTGAGGAAAGCTGTAATTCTGTGAGATGAATTAACAGAACACAAAGCAGTTTCTCAGAAAGCTTCTTTCCAGTTTTATCTTAGGATATTTCCTTTTCACCATAGCCCTCTATGGGCTTCAAATATCACTTTTCAAATTCCACAAGAACAGTCTTAGCGAAAGGCTTCTTGAGAAAGCTGTAACTCTGTGAGATGAATTAACAGAACACAAAGCAGTTTCTCAGAAAGCTTCTTTTCAGTTTTATCTTAGGATATTTCCTTTTCACCATAGCCCTCTATGGGCTTCAAATATCACTTTGCAAATTCCACAAGAACAGTCTTAGTGAAAGGCTTCTTGAGGAAGCTGTAACTCTGTGAGATGAATTAACAGATCACAAAGCAGTTTCTCAGAAAGCTTCTTTTCAGTTTTAACGGAAGATATTTCCTTTTCCCTAGAGTCTTAAAAGGGATCCAAATAACAGTTCTCAGATTCCACAGAAATAAGGCTACAAAGAGCTCAGAGAGCTTCTTTTCAGTTTTATCTGAAGATATTTCTTTTTCACCATAGCCCTCTATGGGCTTCCAAATATCACTTTGCAAATTCCACAAGAACAGTCTTAGCGAAAGGCTTCTTGAGGAAAGCTGTAACTCTGTGAGATGAATTAACAGAACACAAAGCAGTTTCTCAGAAAGCTTCTTTTCAGTTTTTAACTGAAGATATTTCCTTTTCACCATAGCCCTCTATGGGCTTCCAAATATCACTTTGCAAATTCCACAAGAACAGTCTTAGCGAAAGCTTCTTGAGGAAAGCTGTAACTCTGTGAGATGAATTAACAGAACACAAAGCAGTTTCTCAAGCTTCTTTCCAGTTTTAACGGAAGATATTTCCTTTTCACCATAGCCCTCTATGGGCTTCCAAATATCACTTTGCAAATTCCACAAGAACAGCCTTAGCGAAGGCTTCTTGAAGGGAAAGATGTAACTCTGTGAGATGAATTAACAGAACACAAAGCAGTTTCTCAGAAAGCTTCTTTCAGTTTTATCTGAAGATATTTCCTTTTCACCATAGCCCTCTATGGGCTTCCAAATATCACTTTCAAATTCCACAAGAACAGTCTTAGCGAAAGGCTTCTTGAGAAAGCTGTAACTCTGTGAGATGAATTAACAGAACACAAAGCAGTTTCTCAAGCTTCTTTCAGTTTTATCTGAAGATATTTCCTTTTCACCATAGCCCTCTATGGGCTTCCAAATATCACTTTGCAAATTCCACAAGAACAGTCTTAGCGAAGGCTTCTTGAGAAAGCTGTAACTCTGTGAGATGAATTAACAGAACACAAAGCAGTTTCTCAGAAAGCTTCTTTCCAGTTTTATCTGAAGATATTTCCTTTTCACCATAGCCCTCTATGGGCTTCCAAATATCACTTTGCAAATTCCACAAGAACAGCCTTAGCGAAAGGCTTCTTGAGGAAAGCTGTAACTCTGTGAGATGAATTAACAGAACACAAAGCAGTTTCTCAGAAAGCTTCTTTCAGTTTTTAACTTAGATATTTCCTTTTTCACCATAGCCCTCTATGGGCTTCCAAATATCACTTTCAAATTCCACAAGAACAGTCTTAGTGAAAGGCTTCTTGAGGAAGCTGTAACTCTGTGAGATGAATTAACAGAACACAAAGCAGTTTCTCAGAAGCTTCTTTCCAGTTTTTATCTGAAGATATTTCCTTTTTCACCATAGCCCTCTATGGGCTTCCAAATATCACTTTGCAAATTTCACAGAACAGTCTTAGTGAACGTCTTCTTGAGGAAAGCTGTAACTCTGTGAGATGAATTAACAGAACACAAAGCAGTTTCTCAGAAAGCTTCTTTCCAGTTTTATCTGAGATATTTCCTTTTTCACCATAGCCCTCTATGGGCTTCCAAATATCACTTTGCAAATTCCACAAGAACAGTCTTAGCGAAAGGCTTCTTGAGGAAGCTGTAACTCTGTGAGATGAATTAACAGAACACAAAGCAGTTTCTCAGAAGCTTCTTTCCAGTTTTAACTGAAGATATTTCCTTTTTCACCATAGCCCTCTATGGGCTTCCAAATATCACTTTGCAAATTCCACAAGAACAGTCTTAGCGAAAGGCTTCTTGAGGAAAGCTGTAACTCTGTGAGATGAATTAACAGAACACAAAGCAGTTTCTCAGAAAGCTTCTTTCCAGTTTTTAACGAGATATTTCCTTTTTCACCATAGCCCTCTATGGGCTTCCAAATATCACTTTGCAAATTCCACAAGAACAGTCTTAGCGAAAGCTTCTTGAGGAAAGCTGTAACTCTGTGAGATGAATTAACAGAACACAAAGCAGTTTCTCAGAAAGCTTCTTTCCAGTTTTATCTGAAGATATTTCCTTTTTCACCATAGCCCTCTATGGGCTTCCAAATATCACTTTGCAAATTCACAAGAACAGTCTTAGCGAAAACTTCTTGAGGAAAGCTGTAACTCTGTGAGATGAATTAACAGAACACAAAGCAGTTTCTCAGAAAGCTTCTTTCAGTTTTTAACTGAAGATATTTCCTTTTTCACCATAGCCTCTATGGGCTTCCAAATATCACTTTGCAAATTCCACAAGAACAGTCTTAGCGAAAGGCTTCTTGAGGAAAGCTGTAACTCTGTGAGATGAATTAACAGAACACAAAGCAGTTTCTCAGAAAGCTTCTTTCCAGTTTTTATCTGAGATATTTCCTTTTTCACCATAGCCCTCTATGGGCTTCCAAATATCACTTTGCAAATTCCACAAGAACAGTCTTAGTGAAAGGCTTCTTGAGGAAAGCTGTAACTCTGTGAGATGAATTAACAGAACACAAAGCAGTTTCTCAGAAAGCTTCTTTCAGTTTTTAACTGAAGATATTTCCTTTTCACCATAGCCCTCTATGGGCTTCCAAATATCACTTTCAAATTCCACAAGAACAGTCTTAGCGAAAGGCTTCTTGAGGAAAGCTGTAACTCTGTGAGATGAATTAACAGAACACAAAGCAGTTTCTCAGAAAGCTTCTTTCAGTTTTAACGGAAGATATTTCCTTTTCACCATAGCCCTCTATGGGCTTCCAAATATCACTTTGCAAATTCCACAAGAACAGTCTTAGCGAAAGGCTTCTTGAGGAAAGCTGTAACTCTGTGAGATGAATTAACAGAACACAAAGCAGTTTCTCAGAAAGCTTCTTTCCAGTTTTTAACTGAAGATATTTCCTTTTCACCATAGCCCTCTATGGGCTTCAAATATCACTTTGCAAATTCCACAAGAACAGCCTTAGCGAAAGGCTTCTTGAGGAAAGCTGTAACTCTGTGAGATGAATTAACAGAACACAAAGCAGTTTCTCAGAAAGCTTCTTTCAGTTTTTAACTGAAGATATTTCCTTTTTCACCATAGCCCTCTATGGGCTTCCAAATATCACTTTGCAAATTCCACAAGAACAGTCTTAGCGAAAGGCTTCTTGAGGAAAGCTGTAACTCTGTGAGATGAATTAACAGAACACAAAGCAGTTTCTCAGAAGCTTCTTTCCAGTTTTTAACGGAAGATATTTCCTTTTCACCATAGCCCTCTATGGGCTTCCAAATATCACTTTGCAAATTCCACAAGAACAGTCTTAGCGAAAGGCTTCTTGAGGAAAGCTGTAACTCTGTGAGATGAATTAACAGAACACAAAGCGGTTTCTCAGAAATCTTCTTTCCAGTTTTTAAGTGAAGATATTTCCTTTTTCACCATAGCCCTCTATGGGCTTCCAAATATCACTTTGCAAATTCCACAAAAACAGTCTTAGCGAAAGGCTTCTTGAGGAGAAAGCTGTAACTCTGTGAGATGAATTAACAGAACACAAAGCAGTTTCTCAGAAAGCTTCTTTCCAGTTTTTAACGGAAGATATTTCCTTTTTCACCATAGCCCTCTATGGGCTTCCAAATATCACTTTGCAAATTCCACAAGAACAGTCTTAGCGAAAACTTCTTGAGGGGAAAGCTGTAACTCTGTGAGATGAATTAACAGAACACAAAGCAGTTTCTCAGAAAGCTTCTTTCCAGTTTTTAAATGAAGATATTTCTTTTTTACCGTAGCCCTCTATGGGCTTCCAAATATCACTTTGCAAATTCCACAAGAACAGTCTTACCCAGAGGCTTCTTGAGGGGAGAGCTGTGACTCAGTGAGATGAATTAGCAGAACACAATGCAGTTTCTCAGAAAGCTTCTTTCAGTTTTTAACTGAAGATATTTCCTTTTCACCATAGCCCTCTATGGGCTTCCAAATATCACTTTGCAAATTCCACAAGAACAGTCTTAGCGAAGGCTTCTTGAGAAAGCTGTAACTCTGTGAGATGAATTAACAGAACACAAAGCAGTTTCTCAGAAAGCTTCTTTCCAGTTTTAAGAAGATATTTCCTTTTCACCATAGCCCTCTATGGGCTTCCAAATATCACTTTGCAAATTCCACAAGAACAGTCTTAGCGAAAGGCTTCTTGAGAAAGCTGTAACTCTGTGAGATGAATTAACAGAACACAAAGCAGTTTCTCAGAAAGCTTCTTTCCAGTTTTTAACGGAAGATATTTCCTTTTCACCATAGCCCTCTATGGGCTTCAAATATCACTTTGCAAATTCCACAAGAACAGTCTTAGCGAAAGGCTTCTTGAGGAAAGCTGTAACTCTGTGAGATGAATTAACAGAACACAAAGCAGTTTCTCAGAAAGCTTCTTTCAGTTTTTAACTGAAGATATTTCCTTTTTCACCATAGCCCTCTATGGGCTTCCAAATATCACTTTGCAAATTCCACAAGAACAGTCTTAGCGAAAGGCTTCTTGAGGAAAGCTGTAACTCTGTGAGATGAATTAACAGAACACAAAGCAGTTTCTCAAGCTTCTTTCCAGTTTTTATCTTAGGATATTTCCTTTTCACCATAGCCTCTATGGGCTTCAAATATCACTTTGCAAATTCCACAAGAACAGTCTTAGCGAAAGGCTTCTTGAGGAAAGCTGTAACTCTGTGAGATGAATTAACAGAACACAAAGCAGTTTCTCAGAAAGCTTCTTTCAGTTTTTAACTGAAGATATTTCCTTTTCACCATAGCCCTCTATGGGCTTCCAAATATCACTTTGCAAATTCCACAAGAACAGTCTTAGCGAAAGGCTTCTTGAGGAAGCTGTAACTCTGTGAGATGAATTAACAGAACACAAAGCAGTTTCTCAGAAAGCTTCTTTCCAGTTTTAACGGAAGATATTTCCTTTTCACCATAGCCCTCTATGGGCTTCCAAATATCACTTTGCAAATTCCACAAGAACAGTCTTAGCGAAAGGCTTCTTGAGGAAAGCTGTAACTCTGTGAGATGAATTAACAGAACACAAAGCAGTTTCTCAGAAAGCTTCTTTCCAGTTTTTATCTTAGGATATTTCCTTTTCACCATAGCCTCTATGGGCTTCCAAATATCACTTTGCAAATTCCACAAGAACAGTCTTAGCGAAAGGCTTCTTGAGGAAAGCTGTAACTCTGTGAGATGAATTAACAGAACACAAAGCAGTTTCTCAGAAAGCTTCTTTCCAGTTTTTAACTGAAGATATTTCCTTTTCACCATAGCCCTCTATGGGCTTCCAAATATCACTTTGCAAATTCCACAAGAACAGTCTTAGCGAAAGGCTTCTTGAGGAAAGCTGTAACTCTGTGAGATGAATTAACAGAACACAAAGCAGTTTCTCAAGCTTCTTTCCAGTTTTTAACTGAAGATATTTCCTTTTTCACCATAGCCTCTATGGGCTTCCAAATATCACTTTGCAAATTCCACAAGAACAGTCTTAGCGAAAGGCTTCTTGAGGAAAGCTGTAACTCTGTGAGATGAATTAACAGAACACAAAGCAGTTTCTCAGAAAGCTTCTTTCAGTTTTTAACGAAGATATTTCCTTTTCACCATAGCCCTCTATGGGCTTCCAAATATCACTTTGCAAATTCCACAAGAACAGTCTTAGCGAAGGCTTCTTGAGGAAAGCTGTAACTCTGTGAGATGAATTAACAGAACACAAAGCAGTTTCTCAAGCTTCTTTCAGTTTTTATCTTAGGATATTTCCTTTTCACCATAGCCTCTATGGGCTTCCAAATATCACTTTGCAAATTCCACAAGAACAGTCTTAGCGAAAGGCTTCTTGAGGAAAGCTGTAACTCTGTGAGATGAATTAACAGAACACAAAGCAGTTTCTCAGAAAGCTTCTTTCAGTTTTTAACTTAGGATATTTCCTTTTCACCATAGCCCTCTATGGGCTTCCAAATATCACTTTGCAAATTCCACAAGAACAGTCTTAGCGAAGGCTTCTTGAGGAAAGCTGTAACTCTGTGAGATGAATTAACAGAACACAAAGCAGTTTCTCAAGCTTCTTTCCAGTTTTTAACGGAAGATATTTCCTTTTCACCATAGCCCTCTATGGGCTTCCAAATATCACTTTGCAAATTCCACAAGAACAGTCTTAGCGAAAGGCTTCTTGAAGGAAAGCTGTAACTCTGTGAGATGAATTAACAGAACACAAAGCAGTTTCTCAGAAAGCTTCTTTCCAGTTTTTAACTGAAGATATTTCCTTTTTCACCATAGCCTCTATGGGCTTCCAAATATCACTTTGCAAATTCCACAAGAACAGTCTTAGCGAAGGCTTCTTGAGAAAGCTGTAACTCTGTGAGATGAATTAACAGAACACAAAGCAGTTTCTCAGAAGCTTCTTTCCAGTTTTTAACTGAAGATATTTCCTTTTTCACCATAGCCCTCTATGGGCTTCCAAATATCACTTTGCAAATTCCACAAGAACAGTCTTAGCGAAAGGCTTCTTGAGGAAGCTGTAACTCTGTGAGATGAATTAACAGAACACAAAGCAGTTTCTCAGAAAGCTTCTTTCCAGTTTTTAACTGAAGATATTTCCTTTTTCACCATAGCCCTCTATGGCTTCCAAATATCACTTTCAAATTCCACAAGAACAGTCTTAGCGAAGGCTTCTTGAGGAAAGCTGTAACTCTGTGAGATGAATTAACAGAACACAAAGCAGTTTCTCAAGCTTCTTTCAGTTTTAACTGAAGATATTTCCTTTTTCACCATAGCCCTCTATGGGCTTCCAAATATCACTTTGCAAATTCCACAAGAACAGTCTTAGCGAAAGGCTTCTTGAGGAAAGCTGTAACTCTGTGAGATGAATTAACAGAACACAAAGCAGTTTCTCAGAAAGCTTCTTTCAGTTTTAACGGAAGATATTTCCTTTTTCACCATAGCCCTCTATGGGCTTCAAATATCACTTTGCAAATTCCACAAGAACAGTCTTAGCGAAGGCTTCTTGAGGAAAGCTGTAACTCTGTGAGATGAATTAACAGAACACAAAGCAGTTTCTCAAGCTTCTTTCAGTTTTAACTGAAGATATTTCCTTTTTCACCATAGCCCTCTATGGGCTTCCAAATATCACTTTGCAAATTCACAAGAACAGTCTTAGCGAAAGGTTTCTTGAGGGGAAAGCTGTAACTCTGTGAGATGAATTAACAGAACACAAAGCAGTTTCTCAGAAAGCTTCTTTTCAGTTTTTATCTTAGGATATTTGCTTTTTCACCATAGCCCGCTGTGGGCTTCCAAATGTCACTTTTCAAATTCCACAAGAACACTCTTAGCGAAAGGCTTCTTGAGGGCCTAGCTGTAACTCTGTGAGATGAATTAACAGAACACAAAGAACTTTCTCAGAAAGCTTCTTTCCACTTTTTAACGGAAGATATTTCCTTTTTCACCATAGCCCTCTATGGGCTTCCAAATATCACTTTGCAAATTCCACAAGAACAGTCTTACCGAAAGGCTTCTTGAGGGTAAAGCTGTAACTCTGTGAGATGAATTAACAGAACACAAAGCAGTTTCTCAGAAAGCTTCTTTCCAGTTTTTAAGGAAAGTTATTTCCTTTTCACCATAGCCCTCTATGGGCTTCCAAATATCACTTTGCAAATTCCACAAGAACAGTCTTAGCGAAAGGCTTCTTGAGGAAAGCTGTAACTCTGTGAGATGAATTAACAGAACACAAAGCAGTTTCTCAAGCTTCTTTCCAGTTTTTAACGGAAGATATTTCCTTTTCACCATAGCCCTCTATGGGCTTCCAAATATCACTTTGCAAATTCCACAAGAACAGTCTTAGCGAAAGGCTTCTTGAGGAAAGCTGTAACTCTGTGAGATGAATTAACAGAACACAAAGCAGTTTCTCAGAAAGCTTCTTTCCAGTTTTAACTGAAGATATTTCCTTTTCACCATAGCCTCTATGGGCTTCCAAATATCACTTTGCAAATTCCACAAGAACAGTCTTAGCGAAAGGCTTCTTGAGGAAAGCTGTAACTCTGTGAGATGAATTAACAGAACACAAAGCAGTTTCTCAGAAAGCTTCTTTCCAGTTTTAACTGAAGATATTTCCTTTTCACCATAGCCCTCTATGGGCTTCCAAATATCACTTTGCAAATTCCACAAGAACAGTCTTAGTGAAAGGCTTCTTGAGGAAAGCTGTAACTCTGTGAGATGAATTAACAGAACACAAAGCAGTTTCTCAGAAAGCTTCTTTCAGTTTTTAACGGAAGATATTTCCTTTTTCACCATAGCCCTCTGGGCTTCCAAATATCACTTTGCAAATTCACAAGAACAGTCTTAGCGAAGGCTTCTTGAGAAAGCTGTAACTCTGTGAGATGAATTAACAGAACACAAAGCAGTTTCTCAAGCTTCTTTCACTTTTATAGGATATTTCTTTTTCCACGGATATTTCCTTTTTCACCATAGCCTCTATGGGCTTCCAAATATCACTTTGCAAATTCCACAAGAACAGTCTTAGCGAAAGGCTTCTTGAGGAAAGCTGTAACTCTGTGAGATGAATTAACAGAACACAAAGCAGTTTCTCAGAAGCTTCTTTCCAGTTTTTAACGGAAGATATTTCCTTTTCACCATAGCCCTCTATGGGCTTCCAAATATCACTTTGCAAATTCCACAAGAACAGTCTTAGCGAAAGGCTTCTTGAGGGAAAGCTGTAACTCTGTGAGATGAATTAACAGAACACAAAGCAGTTTCTCAGAAAGCTTCTTTCCAGTTTTTAACGGAAGATATTTCCTTTTCACCATAGCCCTCTGGGCTTCCAAATATCACTTTGCAAATTCCACAAGAACAGTCTTAGCGAAAGGCTTCTTGAGGAAAGCTGTAACTCTGTGAGATGAATTAACAGAACACAAAGCAGTTTCTCAGAAAGCTTCTTTCCAGTTTTATCTTAGGATATTTCCTTTTCACCATAGCCCTCTATGGGCTTCCAAATATCACTTTGCAAATTCCACAAGAACAGTCTTAGCGAAAGGCTTCTTGAGGGAAAGCTGTAACTCTGTGAGATGAATTAACAGAACACAAAGCAGTTTCTCAGAAAGCTTCTTTCAGTTTTTAACGGAAGATATTTCCTTTTCACCATAGCCCTCTATGGGCTTCCAAATATCACTTTGCAAATTCCACAAGAACAGTCTTAGCGAAAGGCTTCTTGAGGAAAGCTGTAACTCTGTGAGATGAATTAACAGAACACAAAGCAGTTTCTCAGAAAGCTTCTTTCCAGTTTTATCTTAGGATATTTCCTTTTCACCATAGCCCTCTATGGGCTTCCAAATATCACTTTCAAATTCCACAAGAACAGTCTTAGCGAAAGGCTTCTTGAGGAAAGCTGTAACTCTGTGAGATGAATTAACAGAACACAAAGCAGTTTCTCAGAAAGCTTCTTTCAGTTTTTAACGGAAGATATTTCCTTTTCACCATAGCCCTCTATGGGCTTCCAAATATCACTTTGCAAATTCCACAAGAACAGTCTTAGCGAAAGGCTTCTTGAGGAAAGCTGTAACTCTGTGAGATGAATTAACAGAACACAAAGCAGTTTCTCAAGCTTCTTTCAGTTTTTAACGGAAGATATTTCCTTTTTCACCATAGCCCTCTATGGGCTTCCAAATATCACTTTGCAAATTCACAAGAACAGTCTTAGCGAAAGGCTTCTTGAGGAAAGCTGTAACTCTGTGAGATGAATTAACAGAACACAAAGCAGTTTCTCAGAAAGCTTCTTTCAGTTTTAACTGAAGATATTTCCTTTTTCACCATAGCCCTCTATGGGCTTCCAAATATCACTTTGCAAATTCCACAAGAACAGTCTTAGCGAAGGCTTCTTGAGGGAAAGCTGTAACTCTGTGAGATGAATTAACAGAACACAAAGCAGTTTCTCAGAAAGCTTCTTTCCAGTTTTTTTTTTAATATTACATTCTTAATTTCTTTTTATTTATATAATTTTGTGTAACAATCACTCATGAAATATCAAATTCTTATTACTTAGTACATAAAGAATATTCAACAAATATTGTTGCAGTAGAAAGCTAGTCAAGTATGAGCAGGGCAGGGAGGGCTCCCCTCTTCCACACACCAAATGTGTTGGGAGACCCTCAGGTGATGCTCAAGGGTTGTTAACTGTTTTTCTAAAGTAGTAATTGGTCATACCTGGTGTCAAGGAAAGGCAGGCTTCTAATAAAACTGAACACAAACTGATCAGCAACTTCCCAATGAGATCTCAGGAGTGAGGAGAAGTAAGGCAAGATCCCAGGCTTGCCAATGTATAAAACCCCAAGTCAAGAAGTCAAGCTGTGCACTTGGCTTCTCAAGTCTCCTTGGCCTCTTCCAGGTTGTACTTCCTTCTTTTCCTTTCTGTTTTTCCTTTTAATAATCCTTCACTCCTGCTCTGAAATTACCTCTGTCTCACTTTCTGCCTTATGCCCATGGTGGAATTCCTTCTGAGGAAGCAAGAATGGAGGGTGCTGCAAACCTATACAGATTCGCAGCTCAATGTCTCCAGAACTCGGATGTCTTCCACAGGTAATAACATTGCTTTAAATATTTTCATAATTATATCGTGCTAAAAACTAAGTATAACAGTGTCAAATACAAATACAATTAAGCTTTTTGAATTCTATTTTACTTTACAAAGTTTTTTTAAATCAAGTATGATTTTCCTGGTGCAATTAAATTATAATTCTTTTCATATTTATATTTAATCATTTTATAAGAATTATTTTATATTTCTAGTACTTATTATTCTAGTATATCTTTTTAGGCTTACTTTATGTCTCACTTTTATAAAAATAAGTAAAATATATATTTACATTACAATAACTTAGCAAAATGCTCAGGTATAATGCTATTTAAAATTAATATACCATATTTATATAATAATGCTATAATTTTCTCATAAAATAATAAATCTTTTAATGTTTGAAATTATAGGATGATAAGTGGTCTTTAATTTATTCCCCTTGATTGAATTTTCAGTAGTGAATATGTTCTTTCATTCAAAAATATTTTTATGATAAATTCCAAATGCATACAATAGTGGATTACCTCTAGCTGTAACTCATCATTCATTTCACCAACATCAACACTTGTCCAGCTTCCTTTTATCTTCACTCACTTCTCCCCATTTCCCCAACCGCATTCCTGCCACAACTGCTGACTCAAACCGTTCAAAGGATTGTTTGGTCAATCCTTTTGTAACAATTTAGTTATGTGCTTTTCCTAAAAAATAAGTGGAAGATTATTTTTTAAACTTTATTTTTTATTTTTTAAAATTATTTATTTCAATTTTGTGGGTATATAGTAGATGTATGTATTTATGGGGTGCATGAGATGTTCTGATTCAGGCATGCAATGAATAATAATCACATCATGTAAAATGGGGTATCCATTCTCTCAAGCATTTATCCTTTGTGTTACAAGCAATCCAATTAGACTCTTTTAGTTATTTTAAAATGCACAGTTAAATTATTACTGACTATAGTCGCCTTGTTGTGCTATCAAATACTAGATCTTATTTATTCTTTCTGATCTCCTCTATCTCCATGAGTTCAATTGTTTTGATTTTAGATCTCACAAATAAGTGAGAACATGAAATAAACAGATCTCAAAATGTGACTTAGTTGCGTATCTTCTCCTCGTGGGAAGGAGGTGCAGGTTTGCCAATGCAATCCCTCCCCTCCCCCTCCCCATGATAGGCCCGGTGTGTGATGTTCCCCTTCCGAGTCAAGTGATCTCATTGTTCAGTTCCACCTATGAGTGAGAACATGCGGTGTTTGGTTTTCTGTTCTTGTGATAGTTTGCTAAGAATGATGGTTTCCAGCTGCATCCATGTCCCTACAAAGGACACAAACTCATCCTTTTTATGGCTGCATAGTATTCCATGGTGTATATGTGCCACATTTTCTTAATCAATCTGTCACTGATGGACATTTGGGTTGATTCAAGTCTTTGCTATTGTGAATAGTGCTGCAATAAACATACGTGTGCATGTGTCTTTATAGCATGATTTATAATCCTTTGGGTATATACCAGTAATGGGATGGCTGGGTCATATGGTACATCTAGTTCTAGATCCTTGAGGAATCGCCATACTGTTTTCCATAATGGTTGAACTAGTTTACAATCCCACCAACAGTGTAAAAGTGTTCCTATTTCTCCACATCCTCTCCAGCACCTGTTGTTTCCTGACTTTTGAATGATCGCCATTCTAACTGGTGTGAGATGGTATCTCATTGTGGTTTTGATTTGCATTTCTCTGATGGCCAGTGATGATGAGCATTTTTCATGTGTCTGTTGGCTGTATGAATGTCTTCTTTTGAGAAATGTCTGTTCATATCCTTTGCCCACTTTTGATGGGGTTGTTTTTTTCTTGTAAATTTGTTTGAGTTCTTTGTAGGTTCTGGATATTAGCCCTTTGTCAGATGAGTAGATTGCAAAATTTTCTCCCATTCTGTAGGTTGCCTGTTCACTCTGATGGTAGTTTCTTTTTGTGAAGCTCTTTAGTTTAATGAGATCCCATTTGTCAATTTTGGCTTTTGCTGCCGTTGCTTTTGGTGTTTTAGACATGAAGTCTTTGCCCATGCCTATGTCCTGAATGGTACTACCTAGGTTTTCCTCTAGGTTTTTATGGTCTTAGGTCTAACGTTTAAGTCTCTAATCCATCTTGAATTAATTTTCGTATAAGGAGTAAGGAAAGGATCCAGTTTCAGCTTTCTGCTTATGGCTAGCCAATTTTCCCAGCACCATTTATTAAATAGGAATCCTTTCCCCATTTCTTGTTCTCTCAGGTTTGTCAAAGATCAGATGGCTGTAGATGTGTGGTATTATTTCTGAGGACTCTGTTCTGTTCCATTGGTCTATATCTCTGTTTTGGTACCAGTACCATGCTGTTTTGGTTACTGTAGCCTTGTAGTATAGTTTGAAGTCAGGTAGCGTGATGCCTCCAGCTTTGTTCTTTTGACTTAGGATTGTCTTGGAAATGCGGGCTCTTTTTTGGTTCCATATGAACTTTAAAGCAGTTTTTTCCAATTCTGTGAAGAAACTCATTGGTAGCTTGATGGGGATGGCATTGAATCTATAAATAACCTTGGGCAGTATGGCCATTTTCACAATATTGATTCTTCCTATCCATGAGCATGGTATGTTCTTCCATTTGTTTGTGTCCTCTTTTATTTCACTGAGCAGTGGTTTGTAGTTCTCCTTGAAGAGGTCCTTTACATCCCTTGTAAGTTGGATTCCTAGGTGTTTTATTCTCTTTGAAGCAATTGTGAATGGAAGTTCATTCCTGATTTGGCTCTCTGTTTGACTGTCACTGGTGTATAAGAATGCTTGTGATTTTTGCACATTAATTTTGTATCCTGAGACTTTGCTGAAGTTGCTTATCAGCTTAAGGAGATTTTGGGCTGAGACAATGGGGTTTTCTAAATATACAATCATGTCATCTGCAAACAGGGACAATTTGACTTCTTCTTTTCCTAACTGAATCCCTTGATTTCTTTCTCTTGCCTGATTGCCCTAGCCAGAACTTCCAACACTATGTTGAATAGGAGTGGTGAGAGAGGGCATCCCTGTCTTATGCCAGTTTTCAAAAGGGAATTTTTCCAGTTTTGCCCATTCAGTATGATATTGGCTGTGGGTTTGTCATAAATAGCTCTTATGATTTTGAGGTACGTTCCATCAATACCGAATTTATTGAGCGTTTTAGCATGAAGGGCTGTTGAATTTTGTCAAAAGCCTTTTCTGCATCTATTGAGATAATCATGTGGTTCTTGTCTTTGGTTCTGTTTATATGCTGGATTATGTTTATTGATTTGCGAATGTTGAACCAGCCTTGCATCCCAGGGATGAAGCCCACTTGATCATGGTGGATAAGCTTTTTGTGCTGTTGAATCCGGTTTGCCAGTATTTTATTGAGGATTTTTGCATCGATGTTCATCAGGGATATTGGTCTAAAATTCTCTTTTTTTAATGTCTCTGCCAGGCTTTGGTATCAGGATGATGTTGGCCTCATAAAATGAGTTAGGGAGGATTCCCTGTTTTCTATTGATTGGAATAGTTTCAGAAGGAATGGTACCAGCTCCTCCTTGTACCTCTGGTAGAATTCAGCTGTGAATCCATCTGGTCCTGGACTTTTTTGGTTGGTAGGCTATTAATTGCCTCAATTTCAGAGCCTGCTATTGGTCTATTCAGGGATTCAACTTCTTCCTGGTTTAGTCTTGGAAGAGTGTAAGTGTCAGGAAATTATCCATTTCTTCTAGATTTTCTAGTTTATTTGCGTAGAGGTGTTTATAGTATTCTCTGATGGTAGTTTGTATTTCTGTGGGGTCGGTGGTGATATCCCTTTATCATTTTATTGCGTCTATTTGATTCTTCTCTTTTCTTCTTTATTAGTCTTGCTAGTGGTCTGTCAATTTTGTTGATCTTTTCAAAAACCAACTCCTGGATTCATTGATTTTTGGAGGGTTTTGTGTCTCTATCTCCTTCAGTTCTGCTCTGATCTTAGTTATTTCTTGCCTTCTGCTAGCTTTTGAATGTGTTTGCTCTTGCTTCTCTAGTTCTTTTAATTGCGATGTTAGAGTGTCAATTTTAGATCTTTCCTGCTTTCTCTTGTGGGCATTTAGTGCTATAAATTTCCCTCTACACACTGCTTTAAATGTGTCCCAGAGATTCTGGTATGTTGTATCTTTGTTCTCATTGGTTTCAAAGAACATCTTTATTTCTGCCTTCATTTCGTTATGTACCCAGTAGTCATTCAGGAGCAGGTTGTTCAGTTTCCATGTAGTTGAGCGGTTTTGATTGAGTTTCTTAGTCCTGAGTTCTAGTTTGATTGCACTGTGGTCTGAGAGACAGTTTGTTATAATTTCTGTTCTTGTACATTTGCTGAGGTGCTTTACTTCCAATTGTGGTCAATTTTGGAGTAAGTGCGATGTGGTGCTGAGAAGAATGTATATTCTGTTGATTTGGGGTGGAGAGTTCTATAGATGTCTATTAGGTCTGCTTGCTGCAGAGATGAGTTCAATTCCTGGATATCCTTGTTAACTTTCTGTCTCGTTGATCTGTCTAATGTTGACAGTGGAGTGTTGAAGTCTCCCATTATTATTGTGTAAGTCTAAGTCTCTTTGTAAGTCTCTAAGGACTTGCTTTATGAATCTGGGTGCTCCTGTATTGGGTGCATATATATTTAGGATAGTTAGCTCTTCCTGTTGAATTGATCCCTTTACCATTATGTAATGGCCTTCTTTGTCTCTTTTGATCTTTGATGGTTTAAAGTCTGTTTTATCAGAGACTAGTATTGCAACCCCCTTTTTGTTCTCCATTTGCTTGGTAAATCTTCCTCCATCCCTTTATTTTGAGCCTATGTATGTCTCTGCGTGAGATGGGTCTCCTGAATACAGCAGACTGATGGGTCTTGACTCTTTATCCAGTTTGCCAGTCTGTGTCTTTTAATTGGAGCATTTAGTCCATTTACATTTAAGGTTAATATTGTTATGTGTGAACTTGATCCTGCCATTATGATATTAACTGGTTATTTTGCTCGTTAGTTGATGCAGTTTCTTCCTAGCCTTGATGGTCTTTACATTTTGGCATGTTTTGCAATGGCTGGTACCGGTTGTTCCTTTCCATGTTTAGTGCTTCCTTCAGGGTCTCTTGTAAGGCAGGCCTAGTGGTGACAAAATCTCTAAGCATTTGCTTATCTGTAAAGGATTTTATTTCTCCTTCACTTATGAAACTTAGTTTGGCTGGATATAAAATTCTGGGTTTAAAATTCTTTTCTTTAAGAATGTTGAATATTGGCCCCACTCTTCTGGCTTGAAGAGTTTCTGCCGAGAGATCTGCTGTTAGTCTGATGGGCTTCCCTTTGTGGGTAACCCGACCTTTCTCTCTGGCTGCCCTTAAGATTTTTCCTTCATTTCAACTTTGGTGAATCTGGCAATTATGTGTCTTGGGTTGCTCTTCTCGAGGAGTATCTTTGTGGCGTTCTCTGTATTTCCTGGATTTGAATGTTGGCCTGCCCTACTAGGTTGGGGAAGTTCTCCTGGATGATATCCTGAAGAGTGTTTTCCAACTTGGTTCCATTTCCCCTCACTTTCAGGCACCCCAATCAGGCGTAGATTTGGTCTTTTACATAATCCCATACTTCTTGCAGGCTTTGTTCATTTCTTTTTTCTTCTTTTTCTTTTGGTTTCTCTTCTCCTTCATTTCATTCATTTGATCCTCCATCGCTGACATTCTTTCTTCCAGTTGATCGAGTCGGTTACTGAAGCTTGTGCATTTGTCACGTATTTCTCGTGCCATGGTTTTCATCTCTTTCATTTCGTTTGTGACCTTCTCTGCATTAATTATTCTAGCCATCAATTCTTCCACTTTTTCAAGACTTTTAGTTTCTTTGCGCTGGGTGCGTAATTCCTCCTTTAGCTCTGAGAATTTGATGGACTGAAGCCTTCTTCTCTCATCTCGTCAAGTCATTCTCCGTCCAGCTTTGATCCGTTGCTGGCGATGAGCTGCGCTCCTTTGCGGAGGAGATCGCTCTTATTTTTGAAATTCCAGCTTTTCTGCCCTCTTTTTCCCCATCTTTGTGGCTTTATCTGCCTCTGGTTTTAACGGAAGATATTTCCTTTTCACCATAGCCCTCTATGGGCTTCCAAATATCACTTTGCAAATTCACAAGAACAGTCTTAGTGAGGCTTCTTGAGGGAAGCTGTAACTCTCTGAGATGAATTAACAGAACACAAAGCAGTTTCTCAGAAATCTTGTTTCCAGTTTTAAGAAGATATTTCCTTTTCACCATAGCCCCATGGGCTTCAAATATCACTTTCAAATTCCACAAGAAGAGTCTTAGCGAAAGGCTTCTTGAGAAAGGTGTAACTCTGTGAGATGAATTACAGAACACAAAGCAGTTTCTCAGAAAGCTTCTTTCAGTTTTATCTTAGGATATTTCCTTTTTCACAGCCCTCTATGGGCTTCCAAATATCACTTTGCAAATTCCACAAGAACAGTCTTAGCGAAAGGCATCTTGAGAGCTGTAATCTGTGAGATGAATTAACAGAACACAAAGCAGTTTCTAAGCATTCTTTCCAGTTTTTCAGGAAGATATTTCCTTTTCACCATAGCCCTCTATGGGCTTCAAATATCACTTTGAAAATTCCACAAGAACAATCTTAGCGAAAGGCTTCTTGAGGAAAGCTGTAACTCTGTGAGATGATTAACAGAACATAAAGCAGTTTCTCAGCTTCTTTCAGTTTTACTTAGAATATTTCCTTTTCACCATACCCTCTATGGGCTTCTAAATATCACTTGCAAATTCCACAGAACAGTCTTAGCGAAAATTCTTCTTGAGAGAAAGCTGTAACTCTGTGAGATGAATTAACAGGACACAAAGCACTTTCTCAAGCTTCTTTCCAGTATTTCCTTATTCACCATAGCCCTCTATGGCCTTCTCACAAGAACAGTCCTAGCGAAAGGCTTCTTCTCTGTGAGATGAATTAACAGAACACAAAGCAGTTTCTCAAGCTTCTTTCAGTTTTTAACTGAAGATATTTCCTTTTCACCATAGCCCTCTATGGGCTTCCAAATATCACTTTGCAAATTCCACAAGAACAGTCTTAGCGAAAGCTTCTTGAGGAAAGCTGTAACTCTGTGAGATGAATTAACAGAACACAAAGCAGTTTCTCAGAAAGCTTCTTTCAGTTTTTAACTGAAGATATTTCCTTTTCACCATAGCCCTCTATGGGCTTCAAATATCACTTTGCAAATTCCACAAGAACAGTCTTAGCGAAAGGCTTCTTGAGGAAAGCTGTAACTCTGTGAGATGAATTAACAGAACACAAAGCAGTTTCTCAAGCTTCTTTCCAGTTTTTAACTTAGATATTTCCTTTTCACCATAGCCTCTCTATGGGCTTCCAAATATCACTTTGCAAATTCCACAAGAACAGTCTTAGCGAAAACTTCTTGAGGAAAGCTGTAACTCTGTGAGATGAATTAACAGAACACAAAGCAGTTTCTCAAGCTTCTTTCCAGTTTTTAAGATATTTCCTTTTCACCATAGCCTCTATGGGCTTCCAAATATCACTTTGCAAATTCCACAAGAACAGTCTTAGCGAAAGGCTTCTTGAGGAAAGCTGTAACTCTGTGAGATGAATTAACAGAACACAAAGCAGTTTCTCAGAAAGCTTCTTTCCAGTTTTTAACTGAAGATATTTCCTTTTCACCATAGCCTCTATGGGCTTCCAAATATCACTTTGCAAATTCCACAAGAACAGTCTTAGCAGGCTTCTTGAGGAAAGCTGTAACTCTGTGAGATGAATTAACAGAACACAAAGCAGTTTCTCAGCTTCTTTCAGTTTTATGAAGATATTTCCTTTTTCACCATAGCCCTCTATGGGCTTCCAAATATCACTTTGCAAATTCCACAAGAACAGTCTTAGCGAAAATTCTTGAGGAAAGCTGTAACTCTGTGAGATGAATTAACAGAACACAAAGCAGTTTCTCAAAGCTTCTTTCAGTTTTTAACAGGATATTTCCTTTTCACCATAGCCCTCTATGGGCTTCCAAATATCACTTTGCAAATTCCACAAGAACAGTCTTAGCGAAGGCTTCTTGAGGAAAGCTGTAACTCTGTGAGATGAATTAACAGAACACAAAGCAGTTTCTCAGAAAGCTTCTTTCAGTTTTTAACGGATATTTCCTTTTCACCATAGCCCTCTATGGGCTTCCAAATATCACTTTGCAAATTCCACAAGAACAGTCTTAGCGAAGGCTTCTTGAGAAAGCTGTAACTCTGTGAGATGAATTAACAGAACACAAAGCAGTTTCTCAGAAAGCTTCTTTCCAGTTTTTAACGGAAGATATTTCCTTTTCACCATAGCCCTCTATGGGCTTCCAAATATCACTTTGCAAATTCCACAAGAACAGTCTTAGCGAAGGCTTCTTGAGGAAAGCTGTAACTCTGTGAGATGAATTAACAGAACACAAAGCAGTTTCTCAAAGCTTCTTTCCAGTTTTTAACTGAAGATATTTCCTTTTTCACCATAGCCCTCTATGGGCTTCCAAATATCACTTTGCAAATTCCACAAGAACAGTCTTAGCGAAAGGCTTCTTGAGGAAAGCTGTAACTCTGTGAGATGAATTAACAGAACACAAAGCAGTTTCTCAGAAAGCTTCTTTCCAGTTTTTAACGGAAGATATTTCCTTTTCACCATAGCCCTCTATGGGCTTCCAAATATCACTTTGCAAATTCCACAAGAACAGTCTTAGCGAAGGCTTCTTGAGGAAAGCTGTAACTCTGTGAGATGAATTAACAGAACACAAAGCAGTTTCTCAGAAAGCTTCTTTCCAGTTTTTAACTGAAGATATTTCCTTTTTCACCATAGCCCTCTATGGGCTTCCAAATATCACTTTGCAAATTCCACAAGAACAGTCTTAGCGAAGGCTTCTTGAGAAAGCTGTAACTCTGTGAGATGAATTAACAGAACACAAAGCAGTTTCTCAGAAAGCTTCTTTCCAGTTTTTAACTGAAGATATTTCCTTTTCACCATAGCCTCTATGGGCTTCCAAATATCACTTTGCAAATTCACAAGAACAGTCTTAGCGAGGCTTCTTGAGGGAAAGCTGTAACTCTGTGAGATGAATTAACAGAACACAAAGCAGTTTCTCAGAAAGCTTCTTTCCAGTTTTTAACTGAAGATATTTCCTTTTCACCATAGCCTCTATGGGCTTCCAAATATCACTTTGCAAATTCCACAAGAACAGTCTTAGCGAAGGCTTCTTGAGAAAGCTGTAACTCTGTGAGATGAATTAACAGAACACAAAGCAGTTTCTCAGAAAGCTTCTTTCCAGTTTTTAACGAAGATATTTCCTTTTTCACCATAGCCTCTATGGGCTTCCAAATATCACTTTGCAAATTCCACAAGAACAGTCTTAGCGAAGGCTTCTTGAGGAAAGCTGTAACTCTGTGAGATGAATTAACAGAACACAAAGCAGTTTTCTCAGAAAGCTTCTTTCAGTTTTAACTGAAGATATTTCCTTTTCACCATAGCCTCTATGGGCTTCCAAATATCACTTTGCAAATTCCACAAGAACAGTCTTAGCGAAGGCTTCTTGAGAAAGCTGTAACTCTGTGAGATGAATTAACAGAACACAAAGCAGTTTCTCAGAAAGCTTCTTTCAGTTTTAACTGAAGATATTTCCTTTTTCACCATAGCCTCTATGGGCTTCCAAATATCACTTTGCAAATTCCACAAGAACAGTCTTAGCGAAGGCTTCTTGAGGAAAGCTGTAACTCTGTGAGATGAATTAACAGAACACAAAGCAGTTTCTCAGAAAGCTTCTTTTCAGTTTTAACGGAAGATATTTCCTTTTCACCATAGCCTCTATGGGCTTCCAAATATCACTTTGCAAATTCCACAAGAACAGTCTTAGCGAAGGCTTCTTGAGGGAAAGCTGTAACTCTGTGAGATGAATTAACAGAACACAAAGCAGTTTCTCAGAAAGCTTCTTTCCAGTTTTTAACAAGATATTTCCTTTTCACCATAGCCTCTATGGGCTTCCAAATATCACTTTGCAAATTCCACAAGAACAGTCTTAGCGAAAGGCTTCTTGAGGAAAGCTGTAACTCTGAGATGAATTAACAGAACACAAAGCAGTTTCTCAGAAAGCTTCTTTCAGTTTTAACTGAAGATATTTCCTTTTTCACCATAGCCCTCTATGGGCTTCCAAATATCACTTTGCAAATTCCACAAGAACAGTCTTAGCGAAAGCGGTTCACTCTGTGAGATGAATTAACAGAACACAAAGCAGTTTCTCAGAAAGCTTCTTTCAGTTTTAACTGAAGATATTTCCTTTTCACCATAGCCCTCTATGGGCTTCCAAATATCACTTTGCAATTCCACAAGAACAGTCTTAGCGAAAGGCTTCGAGGAAGCTAACTCTGTGAGATGAATTAACAGAACACAAAGCAGTTTCTCAAGCTTCTTTCAGTTTTTATCTGAGATATTTCCTTTTTCACCATAGCTTGGGCTTCCAAATATCACTTTGCAAATTCCACAAGAACAGTCTTAGCGAAAGGCTTCTTGAGGAAAGCTGTAACTCTGTGAGATGAATTAACAGAACACAAAGCAGTTTCTCAGAAAGCTTCTTTCCAGTTTTTAACTGAAGATATTTCCTTTTTCACCATAGCCCTCTATGGGCTTCCAAATATCACTTTGCAAATTCACACAAGAACAGTCTTAGCGAAAGGCTTCTTGAGGAAAGCTGTAACTCTGTGAGATGAATTAACAGAACACAAAGCAGTTTCTCAGAAAGCTTCTTTCAGTTTTAACTGAAGATATTTCCTTTTTCACCATAGCCCTCTATGGGCTTCCAAATATCACTTTGCAAATTCCACAAGAACAGTCTTAGCGAAAGGCTTCTTGAGAGGGAAAGCTGTAACTCTGTGAGATGAATTAACAGAACACAAAGCAGTTTCTCAGAAAGCTTCTTTCCAGTTTTAACGGAAGATATTTCCTTTTCACCATAGCCCTCTATGGGCTTCCAAATATCACTTTGCAAATTCCACAAGAACAGTCTTAGCGAAAGGCTTCTTGAGAGGAAACTGTAACTCTGTGAGATGAATTAACAGAACACAAAGCAGTTTCTCAAGCTTCTTTCCAGTTTTTAACTGAAGATATTTCCTTTTCACCATAGCCCTCTATAGGCTTCCAAATATCACTTGCAAATTCCACAAGAACAGTCTTAGCGAAAGGCTTCTTGAGGAAAGCTGTAACTCTGTGAGATGAATTAACAGAACACAAAGCAGTTTCTCAGAAAGCTTCTTTCCAGTTTTTAACTGAAGATATTTCCTTTTCACCATAGCCCTCTATGGGCTTCCAAATATCACTTTGCAAATTCACAAGAACAGTCTTAGCGAAAGGCTTCTTGAGAAGCTGTAACTCTGTGAGATGAATTAACAGAACACAAAGCAGTTTCTCAGAAGCTTCTTTCCAGTTTTAAAAGATATTTCCTTTTCACCATAGCCTCTATGGGCTTCCAAATATCACTTTGCAAATTCACAAGAACAGTCTTAGCGAAAAGGCTTCTTGAGAAGCTGTAACTCTGAGATGAATTAACAGAACACAAAGCAGTTTCTCAAGCTTCTTTCAGTTTTAACGGAAGATATTTCCTTTTCACCATAGCCCTCTATGGGCTTCAAATATCACTTTGCAAATTCCACAAGAACAGTCTTAGCGAAAGGCTTCTTGAGGAAAGCTGTAACTCTGTGAGATGAATTAACAGAACACAAAGCAGTTTCTCAAGCTTCTTTCCAGTTTTTACTGAAGATATTTCCTTTTCACCATAGCCCTCTATGGGCTTCCAAATATCACTTTGCAAATTCCACAAGAACAGTCTTAGCGAAAAGGCTTCTTGAGGAAAGCTGTAACTCTGTGAGATGAATTAACAGAACACAAAGCAGTTTCTCAGAAAGCTTCTTTCCAGTTTTTAACGGAAGATATTTCCTTTTTCACCATAGCCCTCTATGGGCTTCCAAATATCACTTTGCAAATTCCACAAGAACAGTCTTAGCGAAGGCTTCTTGAGGAAAGCTGTAACTCTGTGAGATGAATTAACAGAACACAAAGCAGTTTCTCAGAAAAGCTTCTTTCAGTTTTTAACTGAAGATATTTCCTTTTCACCATAGCCCTCTATGGGCTTCCAAATATCACTTTGCAAATTCCACAAGAACAGTCTTAGTGAAAGGCTTCTTGAGGGAAAGCTGTAACTCTGTGAGATGAATTAACAGAACACAAAGCAGTTTCTCAGAAAGCTTCTTTCCAGTTTTAACGGAAGATATTTCCTTTTCACCATAGCCCTCTGGGCTTCCAAATATCACTTTGCAAATTCCACAAGAACAGTCTTAGCGAAAAGCTTCTTGAGGGAAGCTGTAACTCTGTGAGATGAATTAACAGAACACAAAGCAGTTTCTCAAGCTTCTTTCAGTTTTTTAGAAGATATTTCCTTTTTCACCATAGCCCTCTATGGGCTTCCAAATATCACTTTGCAAATTCCACAAGAACAGTCTTAGCGAAAGGCTTCTTGAGGAAAAGCTGTAACTCTGTGAGATGAATTAACAGAACACAAAGCAGTTTCTCAGAAAGCTTCTTTCAGTTTTTAATAAGATATTTCCTTTTCACCATAGCCCTCTGGGCTTCCAAATATCACTTTGCAAATTCCACAAGAACAGTCTTAGTGAAAACTTCTTGAGAAGCTGTAACTCTGTGAGATGAATTAACAGAACACAAAGCAGTTTCTCAGAAAGCTTCTTTTCAGTTTTAATGAAGATATTTCCTTTTTCACCATAGCCCTCTATGGGCTTCCAAATATCACTTTGCAAATTCCACAAGAACAGTCTTAGCGAAAGCTTCTTGAGAAAGCTGTAACTCTGTGAGATGAATTAACAGAACACAAAGCAGTTTCTCAAGCTTCTTTCCAGTTTTAACGGAAGATATTTCCTTTTTCACCATAGCCCTCTGGGCTTCCAAATATCACTTTGCAAATTCCACAAGAACAGTCTTAGCGAAAAGGCTTCTTGAGGAAAAGCTGTAACTCTGTGAGATGAATTAACAGAACACAAAGCAGTTTCTCAGAAAGCTTCTTTCAGTTTTTAACTGAAGATATTTCCTTTTCACCATAGCCCTCTATGGGCTTCCAAATATCACTTTGCAAATTCCACAAGAACAGTCTTAGCGAAGGCTTCTTGAGAAAGCTGTAACTCTGTGAGATGAATTAACAGAACACAAAGCAGTTTCTCAGAAGCTTCTTTCCAGTTTTAACTGAAGATATTTCCTTTTTCACCATAGCCTCTATGGGCTTCCAAATATCACTTTGCAAATTCCACAAGAACAGTCTTAGCGAAAGGCTTCTTGAGAGGAAAGCTGTAACTCTGTGAGATGAATTAACAGAACACAAAGCAGTTTCTCAGAAGCTTCTTTCCAGTTTTAACTGAAGATATTTCCTTTTCACCATAGCCCTCTATGGGCTTCCAAATATCACTTTGCAAATTCCACAAGAACAGTCTTAGCGAAAGGCTTCTTGAGGGAAAAGCACTCTGTGAGATGAATTAACAGAACACAAAGCAGTTTCTCAGAAAGCTTCTTTCCAGTTTTAACTGAAGATATTTCCTTTTCACCATAGCCCTCTATGGGCTTCCAAATATCACTTTGCAAATTCCACAAGAACAGTCTTAGCGAAAGGCTTCTTGAGGAAAAAGCTGTAACTCTGTGAGATGAATTAACAGAACACAAAGCAGTTTCTCAGAAAGCTTCTTTCAGTTTTTAACGGAAGATATTTCCTTTTCACCATAGCCCTCTATGGGCTTCCAAATATCACTTTGCAAATTCCACAAGAACAGTCTTAGCGAAAGGCTTCTTGAGGAAAGCTGTAACTCTGTGAGATGAATTAACAGAACACAAAGCAGTTTCTCAGAAAGCTTCTTTCAGTTTTTAACTTAGGATATTTCCTTTTCACCATAGCCCTCTATGGGCTTCCAAATATCACTTTGCAAATTCCACAAGAACAGTCTTAGCGAAAGGCTTCTTGAGGAAAGCTGTAACTCTGTGAGATGAATTAACAGAACACAAAGCAGTTTCTCAAGCTTCTTTCCAGTTTTTAACTGAAGATATTTCCTTTTCACCATAGCCCTCTATGGGCTTCCAAATATCACTTTGCAAATTCCACAAGAACAGTCTTAGCGAAAGGCTTCTTGAGGGAAAGCTGTAACTCTGTGAGATGAATTAACAGAACACAAAGCAGTTTCTCAGAAAGCTTCTTTCCAGTTTTAACTGAAGATATTTCCTTTTCACCATAGCCCTCTATGGGCTTCCAAATATCACTTTGCAAATTCCACAAGAACAGTCTTAGCGAAAAAGGCTTCTTGAGGGAAAGCTGTAACTCTGTGAGATGAATTAACAGAACACAAAGCAGTTTCTCAGAAAGCTTCTTTCAGTTTTAACGGAAGATATTTCCTTTTCACCATAGCCCTCTATGGGCTTCCAAATATCACTTTGCAAATTCCACAAGAACAGTCTTAGCGAAAGGCTTCTTGAGAGGAAAGCTGTTGTGAGATGAATTAACAGAACACAAAGCAGTTTCTCAGAAAGCTTCTTTCAGTTTTAACGGAAGATATTTCCTTTTCACCATAGCCCTCTATGGGCTTCCAAATATCACTTTGCAAATTCCACAAGAACAGTCTTAGCGAAAGGCTTCTTGAGGAAAGCTGTAACTCTGTGAGATGAATTAACAGAACACAAAGCAGTTTCTCAGAAAGCTTCTTTCAGTTTTTAACGAAGATATTTCCTTTTTCACCATAGCCCTCTATGGGCTTCCAAATATCACTTTGCAAATTCCACAAGAACAGTCTTAGCAAAGGCTTCTTGAGGGAAAGCTGTAACTCTGTGAGATGAATTAACAGAACACAAAGCAGTTTCTCAGAAAGCTTCTTTCCAGTTTTAACGAAGATATTTCCTTTTCACCATAGCCTCTATGGGCTTCCAAATATCACTTTACAAATTCCACAAGAACAGTCTTAGCGAAAGGCTTCTTGAAGAAAGCTGTAACTCTGTGAGATGAATTAACAGAACACAAAGCAGTTTCTCAGAAAGCTTCTTTCAGTTTTAATGAAGATATTTCCTTTTCACCATAGCCCTCTATGGGCTTCCAAATATCACTTTTCAAATTCCACAAGAACAGTCTTAGCGAAAGGCTTCTTGAGGAAGCTGTAACTCTGTGAGATGAATTAACAGAACACAAAGCAGTTTCTCAGAAAGCTTCTTTCCAGTTTTTAACTGAAGATATTTCCTTTTCACCATAGCCCTCTATGGGCTTCCAAATATCACTTTGCAAATTCACAAGAACAGTCTTAGCGAAAGGCTTCTTGAGAAAGCTGTAACTCTGTGAGATGAATTAACAGAACACAAAGCAGTTTCTCAGAAAGCTTCTTTCAGTTTTAACTGAAGATATTTCCTTTTTCACCATAGCCCTCTGGGCTTCCAAATATCACTTTGCAAATTCCACAAGAACAGTCTTAGCGAAAGGCTTCTTGAGGGAAAGCTGTAACTCTGTGAGATGAATTAACAGAACACAAAGCAGTTTCTCAGAAAGCTTCTTTCCAGTTTTATCTTAGATATATTTCCTTTTTCACCATAGCCCTATGGGCTTCCAAATATCACTTTGCAAATTCCACAAGAACAGTCTTAGCGAAAGGCTTCTTGAGGGAAAGCTGTAACTCTGTGAGATGAATTAACAGAACACAAAGCAGTTTCTCAAGCTTCTTTCCAGTTTTTAACTGAAGATATTTCCTTTTTCACCATAGCCCTCTATGGGCTTCCAAATATCACTTTGCAAATTCCACAAGAACAGTCTTAGCGAAAACTTCTTGAGGGAAAGCTGTAACTCTGTGAGATGAATTAACAGAACACAAAGCAGTTTCTCAGAAGCTTCTTTCAGTTTTAACGAAGATATTTCCTTTTTCACCCATAGCCCTCTATGGGCTTCCAAATATCACTTTGCAAATTCACAAGAACAGTCTTAGCGAAAGGCTTCTTGAGAAAGCTGTAACTCTGTGAGATGAATTAACAGAACACAAAGCAGTTTCTCAAGCTTCTTTCCAGTTTTTAACGGAAGATATTTCCTTTTCACCATAGCCCTCTATGGGCTTCCAAATATCACTTTGCAAATTCCACAAGAACAGTCTTAGCGAAAGGCTTCTTGAGGGAAAGCTGTAACTCTGTGAGATGAATTAACAGAACACAAAGCAGTTTCTCAGAAAGCTTCTTTCCAGTTTTAACTGAAGATATTTCCTTTTCACCATAGCCCTCTGGGCTTCCAAATATCACTTTGCAAATTCCACAAGAACAGTCTTAGCGAAAACTTCTTGAGGGAAAGCTGTAACTCTGTGAGATGAATTAACAGAACACAAGCAGTTTCTCAGAAAGCTTCTTTCCAGTTTTTTAACGGAAGATATTTCCTTTTCACCATAGCCCTCTATGGGCTTCCAAATATCACTTTGCAAATTCCACAAGAACAGTCTTAGCGAAGGCTTCTTGAGGGGAAAGCTGTAACTCTGTGAGATGAATTAACAGAACACAAAGCAGTTTCTCAAGCTTCTTTCAGTTTTTAACTTAGGATATTTCCTTTTCACCATAGCCTATCTGGGCTTCCAAATATCACTTTGCAAATTCCACAAGAACAGTCTTAGCGAAAACTTCTTGAGGGGCTGTAACTCTGTGAGATGAATTAACAGAACACAAAGCAGTTTCTCAGAAAGCTTCTTTCCAGTTTTAACTGAAGATATTTCCTTTTCACCATAGCCCTCTATGGGCTTCCAAATATCACTTTTCAAATTCCACAAGAACAGTCTTAGGAAAGGCTTCTTGAGAAAGCTGTAACTCTGTGAGATGAATTAACAGAACACAAGCAGTTTCTCAGAAAGCTTCTTTCAGTTTTAACTGAAGATATTTCCTTTTTCACCATAGCCCTCTATGGCTTCCAAATATCACTTTGCAAATTCCACAAGAACAGTCTTAGCGAAAGGCTTCTTGAGGAAAGCTGTAACTCTGTGAGATGAATTAACAGAACACAAAGCAGTTTCTCAGAAAGCTTCTTTCCAGTTTTTAACGGAAGATATTTCCTTTTCACCATAGCCTCTATGGGCTTCCAAATATCACTTTGCAAATTCCACAAGAACAGTCTTAGCGAAAACTTCTTGAGGAAAACTGTAACTCTGTGAGATGAATTAACAGAACACAAAGCAGTTTCTCAGAAAGCTTCTTTCCAGTTTTTAACTGAAGATATTTCCTTTTTCACCTAGCCCTCTATGGGCTTCCAAATATCACTTTGCAAATTCCACAAGAACAGTCTTAGCGAAGGCTTCTTGAGAAAGCTGTAACTCTGTGAGATGAATTAACAGAACACAAAGCAGTTTCTCAGAAGCTTCTTTCCAGTTTTTAAGAAGATATTTCCTTTTCACCATAGCCCTCTATGGGCTTCCAAATATCACTTTGCAAATTCCACAAGAACAGTCTTAGCGAAGGCTTCTTGAGGAAAGCTGTAACTCTGTGAGATGAATTAACAGAACACAAAGCAGTTTCTCAGAAAGCTTCTTTCCAGTTTTTAACGGAAGATATTTCCTTTTCACCATAGCCCTCTATGGGCTTCCAAATATCACTTTGCAAATTCCACAAGAACAGTCTTAGCGAAAGGCTTCTTGAGGGGAAGCTGTAACTCTGTGAGATGAATTAACAGAACACAAAGCAGTTTCTCAGAAAGCTTCTTTCAGTTTTATCTTGGGATATTTCCTTTTCACCATTAGCCCTCTATGGGCTTCCAAATATCACTTTGCAAATTCCACAAGAACAGTCTTAGCGAAAGGCTTCTTGAGAAAGCTGTAACTCTGTGAGATGAATTAACAGAACACAAAGCAGTTTCTCAGAAAGCTTCTTTCCAGTTTTTAACGGAAGATATTTCCTTTTCACCTAGCCCTCTATGGGCTTCCAAATATCACTTTGCAAATTCCACAAGAACAGTCTTAGCGAAAGGCTTCTTGAGGAAAGCTGTAACTCTGTGAGATGAATTAACAGAACACAAAGCAGTTTCTCAGAAAGCTTCTTTCCAGTTTTAACGGAAGATATTTCCTTTTTCACCATAGCCCTCTATGGGCTTCCAAATATCACTTTGCAAATTCCACACAAGAACAGTCTTAGAAAGGCTTCTTGAGGAAAGCTGTAACTCTGTGAGATGAATTAACAGAACACAAAGCAGTTTCTCAGAAAGCTTCTTTCAGTTTTAAGAAGATATTTCCTTTTCACCATAGCCCTCTAGGGCTTCCAAATATCACTTTGCAAATTCCACAAGAACAGTCTTAGCGAAAGGCTTCTTGAGGAAAGCTGTAACTCTGTGAGATGAATTAACAGAACAAAGCAGTTTCTCAGAAACTTCTTTCCAGTTTTTAACTGAAGATATTTCCTTTTCACCATAGCCCTCTATGGGCTTCAAATATCACTTTGCAAATTCCACAAGAACAGTCTTAGCGAAAGGCTTCTTGAGGAAAGCTGTAACTCTGTGAGATGAATTAACAGAACACAAAGCAGTTTCTCAGAAAGCTTCTTTCCAGTTTTTAACGGAAGATATTTCCTTTTTCACCATAGCCCTCTATGGGCTTCCAAATATCACTTTGCAAATTCCACAAAAACAGTCTTAGCGAAAGGCTTCTGAGAAAGCTGTAACTCTGTGAGATGAATTAACAGAACACAAAGCAGTTTCTCAGAAAGCTTCTTTCAGTTTTAACTGAAGATATTTCCTTTTCACCATAGCCCTCTATGGGCTTCCAAATATCACTTTGAAAATTCCACAAGAACAGTCTTAGGAGAAAGCTTCTTGAGGGAAAGCTGTAACTCTGTGAGATGAATTAACAGAACACAAAGCAGTTTCTCAGAAAGCTTCTTTTCAGTTTTATCTTAGAAGATATTTCCTTTTTCACCATAGCCTCTATGGGCTTCCAAATATCACTTTTGCAAATTCACAAGAACAGTCTTAGCGAAGGCTTCTTGAGGAAAGCTGTAACTCTGTGAGATGAATTAACAGAACACAAAGCAGTTTCTCAGCTTCTTTCCAGTTTTTAACTGAAGATATTTCCTTTTCACCATAGCCCTCTATGGGCTTCCAAATATCACTTTGCAAATTCCACAAGAACAGTCTTAGCGAAGGCTTCTTGAGGAAAGCTGTAACTCTGTGAGATGAATTAACAGAACACAAAGCAGTTTCTCAGAAAGCTTCTTTCAGTTTTTACGAAGATATTTCCTTTTTCACCATAGCCCTCTATGGGCTTCCAAATATCACTTTGCAAATTCCACAAGAACAGTCTTAGCGAAAGGCTTCTTGAGGAAGCTGTAACTCTGTGAGATGAATTAACAGAACACAAAGCAGTTTCTCAAGCTTCTTTTAGTTTTAACTGAAGATATTTCCTTTTCACCATAGCCCTCTATGGGCTTCCAAATATCACTTTGCAAATTCCACAAGAACAGTCTTAGCGAAAGGCTTCTTGAGGAAGCTGTAACTCTGTGAGATGAATTAACAGAACACAAAGCAGTTTCTCAAAGCTTCTTTTCAGTTTTTAACTGAAGATATTTCCTTTTCACCATAGCCTCTATGGGCTTCCAAATATCACTTTACGAATTCCACAAGAACAGTCTTAGCGAAAGGTTTCTTGAGGGGAAAGCTGTAACTCTGTGAGATGAATTAACAGAACACAAAGCAGTTTCTCAGAAAGCTTCTTTCCAGTTTTAACTAAAGATATTTCCTTTTCACCATAGCCTCTATGGGCTTCCAAATATCACTTTGCAAATTCCACAAGAACAGTCTTAGCGAAGGCTTCTTGAGGGGAAAGCTGTAACTCTGTGAGATGAATTAACAGAACACAAAGCAGTTTCTCAGAAAGCTTCTTTTCAGTTTTTAACGGAAGATATTTCCTTTTCACCATAGCCTCTATGGGCTTCCAAATATCACTTTGCAAATTCCACAGAACAGTCTTAGCGAAAGGCTTCTTGAGGAAAGCTGTAACTCTGTGAGATGAATTAACAGAACACAAAGCAGTTTCTCAGAAAGCTTCTTTCCAGTTTTTAACGGAAGATATTTCCTTTTCACCATAGCCTCTATGGGCTTCCAAATATCACTTTGCAAATTCCACAAGAACAGTCTTAGCGAAAGGCTTCTTGAGGGGAAGCTGTAACTCTGTGAGATGAATTAACAGAACACAAGCAGTTTCTCAGAAAGCTTCTTTCCAGTTTTTAACGGAAGATATTTCCTTTTCACCATAGCCTCTATGGGCTTCCAAATATCACTTTGCAAATTCCACAAGAACAGTCTTAGCGAAAGGCTTCTTGAGGAAAGCTGTAACTCTGTGAGATGAATTAACAGAACACAAAGCAGTTTCTCAGAAAGCTTCTTTCCAGTTTTTAACGGAAGATATTTCCTTTTCACCATAGCCCTATGGCTTCCAAATATCACTTTGCAAATTCCACAAGAACAGTCTTAGCGAAAGGCTTCTTGAGGGGAAAGCTGTAACTCTGTGAGATGAATTAACAGAACACAAAGCAGTTTCTCAGAAGCTTCTTTCCAGTTTTTAACGGAAGATATTTCCTTTTCACCATAGCCTCTATGGGCTTCCAAATATCACTTTGCAAATTCCACAAGAACAGTCTTAGCGAAAGGCTTCTTTCTGTGAGATGAATTAACAGAACACAAAGCAGTTTCTCAGAAAGCTTCTTTCCAGTTTTAACTAGAAGATATTTCCTTTTCACCATAGCCTCTATGGGCTTCAAATATCACTTTGCAAATTCCACAAGAACAGTCTTAGCGAAAGGCTTCTTGAGGAAAGCTGTAACTCTGTGAGATGAATTAACAGAACACAAAGCAGTTTCTCAGAAAGCTTCTTTTCAGTTTTTAACGGAAGATATTTCCTTTTTACCATAGCCTCTATGGGCTTCCAAATATCACTTTGCAAATTCCACAAGAACAGTCTTAGCGAAGGCTTCTTGAGGAAAGCTGTAACTCTGTGAGATGAATTAACAGAACACAAAGCAGTTTCTCAGAAAGCTTCTTTCTGTATTTATCTTAGGATATTTCCTTTTCACCATAGCCCTCTATGGGCTTCCAAATATCACTTTGCAAATTCACAGAAACAGTCTCAGCGAAAGGATTCTTCATGGGAAAGCTGTAACTCTGTGAGATTAATTAACAGAACACAAAGCAGTTTCTCACAAACTTCTTTCCAGTTTTTACTGAAGAAATTTCCTTTTTCACTATACCCCTCTATGGGCTTCCAAATATCAGTTTGCAAATTCCACAAGAACAGTCTTAGGGAATGGCATCCTGACGAGAAAGATTTAACTCTGTGAGATGAATTAACAGAACACAAAGCAGTTTCTCAGAAAGCTTCTTTCCAATTTTTAAATGAAGATATTTCCTTTTTCACCATAGTCATCAATGGGCTTCGAAATATCACTCTGTAAATTCCACAAAAATATTCTTAGTGAAAGGCTTCTTGAAGTGTAATCTGTATCTCTGTGAGATGAATTAACAGAACACAAAGCAGTTTCTCAAAATGCTTCGTTCCAGTTTTTAACTGAAGATATTTCCTTTTTCACCGTAACCCTCTATGGGCTTCCAAATATCACTTTGCAAATTCCACAAAACAGTCTTAGCGAAAGGCTTCTTGGGAAGAAATCTGTAACTTTGTGAGATGAATTAACAGAACACAAAGCAGTTTCTCAGAAAGCTTCTTTCCAGTTTTTAACGGAAGATATTTCCTTTTTCAACATAGACCTCTATGGGCTTCCAAATATCACTTTGCAAATTCCACAAGAACAGTCTTAGCGAAAGGCTTCTTGAGGGAAAAGCTGTAACAGTGTGAGATGAATTAACAGAACACAAAGCAGTTTCTCAGAAAGCTTCTTTCCAGTTTTTAACGGAAGATATTTCCTTTTCACCATAGTCCTCTATGGGCTTCCAAATATCACTTTGCAAATTCACAAGAACAGTCTTAGCGAAAGGCTTCTTGAGGGGAAGCTGTAACTCTGTGAGATGAATTAACAGAACACAAAGCAGTTTCTCAGAAAGCTTCTTTCCAGTTTTTAACGGAAGATATTTCCTTTTTCACCATAGCCCTCTATGGGCTTCCAAATATCACTTTGTGAATTCCACAAAAACATGCTTAGCGAAAGGCTTCTTGAAGGGAAAGCTGGAACTCTGTGAGATGAAGTAACAGAACACAAAGCAGTTTCTCAAAATGCTTCTTTCCAGTTTTTAACTGAAGATATTTCCTTTTCGACTATAGCCCTCTATTGGCTTCCAAATATCACTTTGCAAATTCCACAGGAACAGTCTTAGCGAAAGGCTTCTTGAGGGGAAAGCTGTCACTCTATGAGATGAATTAACAGAACACAAAGCAGATTCTCAGAAAGCTTCTTTACAGTTTTTAACGGAAGCTATTTCCTTTTTCACCATAGCCCTCTATGGACTTCCAAATATCACTTTGCAAATTCCACAAGAAGAGTCTTAGCGAAAGGCTTCTTGAGGGGAAAGATGTCACTCTATGAGATGAATTAACAGAACACAAAGCAGTTTCTCAGAAAGTTTCTTTCCGGTTTTTAACGGAAGCTATTTCCTTTTTCACCATAGCCCTCTATGGACTTCCAAATATCACTTTGCAAATTCCACAAGAAGAGTCTTAGCGAAACGCTTCTTGAGGGGAAAGCTGTAACTCTGTGAGATGAATTAACAGAACACAAAGCAGATTTTCAGAAAGCTTCTTTGCAGTTCTTAACTGAAGATATTTCCTTTTACACCATAGCCCGCTATGGGCTTCCAAATATCACTTTGCAAATTTCAGAAGAACAGTCTTAGTGAACAGATTCTTGAAGGGAAATCTGTAACTCTGTGAGATGAATTAACAGAACAGAAAGCAGTTTCTCAGAATGCTTCTTTCCAGTTTTAACTGAAGATATTTCCTTTTCGACTATAGCCCTCTATTGGCTTCCAAATATCACTTTGCAAATTCCACAAGAACAGTCTTAGCGAAAGGCTTCTTGAGGAAAGCTGTAACTCTGTGAGATGAATTAACAGAACACAAAGCAGTTTCTCAGAAAACTTCTTTTCAGTTTTAACGGAAGATATTTCCTTTTCACCATAGCCCTCTATGGGCTTCCAAATATCACTTTGCAAATTCCACAAGAACAGTCTTAGCGAAAGGCTTCTTGAGGAAAGCTGTAACTCTGTGAGATGAATTAACAGAACACAAAGCAGTTTCTCAGAAAGCTTCTTTCCAGTTTTTAACGGAAGATATTTCCTTTTCACCATAGCCCTCTATGGCTTCCAAATATCACTTTGCAAATTCCACAAGAACAGTCTTAGCGAAAGGCTTCTTGAGGGAAAGCTGTAACTCTGTGAGATGAATTAACAGAACACAAAGCAGTTTCTCAGAAAGCTTCTTTTCAGTTTTAACGGAAGATATTTCCTTTTCACCATAGCCCTCTATGGGCTTCCAAATATCACTTTGCAAATTCAGAAGAACAGTCTTAGTGAACAGATTCTTGAAGGGAAATCTGTAACTCTGTGAGATGAATTAACAGAACAGAAAGCAGTTTCTCAGAAAGCTTCTTTCCAGTTTTTAGCGGAAGATATTTCTTTTTCACAATAGAACTCTCTAGGCTTCCAAATATCACTTTGCAAATTCCACAAGAACAGTCTTAGTGAAAGGTTTCTTGAGGGAAAAGCTGTTACTCTGTGAGATGAATTAACAGAAGACAAAGCAGTTTCTCATAAAGCTTCTTTTCAGTTTTTAGCTTAGGTTATTTTCTTTTTCACCATAGCCCTCTATGGGCTTCCAAATATCACTTTGCAAATTCCACAAGAACAGTCTCAGCCAAAGGATTCTTGAGGGGAAGGCTGTAACTCTGTGAGATGAATTAACAGAACACAAAGCCGTTTCTCAAAAAACTTCTTTTCAGTTTTAACGGAAGATATTTTTTTCACCATAGCCCTATGGCTTCCAAATATCACTTTGCAAATTACACAAGAACAGTCTTAGCGAAAGGCTTCTTGAGGGGAAAGCTGTAACTCTGTGAGATTAATTAACAGAACACAAAGCAGTTTCTCAGAAAGTTTCTTTCCAGTTTTTATTGAAGGTATTTCATATTCACCATAGCCCTCTCTGGGCTTACAAATATCACTTTTCAAATTCCACAAGAACAGTCTTAGCGAAAGGCTTCTTGAGGTTAAGGCTGTATCTCTGTGAGAGGAATTAACAGAACACAAAACAGTTTCTCAGAAAACTTCTTTTCAGTTTTTATCTTAGGATATTTCCTTTTTCAACATAGTCCCCTATGGCTTCCAAATATCACTTTGCAAATTCCACAGGAACAGTCTTTGTGAAAGGCTTCTTGAGGGGAAAGCTGTAGCTCTGTGAGATGAATTAACAGAACACAAAGCAGTTTCTCAGAAAGCTTCTTTCCTTTTATTAACTGAAGATATTTACTTTTTCACGGTAGCCCTCTAAGGGCTTCGAAATATCACTTGGCATTTCCACAAGAACAGTCTTAGCGAAAGTCTTCTTGAGGGAAAAGCTGTAAGTCTGTAAGATGAATTAACAGAACACAAAGCAGTTTCTCAGACATCTTCTTTTCAGTTTTTAACTGAACATATTTCCTTTTTCACAATAGCCCTCTATGGGCTTCAAAATATCACTTTGCAAATTCCACAAGAACAGTCTAAGCGAAAGGCTTCTTGAGTGGAAAGCTGTAACTCTGTGAGATGAATTAATAGAACACAAAGCAGTTTCTCAGAAATCTTCTTTCCAGTGTTTAACGGAAGTTATTTCCTTTTTCAGCGTAGCACACTATGGGCTTCGAAATATCACTTTTCATTTCCACAAGAACAGTCTTAGCGAAAGGCTTCTTTAGAGGAAAGCTGTAACTCTGTGTGATGAATTTACAGAACACAAAGCAGTTTCTCAGAAAACTTGTTTCCAGTTTCTAACTGAACATATTTCCTTTTTCACCATAGCCCTCTATGGGCTTCTAAATGTCACTTTGCAAATTCCACAAGAACAGTCTTAGCGAAAGGCTTCTTGAGTGGAAGGCTGTAACTCTGTGAGAACAAAATCAGAATACAAAGCAGTTCCTCAGAAAGCTTCTTTCCAGGTTTAATTGAAGATATTTCCTTTTTCACCATAGCCCTCTATGGGTTTCCAAATATCACCTTGCAAATTTCACAAGAACAGTCTTAGTTAATGGCTTCTTAAGGGGAAAGCTGTAACTCCGTGAGATGAATTAACAGAACACAAAGCAGTTTCTCAGAAAGCTTCTTTCCAATTTTTAAAGGAAGATATTTCCTTTTTCACCGTAGCCCTCTAGGGGCTTCCAAATATTTCATTGCAAATTCCATAAGAACAGTCCTAGCCGAAGACTTCTTAAGGGGAAAGCTGTAACTCTGTGAGATTAATTAACAGAACACAAACCAGATTCTCAGAAATATTCTTTCCTGTTTTTAATTGCAGATTTTTTTTTTCACCATAGCGCACTTTGGGCTTGTAAATATCATTTCTCAAATTTCACAAGAACAGTCTTAATGAACGGCTACGTGAGGGGAAAGCTCTAATTGTGTGAGATGAATTAACACAACACAAAGCAGTTTCTCAGAAAGCTTCTTTCCAGTTTTTAACTGAAGATATTTCCTTTTTCACCATAGCCCTCTATAGGCTTCCAAATATCAGTTTGCAAATTCCACAAGAACAGTCTTAGCGAAACGCATCTTGTGGCGAAAGCTGTAACTCTGTGAGATGAATTAACAGAAGACAAAACAGTTTCTCAGAAAGTTTCTTTTCAGTTTTTATCTTAGGATATTTCCTTTTTCACCATGGCCCTCCATGGGCTTTCAAATAACACCTTGCAAATTCCAAGAGAACAGTCTTAGAGGAAGGTTTCTTGACGGGAAAGCTGTAACTCTGTGAGATGAATTAACAGAACACAAAGCAGTTTCTCAGAAAGCTTCTTTCCAGTTCTTAAATGAAGATATTTCCTTTTTCACCATAGCCCTCTATGTTCTTCCAAATATCACTTTGAAAATTCCATAAAAACAGTCTTAGTGAAAGGCTTCTTGAAGGGAAAGCTGTAACTCTGTGAAATGAATTAACAGAACACGAAGCAGTTTCTCAGAAAGCTTCTTTCCAGTTTTTAATTGAAGACATTTCCTTTTTCAACATAGCCCTCCATGGGCTTCCAAATATCACTTTGCAAATTCCACAAGAACAGTCTTAGCGAAAGGCATCTTGAAGGGAAAGCTGCAACTCTGTGAGATGAATTAACAGAACACAAAGCAGTTCCTCAGAAAGCTTCTTTTCAGTTTTTATCTTAGGATACTTTACTTTTCTCCACAGCATCTATGGGCCTCCAAGGACCACTTTACAAATTCCACAAGAACAGCCTTAGCGAAAGGCTTCTTGAGGGGAAAGCTGTAAGGTCTGTAAGATGAATTAAGAGAACACAAAGTAGTTTCTCAGAAATCTTGTATGCAGTTTTTAACTGAAGATATTTCCTTTTTCAACATAGCCCTCCATGGGCTTCCAAATATCACTATGCAAATTTCACAAGAACTGTCTTATTGAGCGGTTTCTTGAGGGGAAAGCTGTAACTCTGTGAGATGAACTAAAAGAACACAAAGCAGTTTCTCAGAAAGCTTCTTTCCAGCTTTTAACGGAAGACATTTTCTTTTTCACCTTAGACCTCTATGGGCTTCCAAATATCACTTTGCAAATTCCACAAGACACTCTTAGCGAAAGGCTTCATGAGGGAAAAGCTGTAACTCTGTGATATGAATTAACAGAACACAAAGCAGTTTCTCAGAAAGCTTCCTTGCACTTTTTAACTGAAGATATTTCCTTTTCCAAAATATCCCTCTGTGGGCTTCCAAATATCACAATGCAAATTCCACAAGAACAGTTTTAGTGAACAGTTTCTTGAGGGGAAACCTGTAACACTGTGAGATGAATTAACAAAACACAAAGCAGTTTCTCAGAAAGCTTCCTTCCAGTTTTTATCAAGGATATTTCCTTTTTCACCATAGCCCTCTATGGGTTTCCAAATATCACTTTGCAAATTCCACAAGAAGAGTATTAGCGAAAGGCTTCCTGAGGGGAATGCTGTAATTCCATGAGATGAATTAACAGAACACAAAGCAGTTTCTCAGAAAGCTTCCTTCCAGTTTATAACTGAAGATATTTCCTTTTTCACCATTGCCCTCTATGTCCTTCCAAATATCACTTTTCAAATTCCAAAAGAACAGTCTTAGCGAAAGGCTTCTTGAGGGGAAAGCTGTAACTCTGTGAGATGAATTAACAGAACACAAAGCAGTTTCTCAGAAATCTTCTTCCAGTTTTTAACTGAAGATATTTCCTTTTTCACCATTGCCCTCTATGTCCTTCCAAATATCACTTTTCAAATTCCAAAAGAACAGTCTTAGCGAAAGGCTTCTTGAGGGGAAAGCTGTAACTCTGTGAGATGAATTAACAGAACACAAAGCAGTTTCTCAGAAATCTTCTTTGCAGTTTTCAACTGAAGATATTTCCTTTTTCACCATAGCCCTCTAAGGGGTTCCAAATATCACTTTGCAAATTTCACAAGTACAGTCTTAGTGAACGGGTTCTTGAGGGGAAAGCTGTAACTCTGTGAGATGAATTAACAGAACACAAAGCAGGTTCTAAGAAAGCTTCTTTCCAGTTTTTAACTGAAGATATTTCCTTTTCACCATAGACCTCTATGGGCTTCCAAATATCACTTTGCAAATTCCACAAGAACAGTCTTAGCGAAAGGCTTCTTGAGGGGAAAGCTGTAACTCTGTGAGATGAATTAACAGAACACAAAGCAGTTTCTCAGAAAGCTTCTTTTCAGTTTTAACTGAAGATATTTCCTTTTCACCATAGACCTCTATGGGCTTCAAATATCACATTGCAAATTTCACAAGAACAGTCTTAGTGAACGGTTTGTTGAGGGGAAACCTGTAACTCTGTGAGATGAATTAATAGAACACAAAGCACTTTCTCATAAACCTTCTTTTCAGTTTTTATGTTAGGATATTTCCTTTTTCATCATAGCCCTCTATGGGCTACAAAATATCACTTTGCAAATTCCACAAGACAGTCTTAGCGAAAAGCTTCTTGAGGGGAAAGCTGTAACTCTGTGAGAAGAATTAACAGAACACAAAGCAGTTTCTCAGAAAGCTTCTTTCCAGTTTTCAACTGAAGATATTTCCTTTTTCACCATAGCCTTCTATGGACTAAAAAATATCATTTTGCAATTTCACAAGAAGAGTCTTAGGGAGAGGCTTCTTGAGGGGAAAGCTGTAACTCTCAGAGATGAATTAACAGAACACAAAGCAGTTTCTCAGAAAGCTGCTTTCCCATTTTTAACTGAAGATATTTCCTTTTTCACCATAGCCTTCTATGGGCTTCCAAATATCACTTTGCAAATTCCACAAGAACAGTCTTAGCGAAAGGTGCCTTGAGAGGAAATCTGTAACTCTGTGAGATGAATTAACAGAATACAAAGCAGATTCTCAGAAAGCTTCTTTTCAGTTTTTAACTAAAGATATTTCCTTTTCACCATAGCCCTCTATGGGCTTCCAAATATCACTTTGCAAATTCACAAGAAAAGTCTTAGAGAACGGTTTCTTGAGGGAAACCAGTAACTCTGTGAGATGAATTAACAGAACAAAGCCAGTTTCTCAGAAAGCTTCTTTCCAGTTTTTAACTGAACATATCTCCTTTTCACCATAGCCCTCTATGGGCTTCCATATATCACTATACAAATTCAACAAAAACAGTGTTAGCGAAGGCTTCTTGAGGGAATGCTGTAACTCTGTGAGATGAATTAGCAGAACACAAAGGAGTTTCTCAGAAAGCTTCTTTTCAGTTTTAACTGAAGATATTTCCTTTTCACCATAGCCCTCTATGGCTTCCAAATATCACTTTGCAAATTCCACAAGAACAGTCTTAGCGAAAGGCTTCTTGAGGGAAAGCTGTAACTCTGTGAGATGAATTAACAGAACACAAAGCAGTTTCTCAGAAAGGTTCTTTCCAGTTTTTAACGGAAGATATTTCCTTTTCACCATAGCCTCTATGGGCTTCAAATATCACTTTGCAAATTCCACAAGAACAGTCTTAGCGAAAGGCTTCTTGAGGAAATCTGTAACTCTGTGAGATGAATTAACAGAATACAAAGCAGATTCTCAGAAAGCTTCTTTTCAGTTTTTAACTAAAGATATTTCCTTTTTCACCATAGCCCTCTAAGGTTTTCCAAATATCACATTGCAAATTTCACAAGAAAAGTCTTAGAGAACGGTTTCTTGAGGGGAAACCAGTAACTCTGTGAGATGAATTAACAGAACAAAAGCCAGTTTCTCAGAAAGCTTCTTTCCAGTTTTTAACTGAACATATCTCCTTTTTCACCATCGCCCTCTATGGGCTTCCATATATCACTATACAAATTCAACAAAAACAGTGTTAGCGAAAGGCTTCTTGAGGGAATGCTGTAACTCTGTGAGATGAATTAGCAGAACACAAAGGAGTTTCTCAGAAAGTTTCCTTTCGCTTTTTATCTTAAGATGTTTCCTTTTCCACCATAGCCCTCTAGGGGCTTCCAATTATCCCTTTGAAAATTCCACAAGAACAGTCTTAGCGAAAGGTTTCTTGAGGGGAAAGCCGTAACACCGTGAGAAAAATTAACAGAACAAAAAGCCGTTTCTCAGAAAGGTTCTTTCCAGTTTTTAACGGAAGATATTTCCTTTTTCACCATAACCCTCTGTGGGCTTACAAATATTGCTTTGCAAATTCCACAAGAACAGTCTTAGCGAAAGGCTTCCTGAGGGGAAATCTGTAACTCTGTGAGATGAATTAACACAACACAAAGCAGTTTCTCAGAAAGCTTCTTTTCAGTTTTTATGTTAGGATATTTCATTTTCCCCATAGCTCTCTGTGGGCTTCCAAATGTCACTTTGCAAAGTCCACATGAACAGTCTTAGCGAATGGCTTCTTGAGGAAATCTGTAACTCTGTGAGATGAATTAACAGAACACAAAGCAGTTTCTCAGAAAGGTTCTTTCCAGTTTTTAACGGAAGATATTTCCTTTTTCACCATAACCCTCTGTGGGCTTACAAATATTGCTTTGCAAATTCCACAAGAACAGTCTTAGCGAAAGGCTTCCTGAGGGGAAATCTGTAACTCTGTGAGATGAATTAACACAACACAAAGCAGTTTCTCAGAAAGCTTCTTTTCAGTTTTTATGTTAGGATATTTCATTTTCCCCATAGCTCTCTGTGGGCTTCCAAATGTCACTTTGCAAAGTCCACATGAACAGTCTTAGCGAATGGCTTCTTGAGGGGAAATCTGCAACTCTGTGAGATGAATTGACAGAACACAAAGCAGTTTCTCAGAAAGTTTCTTTCCAGTTTTTAACTGATGATATTTCCTTTTCCACCATAGCCCTCTATGGGCTTCCAAATATCACTTTGCAAATTTCACAAGAACAGTCTTAGTGAACGGCTTCTTGAGGGGAAAGCTGTAACTCTGTGAGATGAATTAACAGAACACAAAGCAGTTCCTCAGAAAGCTTCTTTCCAGTTTTTAACGGAAGATATTTCCTTTTTCACCCTACCACTCTATTGGCTTCCAGATATCACTTTGCAAATTCCAGAAGAACAGTCTTAGCGAATGGCTTCTTGAGTGGAAAGCTCTAACTCTGTGAGATGAATTAACCCAACACATAGCAGTTTCTCAGAAATCTTTTTTGCAGTTTTTAACGGAAGATATTTCTTTTTTCACCATACACCTCAAAGGGCTTCGAAATATCACTTTTCAAATTCCACAAGAACAGTCTTACCGAAATGCTTCTTGAGGGGAAAGCTGTAACTCTGTGAGATGAATTAACAAAACACCAAGCAGTTTCTCAGAAAGGTTCTTTACAGTTTTTAACTGAAGATATTTCCTTTTTCACCATAGCCCTCTATAGGCTTCCAAACATCACTTTGCAAATTTCACAAGAACAGTCTTAGTGAACGGCTTCTTGAGGGGATAGCTGTAATGCTGGGAGATGAATTAACAGAACACAAAGGAGTTTCTCAGAAAGTTTCCTTTCGCTTTTTATCTTAAGATGTTTCCTTTTCCACCATAGCCCTCTAGGGCTTCCAATTATCCTTTGAAAATTCCACAAGAACAGTCTTAGCGAAAGGTTTCTTGAGGGGAAAGCCGTAACACCGTGAGAAAAATTAATAGAACACAAAGCAGTTTCTCAGAAAGCTTCTTTTCAGTTTTTAACGGAAGATATTTCCTTTTTCACCATAGCCCTCTATGGTCTTCCAAATATCACGCTGCAAATTCCACAAGAACAGTCTTAGCGAAAGGCTTCTTGAGGGGAAAGCTGTAACTCTCTGAGATGAATTAACACAGCACAAAAAAGTTTCTCAGAAAGCTTCCTTCCAGTTTTTAACTGAAGTAATTTCCTTTCTCACCATAGCCCACTATGTTCTTCTAAATATCACTTTGCAAATTTCACAAGAACAGTCTTAGTGAACGGCTTCTTGATGGAAAGTTGTAATTCTGTGAGATGAATTAACAGAACACAAAGCAGTTTCTCAGAAAGTTTCTTTCCAGTTTTTAAATGAAGATATTTCCTTTTTCACCATAGCCCTCTATGGGCTTTCAAATATCACTTTTCAAATTCCACAAGAACAGTCTTAGCGAAAGGCATCTTGAGTGGGATGGTGTAACTCTGTGAGATGAATTAACAGAACACAAGGCAGTTTCTCAGAAGGCTTCTTTGCAGTTTTTAACTGAAGATATTTCCTTTTTCACCCTAGTCCTCTATGGGCTTCGACATATCACTTTGCAAATTCCACAAGAAATGACTCAGTTAAGGGCTTCTTGAGGGGAAATCTGTAACTCTGTGAGATGCATTAACACAACAAAAAGCAGTTTCTCAGAAAGCTTCTTTCCAGTTTTTAACGGAAGATATTTCCTTCTTCACCATAGCCCTCTACAGGCTTCCAAATATCACTTTGGAAATTTCAAAAGAACAGTCTTAGCGAAAGGCTTCTTGAGGGGAAAGCTGTAACTCTGTGAAATGAATTAACAAAACACCAAGCAGTTTCTCAGAAAGCTTCTTTCCAGTTTTTAACGGAAGATATTTCATTTTTCACCATAGCCCTATGGGCTTCCAAATATCACTTTGCAAATTTCACAAGAACAGTCTTAGTGAAAGGCTTCTTGAGGAAATCTGTAACTCTGTGAGATGAATTAACACAACACAAAGCAGTTTCTCAGAAATCTTCTTTTCAGTTTTTATCTTGGAAGATATTTCCTTTTCACCACAGCCCTCTATGGGCTTCCAAATATCACTTTGCAATTTCCACAAGAACAGTCTTAGCGAAAGGCATCTTGAGGGGAAAGCTGTAACTCTGTGAGATGAATTAACAGAACACAAAGCAGTTTCTCAGAAAGTTTCTTTCAGTTTTTAACTGAAGATATTTCTTTTTCACCATAGCCCTCTATGGGCTTCCAAATATCACTTTGCAATTTCCACAAGAACAGTCTTAGCAAAAGGCTTCTTGAGGGGAAAGCTGTAACTCTGTGAGATGAATTAACAGAACACAAAGCAGTTTCTCAGAAAGCTTCTTTTCAGTTTTAACGGAAGATATTTCATTTTTCACCATAGCCCTCTATGGGCTTCCAAATATCACTTTGCAAATTACACAAGAACAGTCTTAGCAAAAGGCTTCTTGAGGGGAAAGCTGTAACTCTGTGAGATGAATTAACAGAACACAAAGCAGTTTCTCAGAAAGGTTCTTTACAGTTTTTAACTGAAGATATTTCTTTTTCACCATAGCCCTATGGGCTTCCAAATATCACTTTGCAAATTCCACAAGAACAGTCTTAGCGAAAGGCTTCTTGAGGGGAAAGCTGTAACTCGGTGAGATGAATTAACAGAACACAATGCAGTTTCTCAGAAAGCTCCTTCTCAGTTTTTATCTTAGGACATTTCCTTTTTCACCATAGCCCTCTCTTTGCTTCCAAATATCACTTTGCAAATTCCATAAAAACAGTCTTAACGAAAGGCTTTTTGAGGGGGAAGCTGTAAGTCTGTAAGATGAATTAACAAAACACAAAGCAGTTTCTCAGAAAACTTCTTTCCAGTTTTTAACGGAAGATATTTCCTTTTTCACCATAGCCCTCTATGGTCTTCCAAATATCACTTTTCAAATTCCACAAGAACAGTCCTAGCGAAAGGCATCTTGAGTGGGAAGCTGTAACTCTGTGAGATGAATTAACAGAACACAATGCAGTTTCTCAGAAAGCTTCTTTTCAGTTTTAACTGAAGATATTTCCTTTTCACCCTAGTCCTCTATGGCTTCCAAATATCACTTTTCAAATTCCACAAGAACAGTCCTAGCGAAAGGCATCTTGAGTGGGAAGCTGTAACTCTGTGAGATGAATTAACAGAACACAATGCAGTTTCCAGAAAGCTTCTTTGCAGTTTTTAACTGAAGATATTTCCTTTTTCACCCTAGTCCTCTATGGGCTTCGACATATCACTTTGCAAATTCCACAAGAAGTGTCTCAGTTAACGGCTTCTTGAGGGGAAAGCTGTAACTCTCTGAGATGCATTAACAGAACACAAAGCATTTTCTCAGAAAGCTTCTTTCCAGTTTTTAACGGAAGATATTTCCTTCTTCACCATAGCCCTCTACGGGCTTCCAAATATCACTTTGGAAATTCCAAAAGAACAGCGTTAGCGAATGGCTTCTTGAGGGGAAAGCTGTAACTCTGTGAGATGAATTAACACAACACAAAGCAGTTTCTCAGAAATCTTTTTGCAGTTTTTAACGGTAGATATTTCCTTTTTCACCGTACACCTCAATGGGCATTCAAATATCACTTTTCAAATTCCACAAGAACAGTCTTAGCGAAATGCTTCTTGAGGGGAAAGCAGTAACTCTGTGAGATGAACTAACAGAACATAAAGCAGTTTATCAAAGAGCTTCTTTCATGTTTTTAACTGAAGATATTTCCTTTTTCATCATAGCCCTCAAAGGGCTTCCAAATATCACCTTGCAAATTCCACAAGAACAGTCTTAGCGAAAGGCTTCTTGAGGTGAAAGCTGTAATTCTGTGAGGTGAATTAACAGAACACAAAGTAGATTCTCAGAAATCTTCTTTACAGCTTTTATCTTAGGATTTTCCATTTTTCACCATAGCCCTCAATGGGCTTCCAAACATCACTTTGCAAATTACAAAAGAACAGTCTTAGCGAAAGGCTTCTTGAGGGGAAAGCTGTAACTCTGTGAAATGAATTAACAGAACACAAAGCAGTTTCTCAGAAAGCTTCTTTTCAGTTTTTATCTTAGGATATTTCATTTTTCACCACAGCCCTCTATGGGCTTCCAAATATCACTTTGCAATTTCCACAAGAACAGACTTAGCGAATGGCTTCTTGAGGGGAAATCTGTAACTCTGTGAGATGAATTAACACAACACAAAGCAGTTGCTCAGAAATCTTTTTTGCAGTTTTTAATGGAAGATATTTCCTTTTTCACCATACACCTCAATGGGCTTCGAAATATCACCTTTCAAATTCCACAAGAACAGTCTTACAGAAAGGCATCTTGAGGGGAAAGCTGTAACTCTGTGAGAGGAATTAACAGAACACAGAGCAGTTTATCAGAAAGATTCTTTCATGTTTTTAACTGAAGATATTTTCTTTTTCATTATAGCCCTCTTTGGGCTTCCAAATATCACTTTGCAAATTTCACAAGAACAGTCTTAGCGAAAGGCTTCTTGAGGGGAAAGCTGTAACTCTGTGAGATGAATTAACAGAACACAAAGCAGATTCTCAGAAATCTTCTTTTCAGTTGTTATCTTAGGATATTTCATTTCTCACCATAGCCCTCAATGAGCTTCCAAATATCACTTTGCAAATTACACAAGAACAGTCTTAGCAAAAGGCTTCCTGCGGGGAAAGCTGTAACTCTGTGAGATGAATTAACAGAACACAAAGCAGTTTCTCAGAAAGCTTCTTCACAGTTTTTAACTGAAGATGTTTCCTTTTTCACGATAGACCTCCCTGGGCTTCCAAACATCACTTTGCAAATTACAAAAGAACAGTCGTAGCGAAAGGCTTCCTGAGCGGAAAGCTGTAACTTTGTGAGATGAATTAACAGAACACAAAGCAGATTCTCCGAAAGCTTCTTTCCAGTTTTTAACTGAAGATGTTTCCTTTTTCACGATAGCCCTCCCTGGGCTTCCAAATATCACTTTGCAAATTCCACAAGAACAGTCTTAGCGAAAGGCTTCCTGAGGGGAAAGCTGTAACTCTGTGAGATGAATAAGCCGAACACAATGCGGTGTCTCAAAAAGCTTCTTTGCAGTTTTTAACTGAAGATATTTCCTTTTTCACCCTAGTCCTCTATGGGCTTCGACATATCACTTTGCAAATTCCACAAGAACAGTCTTAGTTAACGGCTTTTTGAGGGGAAAGCTGTAACTCTGTGAGATGCATTAACAGAAGACAAAGCAGTTTCTCAGAAAGCTTCTTTTCAGTTTTTAACTAAAGATATTTCCTTTTTCACCATAGCCCTCCAAGGTCTTCCAAATGTCCCATTGCAAATTTCACAAGAAAAGTCTTAGAGAACGGTTTCTTGAGTGGAAACTTGTAACTCTGTGAGATAAATTAACAGAACAAAAGCCAGTTTCTCAGAAAGCTTCTTTCCAGTTTTTAACTGAACATATTTCCTTTTTCACCGTCGCCCTCTATGGGCTTCCACATATCACTATACAAATTCAACAAAAACAGTCTTAGCGAAAGGCTTCTTGAGGGGAAAGCTGTAACTCTGTGAGATGAATTAGCAGAACACAAAGGAGGTTCTCAGAAAGCTTTCTTTCGCTTTTTATCTTAGGATGTTTCCTTTTTCACCATAGCCCTCTAGGGGCTTCCAAATATCCCTTTGCAAATTCCACAAGAACAGTCTTAGCGAAAGGCTTCCTGAGGGGAAATCTGTAACTCTGTGAGATGAATTAACACAACACAAAGCAGTTTCGCAGAAAGCTTCTTTTCAGTTTTTATGTTAGGATATTTCATTTTCCCCATAGCTCTCTGTGGGCTTCCAAATGTCACTTTGCAAATTCCACACAAACAGTCTTAGCGAATGGCTTCTTGAGGGGAAATCTGTAACTCTGTGAGATGAATTGACAGAACACAAAGCAGATTCTCAAAAGCTTCTTTCCAGTTTTTAACTGAAGATATTTCCTTCTTCACCATAGCCCTCACGGGCTTCCAAATATCACTTTGCAAATTCCACAAGAACAGTCTTAGTGAAAGGCTTCTTGAGGGGAAAGCTGTAACTCTGTGGGATGAATTAACAGAACACAAAGCAGTTTCTCAGAAAGCTTCTTTTCAGTTTTTATCTTAGGGTATTTCATTTTTCACCACAGCCCTCTATGGGCTTCCAAATATCACTTTTCAAATTCCACAAGAACAGTCTTAGCGAAAGGCTTCCTGAGGGGAAATCTGTAACTCTGTGAGATGAATTAACACAACACAAAGCAGTTTCGCAGAAAGCTTCTTTTCAGTTTTTATGTTAGGATATTTCATTTTCCCCATAGCTCTCTGTGGGCTTCCAAATGTCACTTTGCAAATTCCACACAAACAGTCTTAGCGAATGGCTTCTTGAGGGGAAATCTGTAACTCTGTGAGATGAATTGACAGAACACAAAGCAGTTTCTCAGAAAGCTTCTTTCCAGTTTTTAACTGAAGATATTTCCTTCTTCACCATAGCCTTCTACGGGCTTCCAAATATCACTTTGCAAATTCCACAAGAACAGTCTTAGTGAAAGGCTTCTTGAGGGGAAAGCTGTAACTCTGTGGGATGAATTAACAGAACACAAAGCAGTTTCTCAGAAAGCTTCTTTTCAGTTTTTATCTTAGGGTATTTCATTTTTCACCACAGCCCTCTATGGGCTTCCAAATATCACTTTTCAAATTCCACAAGAACAGCCTTAGCGAAAGGCTTCTTGAGGGGAAAGCTGTAACTCTGTGAGATTAATTAACAGAACACAAAGTAGTTTCTCAGAAATCTTGTATGCAGTTTTTAACTGAGGATATTTCCTTTATCATCATAGCCCTCTGTGGGCTTCCAAATATCACTTTGCAAATTCCACAGGAACAGTCTTAGCGAAAGGCTTCTTGAGGGCAAAGCTGTAATACTGTGAGGTGAATTAACAGAACACAAAGCAGATTCTCAGAAATCTACTTTTCAGCTTTTATCTTAGGATATTTCATTTTTCACCATAGCCCTCAATGGGCTTCCAAATATCACTTTGCAAATTACACAAGAACAGTCTTCGTGAACGGCTTCCTGAGCGGAAAGCTGTAACTCTGTTAGATGAATTAACAGAACACAAAGCAGTTTCTCAGAAAGCTTCTTTCCAGTTTTTAACTGAAGATGTTTCCATTTTCACGATAGCCCTCCCTGGGCTTCCATATATCACTTTGCAAATTCCACAAGTACAGTCTTAGCGAAAGGGTTCTTGAGGGGAAAGCTGTAAATGTGAGATGAATTCACACAACACAAAGCAGTTTCGCAGAAATCTTGTATGCAGTTTTTAAATGAGGATATTTCTTTTTCAACATAGCCCTCCATGGGCTTCCAAATATCACTTTGCAAATTTCTCAAGAACAGTCTTATTGAGCGGCTTCTTCAGGGGAAAGCCGTAACTCTGTGAGATTAATTAAAAGAACACAAAGCAGTTTCTCAGAAGCTTCTTTCCAGTTTTTAACGGAAGATATTTCCTTTTTCACCATAGCCCTCTGTGGGCTTCCAAATATCACTTTGCAAATTCCACAAGACAGTCTTAGCGAAAGGCTTCTTGAGGGGACAGCTGTAAGTCTGTGAGATGAATTAACAGAACACAAAGTAGTTTCTCAGAAAGCTTCTTTGCAGTTTTTAACTGAAGATATTTCCTTTTTCACCTTAGCCCTCTATGGGCTTCCAAATATCACTTTGCAAATTTCACAAGAACAGTCTTAGCGAAAGTGTTCTTGAGGCTGAAGCTGCAACTCTGTGAGATGAATTAACAGAACTCAAACCAGATTCTCAGAAATGTTCTTTGCTGTTTTTAACTGATCTTTTTCACAATAGCCCTCCATGGGCTTCCAAATATCACTATGCAAATTCGAAAAGAACAGTCTTAGCGAAAGGCTTCTTGAGGGGAAAGCTGTAACTCTGTGAGATGAATTAACAAAACACAAAGCAGTTTTTCAGAAAGCTATTTTCCAGTTTTCAACTGAAGATATTTCCTTTTTCACCATAGCACTATATTGGCTTCCAAATATCACTTTGCAAATTTCTCAAGAACAGTCTTATTGAGCGGCTTCTTGAGGGGAAAGCCGTAACTCTGTGTGACGAATTAACAGAACACAAAGCAGTTTCTCAGGAACCTTCTTTCCAGTTTTTAATGGAAGATATTTCCTTTTTCACCGTAGCCCTCAAAGGGCTTCAAAATATCAGTTTGAAAATTTCACAAGAAAAGTCTTAGTGAACGGCTTCTAGAGGGCAAAGCTGTAACTCTTTGAGATGAATTAAAATAATACAAGGCAGTTTCTCAGAAAGCTTCTTTCCAGGTTTTAAGGGAAGATACTTCCTTTTTCACCATAGCCCTCTATGGGCTTCCAAATATCACTTTCCAAATTACACAAGAACAGTCCTAGCGAAAGGCTTCTTGAGTGGGAAGCTCTAACTCTGTGAGATGAATTAACAGAACACAAAGCAGTTTCTCAGAAAGTTTCTTTCCAGTTTTTAACGGAACATATTTCATTTTCACCATAGCCCTCTTTGGGTTTCCAAATATCACTTTGCAAATTCCACAAGATCAGTGTTAGCGAATGGCTTATTGAAGGGAAAGCTGTAACTCTGTGAGATGAATTAACAGAACACAAAGCGGATTCTCAGAAAACTTCTCTTCATTTTTTAACTGAAGATATTTCCTTTTTCACCTTAGCCCTCTATGGGCTTCCAAATATCACTTAGCAAATTTCACAAGAACAGTCTTAGCGAAAGTGTTCTTGAGGGGGAAGCTGTAACTCTGTGAGATGAATTAACAGAACTCAAACCAGATTCTCAGAAATGTTCTTTGCTGTTTTTAACTGACATTTTTCACAATAGCCCTCCATGGGCTTCCAAATATCACTATGCAAATTCGAAAAGAACAGTCTTAGCGAAAGGCTTCTTGAGGGGAAATCTGTAACTCTGTGAGAGGAATTAACAAAACACAAAGCAGTTTTTCAGAAAGCTATTTTCCAGTTTTCAACTGAAGATATTTCCTTTTTCACCATAGCACTCTATTGGCTTCCAAATATCAGTTTGCAAATTCCATAAGAACAGTCTTAGCGAAAGTCTTCTTGAGGGAAAACCTGTAACTCTGTGAGATGAATTAACAGAACACAAAGCAATTTCTCAGAAAGATTCTTTCCAGTTTACAACTGAAGATATTTCCTTTTTCACCATAGCCTTGAGTGGGCTTCAAAATATCACTTTGCAAATTCCACAAGAACATTCTTAGCGAAAGGCTTCTTAACGGGTAAGCTGTAAAACTGTGAGATGAATTAACAGAACACAAAGCAGTTCCTCAGAAATCTTCTTTGCAGTTTTTAACGGACAATATTTCACTTTCACCATAGCCTCCATGGGCTTCCAAATATCACTATGCAAATTCGAAAAGAACAGTCTTAGCGAAGGCTTCTTGAGGGGAAATCTGTAACTCTGTGAGAGGAATTAACAAAACACAAAGCAGTTTTTCAGAAAGCTATTTTCCAGTTTTCAACTGAAGATATTTCCTTTTTCACCATAGCACTCTATTGGCTTCCAAATATCAGTTTGCAAATTCCATAAGAACAGTCTTAGCGAAAGTCTTCTTGAGGGAAAACCTGTAACTCTGTGAGATGAATTAACAGAACACAAAGCAATTTCTCAGAAAGATTCTTTCCAGTTTACAACTGAAGATATTTCCTTTTTCACCATAGCCTTGAGTGGGCTTCAAAATATCACTTTGCAAATTCCACAAGAACATTCTTAGCGAAAGGCTTCTTAACGGGTAAGCTGTAAAACTGTGAGATGAATTAACAGAACACAAAGCAGTTCCTCAGAAATCTTCTTTGCAGTTTTTAACGGACAATATTTCACTTTCACCATTGCCCTCTATGGGCTTCCAAATGCCACTTTGCAAATTCCACAAGAGCAGTTTTAGCGAAAGTCTTCTTGAGGGGAAAGCTGTAACTCTGTGAAATGAATTAACAGAACACAAAGCGGTTTCTCAGAAAGCTTCTCTTCATTTTTTAACTGAAGATATTTCCTTTTTCACCTAAGACCTCTATGGGCTTCCAAATACCACTTTGCAAATTCCACAAGAACAGTCTTAGCGAAAGGTTTTTTGAGGAGGAAGATGAAACTCTGTGAGACGAATTAACAGAATACAAAGCAGTTTCTCAGAAAGCTTCCCTCCAGTTTTTAACAGACCTTTTTCACCCTAGCCCTCTATGGGCTTCCAAATATCAGTTTGCAAATTCCACAGGAACAGTCTTAGCGAAAGGCTTCTTGAGGGGACAGGTGTAACTCTCTGAGAAGAATTAACAGAACACAAAGTAGTTTCTCAGAAAGCTTCTTTCCAGTTTTTAACTGGAGATATTTCCTTTTTCTCCATAGGCCTGTGTTGGCTTCCAAATATCACTTTGCAAATTCCATAAGAACAGTCTTAGCGAAAGGCTTCTAGAGGGGAAAGCTGGAACTCTGTGAGATGAATTAACGGAACACAAAGCAGGTTCTAAGAAAGCTTCTTTCCAGTTTCTAACTGAAGATATTTCCTTTTTCACCATAGTCCTCTACAGGTTTCCAAATATCACTTTGCAAATTCCACAAGACCAGTCTTAGCGAAAGGATTTTTGAGGGTAAAGATGTAACTCTGTGAGATGAATTAAGAGAACACAAAGCAGTTTCTCAGAAATCTTCTTTGCAGTTTTGTACTGAAGATATTTCCTTTTTCACCGTAGCCCTCTAAGGGCTTCCAAATATCACGTGGCAAATTTCACAAGAACAGCCTAGTGAACGGCTCCTTGATGGGAAAGCTGTAACTCTTTGAGATGAATTAACGGAATACAAAGCAATTTCTCCGAAAGCTTCTTTCCAGGTTGTAACAGAGATATTTCTTTTTTCACCATAAACCCTATGGGCTCCAAATATCACTTTGCAAATTCCACAAGAACAGTCTTAGCGAAAGGCATCTTGAGGGAAGGAAGTAACTCTGTGAGATGAATTAACGTAACACAAAACAGTTTCTCAGAGAGCATCTTTCCAGTTTTAACTGAAGATATTTCCTTTTTCACCATAGTCCTCTATGGGCTTCCAAATATCACTTTGTAAATTCCACAAGAACAGTCTTAGCCAAAGGCTTCTTGAGGAGAAAGCTTTAACTATGTGAGATGAATTAACAGAACACAAAGCAGTTTCTCAGAAAGCTTCTTTCCAGTTTTAACTGAAGATATTTCCTTTTTCACCATAGCCTTGAGTGGGCTTCAAATATCACTTTGCAAATTCCACAAGACCAGTCTTAGCGAAAGGATTTTTGAGGGTAAAGATGTAACTCTGTGAGATGAATTAAGAGAACACAAAGCAGTTTCTCAGAAATCTTCTTTGCAGTTTTGTACTGAAGATATTTCCTTTTCACGTAGCCCTCTAAGGGCTTCCAAATATCACGTGGCAAATTTCACAAGAACAGCCTAGTGAACGGCTCCTTGATGGGAAAGCTGTAACTCTTTGAGATGAATTAACGGAATACAAAGCAATTTCTCCGAAAGCTTCTTTCCAGGTTGTAACAGAGATATTTCTTTTTTCACCATAAACCCTATGGGCTCCAAATATCACTTTGCAAATTCCACAAGAACAGTCTTAGCGAAAGGCATCTTGAGGGAAGGAAGTAACTCTGTGAGATGAATTAACGTAACACAAAACAGTTTCTCAGAGAGCATCTTTCCAGTTTTTAACTGAAGATATTTCCTTTTTCACCATAGTCCTCTATGGGCTTCCAAATATCACTTTGTAAATTCCACAAGAACAGTCTTAGCCAAAGGCTTCTTGAGGAGAAAGCTTTAACTATGTGAGATGAATTAACAGAACACAAAGCAGTTTCTCAGAAAGCTTCTTTCCAGTTTTTAACTGAAGATATTTCCTTTTTCACCATAGCCTTGAGTGGGCTTCAAAATATCACTTTGCAAATTACACAAGAACATTCTTAGCGAAAGGCTTCTTAAAGGGAAAGCTGTAACTCTGTGAGATGAATTAACAGAACACAAAGCATTTCCGCAGGAAGTTTCTTTTCAGTTTTTATCTTAGGATATTTCCTTTTTCACCATAAACCTCTAAGTGCTTGCAAATATCCCTTTTCAAATTTCAAAAGACCAGACTTAGCGAATGGCTTCTTGACGGGAAAGCTGTAACTCTGTGAGATGAATTAACAGAACACAAAGCAGTTTCTCAGAAATCTTCTTTGCAGTTTTTAACTGAAGATATTTCCTTTTTCACCATAGCCCTCCATGGTCTACCAAATATTACTTTGCAAATTTACAAGAACAGTCTTAGTGAAAGACTTCTTGAGGGGAAAGCTGTAACTCTGTGAGATGTATTAACAGAACACAAAGCAGTTTCTCAGAAAACTTGTATCCAGTTTTTAACGGAATATATTTCCTTTTTCACCGTAGCCTTCTATGGGCTTCCAAATATCACTTTGCAAATTCCACAAGAACAGACTTAGCGAAAGGCGTCTTAAGGGGAAAGCTGTAACTCTGTGAGATGAATTAGGAGAAAACAAAGCAGTTTCTCAGAAATCTTTTTGGCAGTTTTTAACGGAAGATATTTTCTTTTTCACCATAGCCCTCTATTCGTTTAAAATATCACTTTGTAAATTTCACAAGAACACTCTTAGTGAACGGCTTCTTGATGGGAAAGCTGTAACTCTGTGAGATGAATTAACAGAATACAAAGCAGTTTCTCAGAAAGCTCCTTTCCAGTTTTTAACGGAAGATATTTCCTTTTTCACCATAGCCCTCCATGGGCTACCAAATATCACTTTGCAAATTTACAAGAACAGTCTTAGTGAACGACTTCTTGAGGGGAATGCTGTAACTCTGTGAGATGAATTAAGAGAAAACAAAGCAGTTTCTCCGAAATCTTTTTGGCAGTTTTTTTTTTTTTTTTTTTTTGAGACGGACTCTGGCTCTGTCACCCAGGCTGGAGTGCAGTGGCCGGATCTCTGCTCACCGCAAGCTCCGCCTCCCGGGTTTACGCCATTCTCCTGCCTCAGCCTCCAGAGTAGCTGGGACTACAGGCGCCTGCCACCGCCAGGCTAGTTTTTAACGGAAGATATTTTCTTTTTCACCATAGCCCTCTATTCGTTTAAAATATCACTTTGTAAATTTCACAAGAACACTCTTAGTGAACGGCTTCTTGATGGGAAAGCTGTAACTCTGTGAGATGAATTAACAGAATACAAAGCAGTTTCTCAGAAAGCTCCTTTCCAGTTTTTAACGGAAGATATTTCCTTTTTCACCATAGCCCTCCATGGGCTACCAAATATCACTTTGCAAATTTACAAGAACAGTCTTAGTGAACGACTTCTTGAGGGGAATGCTGTAACTCTGTGAGATGAATTAAGAGAAAACAAAGCAGTTTCTCCGAAATCTTTTTGGCAGTTTTTTTTTTTTTTTTTTTGAGACGGACTCTGGCTCTGTCACCCAGGCTGGAGTGCAGTGGCCGGATCTCTGCTCACCGCAAGCTCCGCCTCCCGGGTTTACGCCATTCTCCTGCCTCAGCCTCCAGAGTAGCTGGGACTACAGGCGCCTGCCACCTCGCCAGGCTAGTTTTTAACTGAAGATATTTCCTTTTTCACCATAGCCCTCTATTCGTTTAAAATATCACATTGCAAATTTCACAAGAACAGTCTTAGTGAACGGCTTCTTGAGGGGAAAGCTGTAACTCTGTGAGATGAATTAACAGAACACAAAGCAGTTTCTCAAAAAGCTCCTTTCCAGTTTTTAACGGAAGATATTTCCTTTTTCACCATAGCCCTCTATGGGCTCTCAAATATCACTTTGCAAATTCAACAAGAAGAGTCTTAGCGAAAGGCTTCTTGAAGGAAAAGCTGTAACTGTGTGAGATGAGCTAACAGAACACAAAGCAGTTTCTCAGAAAGCTTCTTTTCGTTTTTTATGTTAGGATATTTCCTTTTTCACCGTAGCCCTATAAGGGTTTCCAAATAACACCTTGCAAATTCCACAACAACAGTCTTTGTGAAAGGCTTCTTTAAGGGAAAGCTGTACCTATGTTAGATGAATTAACAGAACACAACGCAGTTAATCAGAAATCTTCTTTCCAATTTTTATAATAGGATATTTCCTTTTTCACGATAGCCCTCTATGGTCTTCCAAATATCACTTTGCAAATTCCACAAGAACCGTCTTAGCGAAAGTCTTTCTGAGGGAAAACTGTAACTCTGAGCGATGAATTAAGAGAACACAAACCAGTTTCTCTGAAAGCTTCTTTGCAGTTTTTAACAGAAGATATTTCCTTTTTCACCGTAACATACTAAGAGCTTCCAAATATCAGTTTGCAAATTCCACAAGAACAGTCTTAGCGAAAGACTTCTTGAGGGGGAAGGTGTAACCCTTTGAGATGAATTAACAGAACACAAAGCAGTTTCTCAAAAAGCTTTTTTGACTTTTTATCTTAGGATATTTCCTTTTTCACCATAGCCCTTAAGGGTTTCAAAAATATCACTTTGCATATTCCACAAGAACAATCTTAGCGAAAGTCTTCCTGAGGGGAAAACTGTAACTCTGTGAGATGAATTAACAGAACACAGAGCAGTTTCTCAGTAAGCTTTTTTCAGGTTTTAACTGAAGATATTTCCTTTTTCACAATAGCCCTCTATAGGCTTCCAAATATCACTTTGCAAATTTCAGAAGAACAGACTTAGCGAAAGGTTTCCTGAGTGGAAAGCTGTAACTCTGTGAGATGAATTAGGAGAACACAAAGCAGTTTCTCAGAAAGCTTCTTTCCAGTTTTTAACTGAAGATAATCCCTTTTTCACCATAGCCCTCTATGGGATTCCAAATATCACTTTGAAAATTCCACAAGAACAGTCTTAGTGAAAGGCTTCTTGAGGGGAAAGCAGTAACTCTGTGAGATGAATTAATACAACACAAAGCAGTTTCTCAAAAATCTTCTTTCCAGTTTTTAACTGAAGATATTTCCTTTTTCACCATACCATTCTAATGGCCCCCAAATATCAGTTTGCATATTTCAAATAAACAGTCTTAGCGAAAGGCTTCCTGAAGGGAAAGGTGTAACTCTGTGAGATGAATTCACAGAACACAAAGCCGTTTCTCAGAAAGCTTCTTTCCAATTCTTAACTGAAGATATTTCCTTTTTCACCATAGCCCTCTATGGGCTTTCAAATATCACTTTACAAATTCCACAAGAACAGTCTTAGCGAAAGGCTTCTTGAGGTGAAAGGTGTAACTCTGTGAGATGAATTAACAGAACACAAAGCCGTTTCACAGAAAGCTTCTTTCCAGTTCTTAACAGAAGATATTTCCTTTTTCACCATAGCCCTCTATGGGCTTCTAAATATCACTTTACACATTTTACAAGAACAGTCTTAGCAGAAGACTTCTTGAGGGGAAAGCTGTAACTCTGTGAGATAAATTAACAGAACACAAAGCAGTTTCTCAGAAAGCTTCTTTTCAGTTTTTATCTTTGGATATTTCATTCTTCTCCATAGCCTCCTATGGGATTCCAAATATCAGTTTGCAAATTCCACAAGAACAGTCTTAGCGAAAGGCTTCTTGAGGGGAAGGCTGTAACTCTGTAACATGAATTAACAGAACACAAAGTAGTTTTTCAGAAAGCTTCTTTTCAGTTTTTAACTGAAGATATTTCCTTTATCACCATAGCCCTCTATGGGCTTTCAAATATCACTTTGCAAATTCCAAAATAACAGACTTAGTGAACAGCTTCTTGAGGGGAAAGCTGTAACTCTGTGAGATGAATTAACAAAAGACAAAACAGTTTCTAGAAAGCTTCTTTTCAGTTTTTATCTTAGGATATTTCCTTTTTCACCATAGTCCTCTGTGGGCTTACAAATACCACTTTACAAATTACACAAGAACAAACCTAGTTGAACGGTTCTTCAGGGGAAAGCTGTAACTCTGTGAGATGAATTAACAGAACACAAAGCAGTTTCTCAGAAAGCTTGTTTTCGTTTTTTATGTTAGGATATTTCCTTTTTCACCATAGCACTCAATGGGGTTCCATATATCACTTTGCAAATTCCACAAGACCAGTCTTAGCGAAAGTCTTCCTGAGGGGAAAGCTGTAACTCTGTGAGATGAATTAACAGAACACAAAGCAGTTTCTCGGAAAGCTTCTTTTCCGTCTTTAACTGAAGATATTTCCTTTATCACCATAGCCCTGTATGGGCTTCCAAATATCACTTTGCAAATTCCAAAATAACAGACTTAGTGAACAGCTTCTTGAGGGTAAAGCTGTAACTCTGTGAGATGAATTAACAGAACACAAAGCAGTTTCTCAGAAAACTTCTTTTCAGTTTTTATCTTAGGATATTTCCTTTTTCACAATAGTCCTCTATAGGCTTACAAATACCACTTTACAAATTACACAAGAACAAACCTAGTTGAACGCTTCTTCAGGGGAAAGCTGTAACTCTGTGAGATGAATTAACAGAACACAAAGCAGTTTCTCAGAAAGCTTGTTTTCGTTTTTTATGTTAGGATATTTCCTTTTTCACCATAGCACACTATGGGGTTCCATATATCACTTTGCAAATTCCACAACACCAGTCTTAGCGAAAGTCTTCCTGAGGGGAAATCTGTAAATCTGTGAGATGAATATACAGAACACAAAGCAGTTTCTCAGAAAGCTTCTTTCCAGTTTTTAACGGAAGATATTTCCTTTTTCACTATAGCCCTCTATGGGCTTCCAAATATCTCTTTGCAAATTCCACAAGAACAGTCTTAGCGAAAAGCTTCTTGAGGGGAATCATGTAACTCTGTGAGATGAATTAACAGAATACAAAGCAGTTTCTCTGAAATCTTCTTTGCAGTTTTTAACTGAAGATATTTCCTTTTTCACCATAGCCCTCTATGGGCTTCCAAATATCACTTTGCAAATTTAACAAGAACAGTCTTAGTGTACGGCTTCTTGAGGGGAAAGCTGTAAATCTGTGAGATGAATTAACAGAACACAAAGCAGTTTCTCAGAAAGCTTCTTTTCAGTTTTTATCTTAGGATATTTCTTTTTTCACCGTAGCCCTCTATGGGCTTCCAAATATCATTTTGCAAATTCCAAAAGAACAGTCTGCGCGAAAGGCTTCTTGAGGGGAATGCTGTAACTCTGTGAGATGAATTAACAGAACACAAACCAGTTTCTCAGAAAGCTTCTTTTCAGTTTTTAACTGAAGATATTTCCTTTTTCACCGTAGCCCTCTATGGGCTTCCAAATATCACTTTGCAAATTTAACAAGAACAGTCTTAGTGTACGGCTTCTTGAGGGGAAAGCTGTAAATCTGTGAGATGAATTAACAGAACACAAAGCAATTTCTCAGAAAGCTTCTTTTCAGTTTTTATCTTAGGATATTTCTTTTTTCACGGTAGCCCTCTACGGGCTTCCAAATATCATTTTGCAAATTCCAAAAGAACAGTCTTAGGGAAAGGCTTCCTGAGGGGAGTGCTGTAACTCTGTGACATGAATTAACAGAACACAAACCAGTTTCTCAGAAAGCTTCTTTTCAGTTTTTAACTGAAGATATTTCCTTTTTCACCGCAGCCCTCTTTGGGCTTCCAAATATCACTTTGCAAATTCCCCAAGAACAGACTTAGCCAAAGGCTTCTTGAGGGGAAAGCTGTAACATTGTGAGATGAATTAACAGAACACAAAGACGTTTCTCACAGAGCTTCTTTCCAGTTTTTAACGGAGGATACTTCCTTTTCCACCATAGCCCTCTATGGGCTTCCAAATATCACTTTGCATATTCCACAAGAACAGTCTTAGTGTACGGATTCTTGAGAGGAAATCTGTAACTCTGTGAGATGCATGAACAGAACACAAAGCAGTTTCTCAGAAAGCTTCTTTCCAGTTTTTCACGGAAGATATTTCATTTTCATAGCCCCCTATGGGCTTCCAAATATGATTTTACAAATTCCACAAAAACAGTCTTAGCGAAAGGCTTCTTGAAGGGAAAGCTGTAACTCTGTGAGATGAATTAACAGAACACAAAGCAGTTTCTCAGAAAGCTTCTTTTCACTTTTTAACTGAAGATATTTCCTTTTTCACCATAGCCCTCTATGGGCTTCCAAATATCACTTTGCAAATCCCACAAGAACAGTCTTAGCGAAAGGCTTCTTCAGGGGAAAGGTGTAACTCTGTGAGATGAATTAACAGAACACAAAGCAGTTCCGCAGAAAGTTTCTTTTCAGTTTTTATCTTAGGATATTTCCTTTTTCACCATAAACCTCTAAGTGCTTGCAAATATCCCTTTTCAAATTTCAAAAGACCAGACTTAGCGAATGGCTTCTTGACGGGAAAGCTGTAACTCTGTGAGATGAATTAGCAGAACACAAAGCAGTTTCTCAGAAAGCTTCTTTCCAGTTTTTAACGGAAGATATTGCATTTTCACCATAGTCCTCTAGGGGCTTCCAAATATCGCTTTGCAAATTGCACAAGAACAGTCTTAGCGAAAGGCTTCTTGAGGGGAAAGCTGTAACTCTGTGAGATGAATTAACAGAACACAAAGTAGGTTCACAGAAATCTGTTTGCAGTTTTTAACTGAAGATATTTCCTTTTTCACCATCGCCCTCTAGGGGCTTCCAAATATCACTTTGCAAATTTAACAAGAACAGTCTTAGTGTACGGCTTCTTGAGGGGAAAGCTGTAAATCTGTGAGATGAATTAACAGAACACAAAGCAATTTCTCAGAAAGCTTCTTTTCAGTTTTTATCTTAGGGTAATTCATTTTTCACCATAGCCCTCTACGGGCTTCCAAATATCATTTTGCAAATTCCAAAAGAACAGTCTTAGGGAAAGGCTTCCTGAGGGGAATGCTGTAACTCTGTGACATGAATTAACAGAACACAAACCAGTTTCTCAGAAAGCTTCTTTTCAGTTTTTAACTGAAGATATTTCCTTTTTCACCGCAGCCCTCTTTGGGCTTCCAAATATCACTTTGCAAGTTCCCCAAGAACAGACTTAGCCAAAGGCTTCTTGAGGGGAAAGCTGTAACATTGTGAGATGAATTAACAGAACACAAAGACGTTTCTCACAGAGCTTCTTTCCAGTTTTTAACGGAGGATACTTCCTTTTCCACCATAGCCCTCTATGGGCTTCCAAATATCACTTTGCATATTCCACAAGAACAGTCTTAGTGTACAGTTCTTGAGAGGAAATCTGTAACTCTGTGAGATGCATGAACAGAACACAAAGCAGTTTCTCAGAAAGTTTTTTCCAGTTTTAACGAAGATATTTCTTTTTCACCATAGCCCCTATGGGCTTCCAAATATCATTTTACAAATTCCACAAAAACAGTCTTAGCGAATGGCTTATTGAAGGAAAGCTGTAACTCTGTGAGATGAATTAACAGAACACAAAGCAATTTCTCAAGCTTCTTTCAGTTTTTATCTTAGGTAATTCATTTTTCACCATAGCCTCTACGGGCTTCCAAATATCATTGCAAATTCCAAAAGAACAGTCTTAGGGAAGGCTTCCTGAGGGGAATGCTGTAACTCTGTGACATGAATTAACAGAACACAAACCAGTTTCTCAAGCTTTTTCAGTTTTAACTGAAGATATTTCCTTTTCACCGCAGCCCTCTTTGGGCTTCCAAATATCACTTTGCAAATTCCCCAAGAACAGACTTAGCCAAAGGCTTCTTGAGGGGAAAGCTGTAACATTGTGAGATGAATTAACAGAACACAAAGACGTTTCTCACAGAGCTTCTTTCCAGTTTTTAACGGAGGATACTTCCTTTTCCACCATAGCCCTCTATGGGCTTCCAAATATCACTTTGCATATTCCACAAGAACAGTCTTAGTGTACGGATTCTTGAGAGGAAATCTGTAACTCTGTGAGATGCATGAACAGAACACAAAGCAGTTTCTCAGAAAGTTTCTTTCCAGTTTTTCACGGAAGATATTTCTTTTTCACCATAGCCCCCTATGGGCTTCCAAATATCATTTTACAAATTCCACAAAAACAGTCTTAGCGAAAGGCTTCTTGAAGGGAAAGCTGTAACTCTGTGAGATGAATTAACAGAACACAAAGCAGTTTCTCAGAAAGCTTCTTTTCACTTTTTAACTGAAGATATTTTTCACCATAGCCTCTATGGGCTTCCAAATATCACTTTGCAAATCCCACAAGAACAGTCTTAGCGAAGGCTTCTTCAGGGAAAGGTGTAACTCTGTGAGATGAATTAACAGAACACAAAGCAGTTCTCAGAAAGTTTCTTTTCAGTTTTTATCTTAGGATATTTCCTTTTCACCATAAACCTCTAAGTGCTTGCAAATATCCCTTTTCAAATTTCAAAAGACCAGACTTAGCGAATGGCTTCTTGAGGGGAAAGCTGTAACTCTGTGAGATGAATTAGCAGAACACAAAGCAGTTTCTCAGAAAGCTTCTTTCCAGTTTTAACGGAAGATATTGCATTTTCACCATAGTCCTCTAAGGGCTTCCAAATATCACTTTGCAAATCCCACAAGAACAGTCTTAGCGAAAGGCTTCTTCAGGGAAAGGTGTAACTCTGTGAGATGAATTAACAGAACACAAAGCAGTTCTCAGAAAGTTTCTTTTCAGTTTTTATCTTAGGATATTTCCTTTTCACCATAAACCTCTATGCTTGCAAATATCACTTTGCAAATTCACAAGAACAGACTTAGCGAATGGCTTCTTGAGGGGAAAGCTGTAACTCTGTGAGATGAATTAGCAGAACACAAAGCAGTTTCTCAGAAAGCTTCTTTCAGTTTTTATCTTAGGAAGATATTGCATTTTCACCATAGTCCTCTAGGCTTCCAAATATCACTTTGCAAATTCACAAGAACAGTCTTAGCGAAAGGCTTCTTGAGGGGAAAGCTGTAACTCTGTGAGATGAATTAACAGAACACAAAGTAGTTCACAGAAATCTGTTTGCAGTTTTTAACTGAAGATATTTCTTTTCACCATAGCCTCTATGGGCTTCAAATATCACTTTGCAAATTTACAAGAACAGTCTTAGTGTACGGCTTCTTGAGGGGAAAGCTGTAAATCTGTGAGATGAATTAACAGAACACAAAGCAATTTCTCAGAAAGCTTCTTTCAGTTTTTATCTTAGGGTAATTGTTTTTTCACCATAGCCCCTACGGGCTTCCAAATATCATTTTGCAAATTCCAAAGAACAGTCTTAGGAAAGGCTTCCTGAGGGGAATGCTGTAACTCTGTGACATGAATTAACAGAACACAAACCAGTTTCTCAGAAAGCTTCTTTCAGTTTTAACTGAAGATATTTCCTTTTCACCATAGCCCTCTTTGGGCTTCCAAATATCACTTTGCAAATTCCCCAAGAACAGACTTAGCCAAAGGCTTCTTGAGGGGAAAGCTGTAACATTGTGAGATGAATTAACAGAACACAAAGACGTTTCTCACAGAGCTTCTTTCCAGTTTTTAACGGAGGATACTTCTTTTCACCATAGCCCTCTATGGGCTTCCAAATATCACTTTGCATATTCCACAAGAACAGTCTTAGTGTACGGATTCTTGAGAGGAAATCTGTAACTCTGTGAGATGCATGAAAAGAACACAAAGCAGTTTCTCAGAAAGTTTCTTTCCAGTTTTTCACGGAAGATATTTCATTTTCACCATAGCCCCCGATGGGCTTCCAAATATCATTTTACAAATTCACAAAAACAGTCTTAGCGAAAGGTTTGAAGGAAAGCTGTAACTCTGTGAGATGAATTAACAGAACACAAAGCAGTTTCTCAGAAAGCTTCTTTCACTTTTTAACTGAAGATATTTCCTTTTCACCATAGCCCTCTATGGGCTTCCAAATATCACTTTGCAAATCCCACAAGAACAGTCTTAGTGAAGGCTTCTTCAGGGAAAGGTGTAACTCTGTGAGATGAATTAACAGAACACAAAGCAGTTTCTCAGAAAGTTTCTTTTCAGTTTTTATCTTAGGATATTTCCTTTTCACCATAGCCCTCTAAGGGCTTCCAAATATCACTTTTCAAATTTCAAAAGACCAGACTTAGCGAATGGCTTCTTGAGGGAAAGCTGTAACCTGTGAGATGAATTAACAGAACACAAAGCAGTTTCTCAGAAAGCTTCTTTCCAGTTTTTAACGGAAGATATTCCTTTTTCACCATAGTCCTCTATGGGCTTCCAAATATCACTTTGCAAATTGCACAAGAACAGTCTTAGCGAAAGGCTTCTTGAGGGAATGCTGTAACTCTGTGAGATGAATTAACAGAACACAAAGCAGTTTCTCAGAAAGTTTCTTTTCAGTTTTAACTGAAGATATTTCCTTTTCACCATAGCCTCTATGGGCTTCAAATATCACTTTGCAAATTCCACAAGAACAGTCTTAGCGAAAGGCTTCTTGAAGGAAAGCTGTAACTCTGTGAGATGAATTACAAAACACAAAGCAGTTTCTCAGAAAGCTTCTTTCCAGTTTTTAACGGAAGATATTTTTTTCACCATAGCCTCTAGGGGCTTCCAAATATCGCTTTTGGTAAAATTGCACAAGAACAGTCTTAGCGAAAGCTTCTTGAGGGAAAGCTGTAACTCTGTGAGATGAATTAACAGAACACAAAGCAGTTTTCAGAAAGCTTCTTTCAGTTTTAACTGAAGATATTTCCTTTTCACCAACCCTCTATGGGCTTCCAAATAACACTTTGCAAATTCCACAAGAGCAGTCTTAGCGAAGGCTTCTTGAGGAAAGCTGTAACTCTGTGAGATGAATTAACAGAACACAAAGCAGTTTCTCAGAAAGCTTCTTTCCAGTTTTTAATGGAAGATATTTTATTTTCACCATAGCCCTCTCAAAGGGCTTCCAAATATCACTTTGCAAATTTCACAAGAAAAGTCTTAGCGAAAGGCTTCTTGAGGGGAAAGCGGTGACTCTGTGAAATGAATTAACAGAACACAAAGCAGTTTCTCAGAAAACTCCTGTCCAGTTTTGATCTTAGGATATTTTTTTTTTCACCACAGCCCTCTAAGGGCTTGCAAATATCACTTTGCAAATTCCAAAAGACCAGTCTTATCGAAAGGCTTCTTAAGGGGAAAGCTGTAACTCTGTGAGATGAGTTAACAGAACACAAAGCAGTTTCTCAGAAAGCTTCTTTCCAGTTTTTAACGGAAGATATTTCATTTTCACCATAGAACTCTATGGGTTTCCAAATATCACAATGCAAATTCCACAAGAACAGACTTAGCGAAAGGCTTCTTGAGGGGAAAGCTGTAACTCTGTGAGATGAATCAACAAAACACAAAGCAGTTTCTCTGATAGCTTCTTTGATTTCTAAAGGCAGGATATTTCCTTTTCACCGTAGCCTCTATGGGCACCAAATATCACTTTGCAGATGCAACAAGAACAGTCTTAGCGAAAGGCTTCTTAAGGGGAAATCTGTAACTCTGTGAGATGCATGAACAGAACACAAAGCAGTTTCTCAGAAAGCTTCTTTCCAGTTTTTAACGGAAGATATTTCATTTTCACCATAGCCCACTATGGGCTTCCAAATATCACAATGCAAATTCCACAAGAACAGATTTAGAGAAAGGCTTCTTGAGGGGAAAGCTGTAACTCTGTGAGATGAATCAACAGAACACAAAGCAGTTTCTCTGAAAGCTTCTTTGAAGTTTCTAAGGCAGGATATTTCCTTTTTCACCGTAGCCCTCTATGGGCTTCCAAATATCACTTTGCAGATGCAACAAGAACAGTCTTAGCGAAAGGCTTCTTAAGGGGAAAGCTGTAACTCTGTGAGATGAATTAACAGAACATAAAGCAGTTTCTCAGAAAGCTTCTTTGCAGTTTTTAACTGAAGATATTTCCTTTTTCACCATAGCCCTCTATGGGCTTCCAAATTTCACTTACCAATTTTCACAAGAACTGTCTCAGTCTACAACTTCTTGAGGGGAAAGCTGGACTCTGTGAGATGAATTGACAGAACAGAAAGCAGTTTCTCGGTAAGCTCCTTTCCAGTTTTTAACTGAAGATATTTCCTTTATCACCATAGCACTCTAAGGGCTTCCAAATATCACTTTGCAAATTCCACAAGAACAGTCTTAGCGAATGGCTTTTTGAGGGGAAAGCTGTATCTCTGTGAGATGAATTTTCAATGCACAAAGCAGTTTCTCAGAAAGCTTCTTTCCAGTTTTTAACCGAAGAAATTTCATTTTCACCATAGTCCTCTAGGGCTTCCAAATATCACTTTGCAAATTGCACAGGAACAGTCTTAGAGAATGGCTTTTTGTGGGGTAAGCTGTAGCTCTGTGCGATGAATTAACAGAACACAAAGCCGTTTCTAAGATAGCTTCTTTTCAGTTTTTATCTTAGGATATTTCTTTTTTCACAATACCCTCTAGGGGCTTCCAAATATCACTTTGCAATTTCCACAGGAACAGTCTTAGCGAACAACTACTTGCGCTGGAAGCTGTAACTCTGTGAGATGAATTAACAGAACACAAAGCAATTTACCAGAAAGCTACTTTCCAGTTTTAACTGAAGAAATTTCCTTTTTCACCATGGCCCACTATGGGCTTCCAAATATTACTTTGGAAATTCCACAAGAACAGACTTAGCGAAAGGCTTCTTGAGGGGAAACTGAATCTATGTGAGATGAATTATCAGACCACAAAGCAGTTTCATAGAAAGCTTCTTTTCAGTTTTTATCATAGGATATTTCCTTTTTCATCATAGCCCTCTATAGGCTTCCAAATATCACTTTGCAAATTCCACAAGAACAGTCTTCGCGAAAGGCTTCTTGAGGGGAAAGCTGTAACTCTGTGCGATGAATTAACAGAACACAGAGCAGTTTCTCAGAAAGCTTCTTTTCAGTTTTAACTGAAGATATTTTCTTTTTCACCATAGCCCTCTATGGGCTTCCAAATATCACTTTGGAAATTCCACAAGAACAGACTTAGCGAAAGGCTTCTTGAGGGGAAACTGAATCTATGTGAGATGAATTATCAGACCACAAAGCAGTTTCATAGAAAGCTTCTTTTCAGTTTTTATCATAGGATATTTCCTTTTTCATCATAGCCCTCTATAGGCTTCCAAATATCACTTTGCAAATTCCACAAGAACAGTCTTCGCGAAAGGCTTCTTGAGGGGAAAGCTGTAACTCTGTGCGATGAATTAACAGAACACAGAGCAGTTTCTCAGAAAGCTTCTTTTCGGTTTAACTGAAGATATTTTCTTTTTCATCATAGCCCTTTATGGGCTTCCAAATATCACTTTGCAAATTCCACAAGAGCAGTCTTAGCGAAAGGCTTATTGAGGGGGAAGCTGTAACTCTGTGAGATGAATTAACAGAACACAAAGCAGTTTCTCAGATAGCTTCTTTCAAGTTTTTAACGGAAGATATTTCATTTTCACCATAACCATCCAGGGTCTTCCAAATATCACTTTTCAAATTCCAGAAGAACAGTCTTAGCGAAAGGCTTCTTGAGGGTAAAGCTGTAACTCTGTGAGATGAATTAACACAAAACAAAGCAGTTTCTCAGAAATCTTCTTTGCAGTTTTTAATTGAAGATATTTTCTTTTTCACCATAGCCGTCTATGGGCTTCCAAATATCACTTTGCAAATTCCACAAGAACAGTCTTCACGAAAGGCTTCTTGAGGGGAAAGCTGTAACTCTGTGAGATGAATTAGCAGAACACAAAGCAGTTTCTCAGAAAGCTTCTTTCCAGTTTTTAACGGAAGATATTTCATTTTCACCATAACCATCCAGGGTCTTCCAAATATCACTTTTCAAATTCCACAAGAACAGTCTTAGCGAAAGGCTTCTTGAGGGTAAAGCTGTAACTCTGTGAGATGAATTAACACAAAACAAAGCAGTTTCTCAGAAATCTTCTTTGCAGTTTTAATTGAAGATATTTTCTTTTTCACCATAGCCGTCTATGGGCTTCCAAATATCACTTTGCAAATTCCACAAGAACAATCTTAGCGAAAGCCTTCTTGAGGGAAAAGCTGTAACTCTGTGAGATGAATTAACAGGACACAAAGAAGTTTCTCAGAAAGTTTCTTTCCAGTTTTTAACGAAAGATATTTCCTTTTTCACCATAGCCCTCTTTGGGCTTCCAAATATCACTTTGCAAATTTCACAAGAACAGTCTTAGTGAACGGCTTCTTGAGGGAAAAACTGTAACTCTGTGAGATGGATTATCACAAAACAAAGCAGTTTCTCAGAAGGCTTCTTTCCAGTTTTAACTGAAGATATTTCCTTTTTCACCACTGCCCAATATGTGCTTCCAAATATCACTTTGGAAATTCCACAAGAACTGTCTTAGCGAAAGACTTCTTGAGGGGAAAGCTGTAACTCTGTGAGATGAATTAACAGAACACAAAGCAGTTTCTCAGAAAGCTTCTTTCCAGTTTTTAACTGAAGATATTTCCTTTTTCACCATAGGCCTCTATGGGCTTCCAAATATCACTTTGCAAATTTCACAAGAACAGTCTTAGTGAACGGCTTCTTGAGGAGAAAGCTGTAAGTCTGTGAGATGAATTAACACAACATGAAGCAGTTTCTCAGAAAGCTTCTTTTCAGTTTTTATCTTAGGATACTTCCTTTTTCACCATAGCCCTCAATGGGCTTCCAAATATCACTTTGGAAATTCCACAAGAACAGTCTTAGCGAATGGCTTCTTGAGTGGAGAGCTGCAACTCTGTGAGATGAATTAACAAAACAAAAAGCAGTTTTTCAGAAAGCTTCTTTCCAGTTTTTCACTGAAGATATTTCCTTTTTTACCTTACCCCTCTGTGGGCTTCCAAATATCACTTTGCAAATTCCACAAGAAAAGTCTTAGCGAAAGGCTTCTGGAGGGGAAAGCTGTACCTCTGTGAGATGAATTAGTAGAAAACAAAGCAGTTTCTCAGAAAGCTTCTTTCCAGTTTTTAACTAAAGATATTTCCTTTTTCACCATAGCCCTCTAAGGGCTATCAAATATCACTTTGCAAATTCCAAAAGACCAGTCTTAGCGAAAGGCTTCTTGAGGGGAAAGCTGTAACTCTGTGAGATGAATTAGCAGAACACAAAACACTTTACCAGAAAGCTTCTTATCAGTTTTTATCTTAGGATACTTCCTTTTTCACCATAGCCCTCTTTGGGCTTCCAAACATCACTTTGCAAATTCCACAAGAACAGTCTTAGCGAAAGACTTCTTGAGAGGAAAGCTGTAACTCTGTGAGATGAATTAACAGAACACAGAGCAGTTTCTCAGAAAGCTTCCTTTCAGTTTTTAAGTGAAGATATTTTCTTTTTCACCATAACCCTCTATGGGCTTCGAAATATCACTTTGCAAATTCCAAAAGAACAGTCTTAGAGAATGGTTTCTTGAGGGGAGAGCTGTAACTCTGTGAGATGAACTAACAGAACACAAAGCAGTTTTCGGAAAGCTTCTTTTCACTCTTGAACTGAAGATATTTCCTTTTTCACCGTAGCCCTCTATGGGCTTCCAAATATCACTTTGCAAATTCCACAAGAAGAGTCTTAACGAAAGGCTTCTTGAGGGTGAAGCTGTAACACTGTGAGATGAATTAACAAAACAAAAAGCAGTTTCTCAGAAAGCTTCTTTTCAGTCTTTCACTGAAGATAATTCCTTTTTCACCTTAGCCCTCTATGGGCTCCCAAATATGACTTTGCAAATTCCACAAGACCAGTCTTAGCGAAAGGCTTCTTGAGGGGAAAGCTGCAACTCTGTGAGATGAATTAACAGAACACAAAACACTTTACCAGAAAGCTTCTTATCAGTTTTTATCTTAGGATACTTCCTTTTTCACCATAGCCCTCTTTGGGCTTCCAAATATCACTTTGCAAATTCCACAAGAACAGTCTTAGCGAAAGACCTCTTGAGGGGAAAGCTGTAACTCTGTGAGATGAAATAACAAAACACAGAGCAGTTTCTCAGAAAGCTTCCTTTCAGTTTTTAACTGAGGATATTTTCTTTTACACCATAGCCCTCTATGGGCTTCCAAATATCACTTTGCAAATTCCAAAAGAACAGTCTTAGCGAAAGGCTTCTTGAGGGGAAAGCTGTAACTCTGTGAGATGAACTAACAGAACACAAAGCAGTTTTCAGAAAGCTTCTTTCCAGTCTTTAACTGAAGATATTTCCTTTTTCACCGTAGCCCTCTATGGGCTTCCAAATATCACTTTGTAAATTCCACAAGAAGAATCTTACCCAAAGGCTTCTTGAGGGGGAAGCTGTAACTCTGTGACATGAATTAACAGAACACAAAGCAGTTTCTCAGAAAGCTTCCTTCCAGTTTGTAAGGGAAGATATTTCCTTTTTCACCATAGCCCTCTATGGGCTTCCAATAATCTCTTTGCAAATTAAACAAAAACAGTCCTAGCGAAAGGCTTCTTAAGGGGAAAGCTGTAACTCTGTGAGATGAATTAACAGAACACAAAGCAGTTTTTCAGAAAGCTTCTTTTCAGTTCTTATTTGAAGATATTTCCTTTTTCATCTTAGGCCTCTATGGGCATGAAAACATCACTTTGCAAATTCCACAAGAACAGTCTTAGCGAAAAGCTTCTTGAGGGGAATCATGTAACTCTGTGATATGAATTAACAGAACACAAAGCAGTTTCTCAGAAAGCTTCTTTTCAGTTTTTATTTTAGGATATTTCCTTTTTCACCATAGCCCTCTATGGGCTTCCAAATATCACTTTGCAAATTCCACAAGAACAGTCTTAGTGAAAGGCTTCTTGAGGGGAAAGTTGTAACTCTGTGAGATGAATTAACAGAACACAAAGCAGTTTCTCAGAAAGCTTCTTTTCAGTTTTTATCTTAGGATAATTCGTTTTTCACCATAGCCCTCTATGGGCTTCCAAATATCACTTTGCAAATTCCACAAGAACAGTCTTAGCGAAAGGCTTCTTGAGGGGAAAGCTGTAACTCTGTGAGATGAATTAACAGAACACAAAGCAGTTTCTCAGAAATCTTCTTTGTGGTTTTTAACTGAAGATATTTCCTTTTACACCATAGCCCTCCATGGGCTACCAAATATCACTTTGCAAATTTACAAGAAGAGTCTTCGTGAACGGCTTCTTGAGGGGAAAGCTGTAACTCTGTCACATGTATTAACAGAACACAAAGCAGTTTCTCGGAAAACTTCTATCCAGTTTTTAACGAAAGATATTTCCTTTTTCACCGTAGCCCTCTATGGGCTTCCAAATATCACTTTGTAAATCCCACAAGAACAGACTTAGCGAAGGCTTCTTAAGGGGAAAGCTGTAACTCTGTGAGATGAATTAGGAGAAAACAAAGCAGTTTCTCAGAAATCTTCTTTGCAGTTTTAACTGAAGATATTTCCTTTTCACCATAGCCCTCTATGGGCTTCAAATATCACTTTGCAAATTCACAAGAACAGTCTTAGTGAACGGCTTCTTGATGGGAAAGCTGTAACCTGTGACATGAATTAACAGAATACAAAGCAGTTTCTCAGAAAGCTCCTTTCCAGTTTTTAACGGAAGATATTTCCTTTTCACCATAGCCCTCCATGGGCTACCAAATATCACTTTGCAAATTTACAAGAACAGTCTTAGTGAACGACTTCTTGAGGGAATGCTGTAACTCTGTGAGATGAATTAAGAGAAAACAAAGCAGTTTCTCGAAATCTTTTGGCAGTTTTTTTTTTTTTTTTTTTGAGACGGACTCTGGCTCTGTCACCCAGGCTGGAGTGCAGTGGCGGATCTCTGCTCACCGCAGCTCCGCCTCCCGGGTTTACGCCATTCTCCTGCCTCAGCCTCCAGGTAGCTGGGACTACAGGCGCCTGCCACCGCCAGGCTAGTTTTTAACTGAAGATATTTCCTTTTCACCATAGCCCTCTATTCGTTTAAAATATCACATTGCAAATTCACAAGAACAGTCTTAGTGAACGGCTGAGGGGAAAGCTGTAACTCTGTGAGATGAATTAACAGAACACAAAGCAGTTTCTCAAAAAGCTCCTTTCCAGTTTTTAACTGAAGATATTTTTTTTCACCATAGCCTCTATGGGCTTCAAATATCACTTTGCAAATTCACAAGAACAGTCTTAGTGAACGGCTTCTTGAGGGGAAAGCTGTAACTGTGTGAGATGAGCAAACAGAACACAAAGCAGTTTCTCAGAAAGCTTCTTTTCGTTTTTTATGTTAGGATATTTCCTTTTTCACCGTAGCCCTATAGGGCTTCCAAATAACACCTTGCAAATTCCACAACAACAGTCTTTGTGAAAGGCTTCTTTAAGGGAAAGCTGTACCTATGTTAGATGAATTAACAGAACACAACGCAGTTAATCAGAAATCTTCTTTCCAATTTTTATAGTAGGATATTTCCTTTTTCACGATAGCCCTCTATGGTCTTCCAAATATCACTTTGCAAATTCCACAAGAACCGTCTTAGCGAAAGTCTTTCTGAGGGAAAACTGTAACTCTGAGCGATGAATTAAGAGAACACAAAGCAGTTTCTCCGAAAGCTTCTTTGCAGTTTTTAACAGAAGATATTTCCTTTTTCACCGTAACATACTAAGAGCCTCAAATATCAGTTTGCAAATTCCACAAGAACAGTCTTAGCGAAAGACTTCTTGAGGGGAAAGGTGTAACCCTTTGAGATGAATTAACAGAACACAAAGCAGTTTCTCAAAAAGCTTTTTTGACTTTTTATCTTAGGATATTTCCTTTTTCACCATAGCCCTTAAGGGTTTCAAAAATATCACTTTGCATATTCCACAAGAACAATCTTAGCAAAAGTCTTCCTGAGGGGAAAACTGTAACTCTCTGAGAAGAATTAACAGAACACAGAGCAGTTTCTCAGTAAGTTTCTTTCAGGTTTTAACTGAAGATATTTCCTTTTTCACCATAGCCTCTATGGGCTTCCAAATATCACTTTGCAAATTTCAGAAGAACAGTCTTAGCAAAGGCTTCTTGAGGGGAAAGCTGTAACTCTGTGAGATGAATTAACAGAACACAAAGCAGTTTCTCAGAAAGCTTCTTTCCAGTTTTTAACTGAAGATAATCCTTTTCACCATAGCCCTCTATGGGATTCCAAATATCACTTTGAAAATTCCACAAGAACAGTCTTAGTGAAAGGCTTCTTGAGGGGAAAGCTGTAACTCTGTGAGATGAATTAATACAACACAAAGCAGTTTCTCAAACCTTCTTTCCAGTTTTTAACTGAAGATATTTCCTTTTTCACCATAGCCTCTATGGGCTTCCAAATATCACTTTGCAAATTTCACAAGAACAGTCTTAGCGAAAGGTTTCCTGAGTGGAAAGCTGTAACTCTGTGAGATGAATTAGGAGAACACAAAGCAGTTTCTCAGAAAGCTTCTTTCCAGTTTTTAACTGAAGATAATCCCTTTTTCACCATAGCCCTCTATGGGATTCCAAATATCACTTTGAAAATTCCACAAGAACAGTCTTAGTGAAAGGCTTCTTGAGGGGAAAGCAGTAACTCTGTGAGATGAATTAATACAACACAAAGCAGTCTCTCAAAAACCTTCTTTCCAGTTTTTAACGGAAGATATTTCCTTTCTCACAATACCATTCTAATGGCCTCCAAATATCAGTTTGCATATTTCACATAAACAGTCTTAGCGAAAGGCTTTTGAAGGGAAAGGCGTAACTCTGTGAGATGAATTCACAGAACACAAAGCCGTTTCTCAGAAAGCTTCTTTCCAGTTCTTAACTGAAGATATTTCCTTTTTCACCATAGCCCTCTATGGGCTTTCAAATATCACTTTACAAATTAAACAAGAACAGTCTTAGCGAAAGGCTTGTTGAGGTGAAAGGTGTAACTCTGTGAGATGAATTAACAGAACACAAAGCAGTTTCTCAGAATGCTTGTTTTCAGTTCTAATTTTAGGATATTTCCTTTTGCACCAGAACCCTCTATGGGCTTCTAAATATCACTTTACACATTTTACAAGAACAGTCTTAGCAGAAGCCTTCTTGAGGGGAAAGCTGTAACTCTGTGAGATGAATTAACAGAACACAGAGCAGTTTCTCAGAAAGCTTCTTTTCAGTTTTTAACTGAAGATATTTCCTTTTTCACCATCACCCCCTTTGGGCTTCCAAATATCACTTTGCAAATTCCACAAGAAGTATCTTAGAGAAAGGCTTCTTGTGGGGAAAGCTGTAACTCTGTGAGGTGAATTAACAGAACACAAAGCAGTTTCTCAAAAAGCTTCATTTCAGTTTTTATCTTAAGATATTTCCTATTTCACCGTAGCTCTCTATGGACTTCCAAATTACACCTTACAAATTCCGCAAGAACAGTCTTAGTTAACGGCCTCCTGAGGGGAAAGCTGTAAGTCTGTGAGATGAATTACAAAAAACACAAAGCAGTTTCTTAGAAAGCTTCTTTCCAGTTTTTAACGGAACATATTTCATTTTCACCATAGCCCTCTGTGAGCTTCCAAATATCACTTTGCAAATTCCACAACAACAGTCTTAGCGAAAAACTTCTTGAGGGGAAAGCTGTAACTCTGTGAGATGAATTAACAGAACACAAGGCAGTTTCTCAGAAAACTTCTTTCTAGTTTTTATTGGAAGATATTTTCTTTTCCACCATAGCCCTCCATGGGCTTCCAAATATCACTTTGCAAAATCCACAAGAACAGTCTTAGCGAAAGGCTTCTTGGGGGGAAGGCTGTAACTCTGTTAGATGAATAAACAGAACAAAAAACAGTTTCTCAGAAAGCTTCTTTTCTGTTTTTATCTGAGGATATTTCCTTTTTCCTCATAGCCCACAATGGGCTTCGAAATATCACTTTTCAAATTCCACAAGAACAGTCTTAGCAAAAGGCTTCTTGAGGGGAATGCTGTAACTCTGTGAGATGAATTAACAGAACACAAAGCAGTTTCTCAGAAAACTTCTTTCCAGTCTTTAACTGAAGATATTTCCTTTTTCACCATAGCCCTCTGTGGGCTTCCAAATATCACTTTGCAATTCCAAAAGAAGATTCTTAGCGAAAGGCATCTTGAGGGGGAAGCTGCAAGTCTGTGAGATGATTTAACAGAACACAAAGCAGTTTCTCAGAAAGCTTCTTTCCAATTTTTAACTAAAGGTATTTCCTTTTTCACCATAGCCCTCTATGGGCTTCCAAATATCACTTTGCAAATTCCACAAGAACAGTGTTAGTGAAAGGCTTCTTGAGGGGAAAGCTGTAACTCTGTGAGGTGAATTAACAGAACACAAAGCAGTTTCTCAGAAAGCTTCTTTTCTGTTTTTATTCTAGGATATTTCCTTTTTCACCATAGCCCTCTATGGGCTTCCAAATATCACTTTGCAAATTCCACAAAAACAGTCTTAGCGAATGGCTTCTTGTGTGGAAAGCCGTAAGTCTGTGAGATGAATTAACAGAACACAAAGCAGTTTCTCAGAAATCTTCTTCCCAGTCTTTAACTGAAGATATTTCCTTCTTCACCATAGCCCTCTTTGGGCTTCAAAATATCACTTTGCAAATTGCACAAGAAGTATCTTAGAGAAAGGCTTCTTGTGGGGAAATCTGTAACTCTGTGAGATGAATTAACAGAACACAAAGCAGTTTCTCAAAAAGCTTCATTTCAGTTTTTATCTTAAGATATTTCCTATTTCACCGTAGCCCTCTATGGACTTCCAAATAACACCTTCCAAATTCCGCAGGAACAGTCTTAGTTAACGGCCTCCTGAGGGGAAAGCTGTAAGTCTGTGAGATGAATTAACAGAACACAAAGCAGTTTCTTACAAAGCTTCTTTCAAGTTTTTAACGGAAGATATTTCATTTTCAACATAGCCCTCTGTGAGCTTCCAAATATCACTTTGCAAATTCCACAACAACAGTCTTAGCGAAAAACTTCTTGAGGGGAAAGCTGTAACTCTGTGAGATGAATTTACAGAACACAAAGCAGTTTCTCAGAAAGCTTCTTTTCTGTTTTTATCTTAGGATTTTTCCTTTTTCCTCATAGCCCACTATGGGCTTCGAAACATCACTTTTCAAATTCCACAAGAACAGTCTTAGCAAAAGGCTTCTTGAGGGGAATGCTGTAACTCTGTGAGATGAATTAACAGAACACAAAGCAGTTTCTCAGAAAACTTCTTTCCAGTCTTTAACTGAAGATATTTCCTTTTTCACCATAGCCCTCTATGGGCTTCCAAATATCACTTTGCAATTCCACAAGAAGATTCTTAGCGAAAGGCATATTGAGGGGGAAGCTGTAAGTCTGTGAGATGATTTAACAGAACACAAAGCAGTTTCTCAGAAAGCTTCTTTCCAGTTTTTAACTAAAGGTATTTCCTTTTTCACCATAGCCCTCTATGGGCTTCCAAATATCACTTTGCAAATTCCACAAGAACAGTGTTAGTGAAAGGCTTCTTGAGGGGAAAGCTGTAACTCTGTGAGATGAATTAACAGAACACAAAGCAGTTTCCCAGAAAGCTTCTTTTCTGTTTTTATCCTAGGATATTTCCTTTTTCACCGTAGCCCTCTATGGGCTTCCAAATATCACTTTGCAAATTCCAAAAGAACAGTCTTAGTGAAAGGCTTTTGAGGGGAAAGCTGTAACTCTGTGAGATGAATTAACAGAACACAAAGCAGTTTCCCAGAAAGCTTCTTTTCTGTTTTTATCCTAGGATATTTCCTTTTTCACCGTAGCCCTCTATGGGCTTCCAAATATCACTTTGCAAATTCCAAAAGCAGAGTCTTAACGAAACGGTTATTGAGGGGAATGCTGTAACTCTGTGAGATGAATTAACAGAACACAAAGCAGTTTCTCAGAAAACTTCTTTCCACTTTTTAACCGAAGATATTTCAATTTCAACATAGCCCTCTGGAGCTTCCAAATATCACTTTGCAAATTCCACAACAACAGTCTTAGCGAAAGGCTTTTTGAGGGGTAAGCGGTAACTCTGTGAGATGAATTAACAGAACACAAGGCAGTTTCTCAGAAAGCTTCTTTCCAGTTTTTACTGGAAGATATTTCCTTTTTTACCATACCCCTCCATGGGCTTCCAAACATCACTTTTTAAATTCCACAAGAACAGTCTTAACGAAAGTCTTCTTGAGGGGAAAGCTGTAACGCTGCGAGATGAATTAACAGAACACAAAGCAGTTTCTCAGACACCGTCTTCCAGTTTTTAACTGAAGATATTTCCTTTTTCACACTAGCCCTCTATGGGCTTCGAAATATCACTTTGTAAATTCCACAAGAACAGTCTTAGCGAAAGGCTTCTTGAAGGGAATGATGTAACTCTGGGAGATGAATTAACAGAACACAAAGCAGTTTCTCAGAAAGCTTCTTTCCAATTTAACGAAAGATATTTCCTTTTTCACCATAGCCCTCTGTGGGCATCCAAATATCTCTTTGCAAATTCCACAAGAACAGACTTAGCGAAAGGCTTCTTGAGGGGAAAGCTGTAACTCTGTAAAATGAATTAACAGAACACAAAGCAGTTTCTCAGAAAGCTTCTTTCCAGTTTTTAAAGGAAGATATTTCCTTTTTCACCGTACCCCTCTATGGGCTTCCAAATGTCACTTTGCAATTTCCACAAGAACAGCTTTAGCGAAAGGTTTCTAGAGGGGAAAGCTCTAACTCTGTGAGATGAATTAACAGAACACAAAGCAGTTTCTCAGAAAGCTTCTTTCCAGTTTTTCACGGAAGATATTTCCTTTTTCACCATAGGCCTCTATGGGCTTCGAAATATCACTTTGCAAATTCCCCAACAATAGTCTTAGCCAAAGGCTTCTTCAGGGGAAAGGTGTAACTCTGTGAGATGAATTAACAGAACAAAAAGCCGTTTCTCTAAAAGCTTCTTTTCGGTTTTTATCTTAGGATATTTCCTTTTTCACCATAGCCCTCATTGGGCTTCCAAATATCACTTTTTAAAGTCCACTAGAAGAGTCTTAGCGAAAGCCTTCTTGACGGGAAGCTGTAACACTGTGAGATGAATTAACAGAACACGAAGATGTTTCTCAGAAAGCTTCTTTTTCAGTTTTTATCTTAGGATATTTCCTTTTTCACCATAGCCCTCGATGGGCTTCCAAATATCACTTTTTAAATTCCACAAGAACAGTCTTAGCGAAAGGCTTCTTGAGGGGAAAGCTGTAACTCTGTGAGATGAATTAGCACATCAAAAGCAGTTTCGCAGAAAGCTTCTTTACAATTTTTATCCTAGGATATTTCCTTTTTCACCGTAGCCCTCTATGGGCTTCCAAATATCACTTTTTAAATTCCACAAGAACAGTCTTAACGAAAGGCTTCTTGAGGGGAAAGCTGTAACACTGTTAGATGAATTAACAGAACACAAACCAGTTTCTCAGACACCTTCTTTCCAGTTTTTAACTGAAGATATTTCCTTTTTCACCCTAGCCCACTATTGGCTT